>CM040424.1:61217499-61817499 GCA_022702705.1 Papilionanthe hookeriana x Papilionanthe teres
GCCAAATCAAGATGACTTTTGTTAGGTGTTACAAAATTTGCAGTAATTGAATGGAAGAGTTAACAGTTAATTTTGTATGAAAATCATAAACAAATAGATAAATTAAAAAGCAGTGTGAGTAAAATTGAAGTTAATATGTTAATTTTTTTTTCAACCAATAGGATTAATGCATTTTCTCTTAAATTAATTAATTTATCTTTAAAATATTAGAATATTAACTATACATTAATTAATCATGTCGTCAAAAGTTTCGGAACATAAGATCCTATTGGCTACGTCCGGCTCGATGAGCTAGAACACGAACAGTTCTTCCCCCTTAATCATGCAGCTTAGCATTGGATATGTTCCGACAAAACGATCAATCTATTCACCTCTTTGGTAATGGGTATAATGGAAATTCCACAACCCCTTTGGTGCGAAACAAGAACAAATTTTGACCACCAATTTTTGGGAAAAGTGAGAGTAAGGCATTGTAATTTTTTGAGAAACTTTGGAGAAAGGAGGAAGACAACAAAAGGAGAAGGAGGAAGGCATAGATAAGAAAAAGTGAGAGTAAGGCAGAGGAGGAAGACAACAAAAGGAACTAATCAACAGATTCACAAACTTATAATGCATGACAAAAGTCAAAGCCGCATAAGGTTAGTAGGTTATTTTGGTCACCTTAAAATATGAAATGAGTCAAATCAACACACATTCCAATGAATTGTTATTTAACATGCATATATGAATATAATAACCAACAAAATTTACACCTTTTTTCATCTATATTACAACCAGAAGACCAGGCAAAATTCCTCTTCTACAACTATTTAGTCAGAATGGAAATAATTTACAAAACAATTGCTTGCAGCCCCGGTCAAAACATGCTCAAACTGAGACAACCGACAACCGCTTATACATCATCTCTCCTCCTATCCTAAAATTATTTACTCTATTCATCTCAGAATACAGTCTGGAGATCGCAACTTCGTCCCAGAAGGTGGTTAACTTGTCTGTTAACTTGGCTATAAGGGAGCTTTGCTATTCCCGGAGGATGATCTCACGTGCTCAAATCACAAATACTTTTTCCTCCAACTGAACTAGTCGCACATCTCAGAGTTGAAAATGATTGGTTTCTAGAGTCGACGAAACCTCAATCCCATGAAGACGAAGCTTAGCCAAGCCAGAGTGCTCGGACACATTGGTATCTCCTGCCAGATCAATCACCAGGCACGTTGATTTGCCCCTACGCAGTCCTCTTGAATGCCAGGAACCCTCAGTGGATCTGACACGTCTTGTAGCATGCTAATTTTTCTTTTATATTTAATATTTATTTTTGATGATATTGCACTTTAAATGAATGTATTTTCTTGTTTCTGTTGTAGGTATTAAAAGTAGGAGAATGGGAGCGAAATAGATTATTTTCATGTTTATGTTGTAGGTATTAAAAGTATGAGAATTGGAGTTAATCCATATAGAAGTTTAAAGTATTTTTTATTGAGTAAAGGTTATTAATACACACACTATATTCAAAGATTTCTCGTAGAAATATGAAATGTTAGCATATTTCAAGGTTCTTGTAAAGATATGAATGAGTAACATGCATATTGATTTAGAAGTGTGATTACTCATGAGTTATCTTTATATAACTCATTATGCTGTTTGAATATTTTTTTTGAGGTTTTAAGCTTTTGAACAAGATGATTAGAAGAAGAGCCAATGTGTACAAGAAGTGAGAACAACCGATAAGGTACAAATTTCTACTTGTTAATTAGATTGCTTTCTTTAGCATTTATTTCTTGAATATTTGAATATTAAATTGCTAGTGATAGAAATATATTAGCAGAGAATTTATTTCCACCGTCCGACTGTTTGTTTTCATCTTGGTTAATTTAAGACGCGGGTCAGGTTGTGACTAGTCTATTATATCCATACCACCCAAAGCTTGTTAATTACAAATCAATCACCGACTTTCATCCATTTTTTTAAATTCTCATTCAAATATAAAAATTCATGAAAAAACTTCAACAAATATTTATCATTCTTACTAAATTCTCAATATTTTGAAAATATCAATGTTTGAGGTAGTTTGTATGTAATTATCCCATCTCAACTATACATTTCTAACAAGTTGAATGTCAAATTGCATATTTAAAGTCTTCTTGAATGATATCATAATATATAATAATAAAGCATTGTTGATGCTCAATTTAATGTTCACATAATTGATAATTATACACACAAAATATCTGATTAAATATATTAATTAATCACAATCTTGTCATATTATATGTGTCATTGATAAAATAATTATAAAATAATATCATTTCTAAATAACATTAATTAACGTTATTTAGAAATAACGTTTATGTAAACAGTATTTCTAATAATGACTTCTTCTGGTTAATAAAAGTGGTTCCTCACTTTGTGTCATTCCATCACTAATGGATGGAATTGATGCTTGAAGGTATGTAACAAGTGATTTGTAGTTTATCACATCATTCTTATGTATCTAACATATCTAACACTTTAACATTTATATTTACATCCATATCACTTAAATCTTTAATATCATCATTATCTTTTAAAAAATGAAGTACATTTTTTCAGGCATAAGTTTATAACACCAATATGTTATAACTATAACTATAAAAAATTGGGTGTTAGATATGTAAATACTTAAGTGTTACGTGGTATGTATGTAAATTTCCCAATGCCAAGGAAATTAATGATCTATCTAGTAAATACTCAAAATTTAAGAGGAAAATGTTTTTTTTTTTCTAAAATCCAAGTTCATTGCAGATATTTCTAAAAAGAGATTGCAAGTCAATGATAAATTGATGTTGAAGTCTCACAAAGTTGAATAAGCTATCTCTATCCACATGCATATTCCTACATATGTCTCCACATATTGAAAGTAATATTAAAAACACAAACAACTAAGTGTTGTTGCTTCCACATACTAGCTTTTCTTCAAGAACATATCATTTTCATCAGATTGAAGGTATGTAAGAAACTTGAATTGCATGTAATTTTGTAGTAACATCTTTCATGGAAGGCCTGTCTTTTGGTGATGACACTGAGCAAGAGAGACCTAATTCTGTCAACGAAAGCAAGCATTTGTTGATGCTTTGGCATCTAAACCATCTTGGTTGTTCTTCGCCCCCGTTGCTAGCATCTCTTTGCTCTGTTGTAAACATTTTACGATCTACTATGTAGTTTATTCCTTGAGGAAATATCATTTTAATGTGATTATGTAGAGTTAAGTTATCACTGAAAACATCATCGGTAGGCCTTCTTCCAGTAAGCATCTCTAGTAATACTATTCCAAAACTATAAACATCTGCAGATGGAGACAGGGGAGCTACTTCACCATACTCTGTAATGTAAATATATGTTTTGAGAAAATATTTCTTTAAAATAAAAAAAATTCTTTGAGAGGAAATGACATGATTAATTTTAACATTGAGATGAAGAATCATGACCACCTGGGGCAATATAGCCAATAGTTCCTTTAATGCCACTTTGGTTAGAATAATCTTGAAGAGATATATTCAAATTCTCATAAAGCATTCTTGAGAGTCCAAAATCACCCACATGTGCAATAAGGTTATTGTCAAGTAGAATGTTACTTGGCTTTATGTCACAGTGAATGATTGGTGGTTCACAACTATGGTGAAGATACTCCAAAGCTTCTGCAACATTGACGACAATACTTAATCTTTTTTCCAAAGAAAGAACATCATCTTCATCAATCTCATATTCTCGGTGGAGCCATGTGTCTAAGTTTCCCTTTGGCATGAATTCAAAAATCAAAGCTTTAAACTCGTTGCCTTGAATATCAATGCTCGAACATGAACTTAGGACTCGTACAAGATTACGATGTCGTATGCTTCTTAATGCATCACATTCATATGTAAAACTCTTCAAAGCTCCATGAACCTCAAGGTTAAATACTTTGATAGCCACAATAGCATTGTAGTCTCTTAAGTTGACTGCATAAACAGAGCCATATCTTCCACATCCTACTAGGTGTGTAGTGGAGAAAGCATTTGTAGCTTTAGCTAATTGTGCATAGGAAATTTTTGGAAATGGGGGGCTTAAAGATAAACTAGATGCATTTCTTGAATCATTTTTCTTTTTTCTTCTATAAAGCAAAGTATAGCACAACAAAAGGATGAATAACATAATTACAATGCTAAAAATAGGGGATAAAATTTTGATTAAATGATGAAGTTTTGTTGACGATGATTTGGCAACACATTTTGGCAAATGAAGTGTTAAAATTCCACCGCATAGTTTTTCATTTCCAATGAGAGATATTTTTGAGGAATTTGCAAAGACACCTTCAAAAGGCACCTCACCTTCAAGATTATTAAATGATACATTCAACTTCTTAAGAAAGATAAGCTTTTGAAGAAATTGAGGAATAACACCTGATAAATTATTATTTGAAAGGTCTAGTATTTCAAGACTCTTCACACTGCTTAGAGAAATAGGGATGGGGCCTTGGAAGAAGTTGTATTCCATATATAATTCAAGCAAATATTGACAACTTCCAAGTGTTTTTGGAATTTCTCCTCCCAAATTATTATTAGAAAAATCAAGGTAGAAGAGATTTACTAGACGACCAACTTCTAATGGTAGAGAACCAGTGAAAGAGTTATAAGACAAATCCAAAGTATTTGAAAAGGAAGGAATGAAAAAAATTTCTCTTGGAATACAACCAGTTAGATTATTATAACTGAGATCCAACAAAGTGAGAAGCTGGAGGTTTTTTAGGCTTGAAGGTATATGGCCTGTTAATTGATTAGAACCTAAATCCAACTCGCCAAGTCTTGTGAGATTTTCTAAGGAGTAAGGAATAATTCCAGTAAGATCATTCCCATAGAAATATAAACTTTGTAGCCTTCCAAGCATTCCAATGGTCTTGGGTATAGAACCTTCCAAAAGATTGTTCTCCATCCATAATCTATTTAGATTGGTGTACCTATCAAGTTCAAAAGGGATTCTTCCTAAAATGTGATTAGATCCTAATGTTATTTTTTGAAGCTCATTGGAGAGGTTCCCAAATGATTTTGGAAGCCTTCCACGGAGGTTATTATCATAAAGACCTAAAGCTTGTAAACGGGTGCAATTTGTTAATGAATCAAGAAATCTCCATTCCTTTGGATCATTTGCTTCAAGTTGGTTCTCTGCCATATTGAGGCTTATAAGATTATACATTTTTCCAAGGTCTGGTGGTACCACTCCTGTGAAATGATTTTTGCTAATGTCCAAAAGGACTAAGCTTGTCACATTTTGAAGAGCTTGATGAAGTGAACCAATGAAATTATTTTCAGCAAAATAAAAAATTTCAAGGTTTGGAAATGCTTGGGCAATATTAGCTGAAATGTAACCAGAGAGGTGATTATTTGTCACCGAAACTCTACGCAGTGATGATAGGTTGTAGAATGAAGAAGGAATGTCACCCGAAAGTTTATTATCAGCCACATTAAAATTTTTTAACTTATGAAGAACACCGATCTCTGGCGGGATGCTTCCCTCTAGATGGTTATATAAGGCATAAAAACTTTCCAAGAAGGATAGATTCGTAAGTGAAGGTGGGATGGTGCCAAAGATATTGTTTTTATCGAGACCGAGGAATTTGAGTAGCGACATGGAGTTGATAACAAGAGGTATATTTCCTGTGATATGGTTGCTGGCAAGGTCTAGAACTTGGAGAATAGAGCTATGGTTCATCGTCAGAATAGCATGAACGTCTCCATCAAATGAGTTAAAGCTCAAGTTAAGATGTTGTAGTCGCGATAAGCAAGCTAGAATTGGAGGGATCTCACCATAGAGCCTGTTGTCGCTGAGATCAAGCCTTCTCAGAAAGGTGAGATTGAATATGGATGGAGGAATCGGACCGGCCAACCCGACGGAACGGAGATCCAAGGCTGTGACTCTGTCGCGGTGCTTGTAGCTGCACGTGACCCCTTCCCATGAGCAGAATTGGTTGGTGGCATTCCATGAGCTCGTGAAAATGGTAGGAGGATTCACATTGATTTGCCTTAGAAACTGATTCTTGAACGCAATGAGTGATTCGTAGTCTGTATTATTTCTTCCAACTGTGAACAATTGTTTGGAAGATAAATAGATTAAGAAGAGAATGATAAATTTCACCATCCAATAGCAATGATATATGGCAGGAAACTACAAATCAAGAGAAAGAGAGCTGCCTTCTTGAATTTATAAAAAGAAGGGATGATTCCTTATCTAGTTCTTGAAACACTGTGATTAATAAAACTAGTGGAATTCCAAACGCATAATTAATGCAACTGCCAACTACATAATTAATGCATTTATGGAATTGCAATGCTTTGAAGTTTCTTTCTTGTCCGTTTTTGAATGAATTGATGGCTTATCCACCATCTTTTTTATAATGATTTTTGAAGAAAAACGACTATCAACACCATTTTTTTTTAAATTTTTTTATCTATCATTCCATATAATTTTTATTAATTACGATTAAATATGTAAAATTTATACATATTAATTTCATCAATTTCTATGAAAAACTTATGAATGATCAGTCAAAGAATAAATAACATTTTAAAATACTAGTTTTGTTAATTACTTTTAGCAATTAGAATCATTCAATGCATGCAATTCAATAGATCACCAATAACTCAGCTTTAATTAAGATTTTCTGCTTTAAAATCATAATTTGCTCCACCTATAGAAGACTAAATCTTCATTTCCTAGCATAAAAATTAAACACAAAGAACACAAATAAACACAGATCGTTTACGTGGTTCGATCCAACTGGATCTACGTCCACGGTAGGGAATCAATCAAATAGTTCAGTAAGTGATTTGAGCATTTAGCATGCAGGTCAGAGCACGAGAGGGTAATTTGATTTATTTTAGGTCAAAACACACAACATTCTCAAATGGTGTGTACATTTCTTAAAATATTTTAGCCATCTTAATACCGATAGTTCCCTACTTTTCGTCCATGTATGATGCCAAATGTTTTCAGATTATGTCCCAATCTGAATACTAGGAGTCGAGAGTCCCGTTGTTTCATATAATTCATACTTACAAGTATTTATGTAAAAACTTAACTACCATGACACTTACGACAATCATGTAATCATAATTTTTGCAATAAGCAAAATAGACAATGTATAATCATATGCATATTTAACATGATAAGAATACTTGCAAGCAAATATTTCATGATATGCTCATCACATCAATATCATAGGCAAATCATAATCATAGTCAAAGTCCGGAACAACTCGCATTCACATAATCGTATGCATGTATCCTTCAATATACAGGAATTCTAAAAGCATTTTAAATGAATGTATCCTTAATATCATTAAATTCTAAAGAGATGTATTATTCTTAATTTAGCTCAAGATTATTTCTTCTAAATTGACGGAGCAGTTTTACACCGAGTTTCCCCAAACTCGCCTCGAGCTCGGCACCTAGTATAAACAACTTGGAATTTGTAAACCAATGAATTCGTATATTAGTTCCTAATTTAACCCACACATAAAGATACAACTTGGAATTTGTAAACCAATGAATTCGTATCATAGTTCTCCTTTCTCCAATTCCTTCCTAATGCTTTCATTCTCCTTCGAACCTTCTTTTCTTCATTTTACTTTGCTGATTTACTAAGAGTCTAAAACCCCCAATTCACAGCTTCCGACACTAGTTCGTCTCTCACTCAGTGACCGTGAACTAAAAAGTGCTCAATTTTTAGAAATAATATGGAATGAAAGGAATGCTCCAGTTAGAGTGAAAATGAAGTTCCCTAATGCTGATTTTGTCATAGAGCCCTGGATTGTCGCGACTGATACTGTTCACATGAACCGAATGATAGACGCTTGGAGAAGATTCAGGAGATGTGGAAAAGGAGGATTCATGATATTTAACGCAGTTGAATTAAATTTTAACCCTTTGTATACATCCTACGGTTGTAATAAAAAAATTGTTGCTTCATGAATTTATAATAAAAAAATTGTTGCTTCTTCAAATAATTGAATTTAATTTAAACTCAAAATTTATCTCACATTTCCCCATGAATATCAAATAATTTGAGAATAAAAATTTTTAAACTATATTATTTTTTGTTTAGTTGAAAAATTGCCTTAAACTAATGTCATGAAATTTCTGGGATATAACTTTTTTAAAAATTTATCTACAAATTATTATTATTTTTAAGAAGAAAAATAATTTTTTTGAAAATTCAAGTTCATTGTAGCCATTTTTCTATAACAGTTGAAGGCAATCTTTAAAGTTAAAAAAAAAAAAAGAAATTGCAAGTTATTGATAAATTCATCTTGAAGTCTCACAAAACAGAAATAAGCTATGTCTATCCACATGCAGCTTCCTACATATACATCACATATTGAAACTAATATTAAAAACACAAACAATTAAAAGTTGTTGCTTCCACATACTAGCTTGTCTTAAAAAATATATCATTTTCATCATATTGAAGGTACGTAAGAAACTCGAATTGCATGTAATTTTGCAATAACATCGTTCATGGAAGGCCTTTCCTTTGGAGATGAAACTGAGCAAGAGAGACCTAATTCTATCAACGAAAGCAAGCATTTGTTGATGCTTTGGCAACTAAACCATCTTGGTTGTTCTCCACCCCCTCTGATAGCATCTCTTTGCTCTTTTGTAAACATTTTAAGATCTACTATGCAATTGATTCCATGAGGAAACATCATTTTAATGTGATTTTGTAGAGTTAAGTTATCACCGATAACATCATCGGTAGGTCTTCTTCCAGTAAGCATCTCCAGGTAACACTATTCCAAAACTATAAACATCTGCAGATGGAGACAGGGGAGCTACTTCTCCAAGCTCTGTAAATAAAATTTAAATATATGTTTTGAGAAAATATTTGCTTAAAATACTAGTAATCTTTGAGAGGAAATAACATGATTAATTTTAACATTGAAAAGAAGAATCATCATATCACCTGGGGCAATATAACCAATAGTTCCATTAATGCCACTTTTGTTGGATATATTCACATTCTCATAAAGCATTCTTGAGAGTCCAAAATCACCCACATGTGCAATAATGTTATTGTCAAGTAGAATGTTACTTGGCTTTATGTCACAGTGAATGATTGGTGGTTCACAACTAAGGTGAAGATACTCCAAAGCTTGTGCAACATCGATGGCAATACTTAATCTTTTTTCCAAAGAGAGAACAACATCTTCATCAATCTCATATCCTTGGTGGAGCAACGTGTCTAAGTTTCCCTTTGGCATGAATTCAAAGATCAAAGCTTCAAACTCATTCCCTTGAATATCAATGCTCGAGCATGAACTTAGGACTCGTACAAGATTACGATGTCGGATGCTTCTTAATGCATCACATTCATATGTAAAACTCTTCAAAGCTCCATGAACCTCAAGGTTAAATACTTTTATAGCCACAGTAGCATCATACTCTCTTATGTTGCCTGCATAAACAGAACCATATCTTCCACATCCTACTAGGTGTGTAGTCGAGAAAGCATTTGTAGCTTCAGCTAATTGTGCATAGGAAATTTTTGGAAATGGAGGGCTTAAAGATAAACCAGATGCATTTCTTAAATTATTTTTCTTTTTTCTTCTATAAATCAAAGTATAACACAAAAAAATGATGAATAACATAACTACAATGTTAGTAATAGAGGATAAAATTTTGATTAAATGATGAAGTTTTGTTGACGATGATTTGGCAACACATTTTGGCAAATGAAGTGTTAGAATTCCACCGCATAATTTTTCATTTCCAATGAGAGATATTGCTGAAGAATTTGCAAAGACACCTTCATATGGCACCTCACCTTCAAGGTTATTAAATGATAGATTCAACTTCTTGAGAAAGATAAGTTTTCGTAGAAATTGAGGAATAACACCTGATAAATTATTATGTGAAAGGTCTAGTATTTCAAGACTTTTCACACTACTTAGAGATATAGGAATGAGGCCTTGGAAGAAGTTGTATTCCATGTATAATTCAAGCAATGATTGACAACTTCCAAGTGTTATTGGAATTTCTCCTCTCAAATTATTATTAGAAAAATCAAGGTAGAAGACATTTATTAGAAGACCAACTTCTAATGGTAGAGACCCAGTGAAAGAGTTATAAGACAAATCCAAATTAATTGAAAGGGAAGGAATGAAAAAAATTTCTCTTGGAATCCAACCGGTTAGGTTATTATTATTGAGATTCAACAGAGTGAGATGCTGGAGGCTTTTTAGGCTTGAGGGTATATGGCCTGTTAATTGATTATATCCTAAATCCAACTTGTTAAGACTTGTAAGATTTTCTAAGGAGTATGGAATAATTCCTGTAAGTTCATTCCCATACAAAGTTAAAATTTGTAGCCTTCTAAGCATTCCAATAGTCTTGGGTATAGAACCTTCAAAAAGATTTCTCTCGATCCCTAAACCAATTAGATTGGTGTACCTACCAAGTTCAAAAGGGATTCTTCCTAAAATGTAATTAGATCCTAATGTTATTTGTCGAAGCTCAATGGACAGGTTCCCAAATGATTTTGGAAGTATTCCATGAAAGTTATTACCATGAAGGCTTAAAGTTTGTAAGTTGGTGCAATTAGTTAATGAATCAAGAAATCCCCAGTCTTTTGCATCATTTGCTTCAAGTTGGTTTTCTTCCATATTGAGGCGTATAAGATTATACATTTTTCCAAGCTCTGGTGGCACCACTCCTGTGAAATTATTTCCGCTAATGTCCAAAAGGACTAGGCTGGTCACATTTTGAAGAGCTTGATCAAGTGAACCAATGAAATTATTTCCAGATAAATAAAAAATTGCAAGATTTGGAAAAGCTTGGGCAACATTAGCTGAAATGTAACCGGAGAGGTAATTATTTGTCACAGAAACTCTGCGCAGTGATGATAGGTTGTAGAATGAAGAAGGAATTTTGCCTGAAAGTTTATTATCGGCCACATTAAAGTCTTTTAACTTCTGAAGAACACCAATCTCTGGTGGGATGCCTCCCTCTAGATGGTTATATAAGGCATAAAAACCTTCCAATGATGATAGATTGGCAAGTGAAGGTGGGATGGTTCCAATGATGCTGTTATTATAGAGGCTGAGGAATTTGAGTGGCGACTTGGAGTTGATAAGAAGAGGTATTTTTCCTGTGATCATATGATTGCTGGCAAGGTCCAGAAATTGGAGAACAGAGGTATGGTTCATCGTCAGAATAGCATGAATGTCTCCATCAAATGAGTTAAAGCTCAGGTTAAGATATCGTAGTCGTGGTAGGCAAGCCAGAAGTGGAGGGATTTCACCATAGAGCCAGTTGACGCTGAGATCAAGCCTTCTTAGGAAGGTGAGATTGAATATGGAAGGAGGAAGAGGACCGACCAACCCGACGGAGTTGAGATCCAAGGTTGTGACTTTGTCGCGGTGCTTGTAGCTGCACGTGACCCCTTCCCATGAGCAAAAGTGGTTGGTGGCATTCCACGAGCTCGTGAAAATGCTAGAAGAATCAACATTACTTTGCTTTAGAAACTGATTCTTGAACGCAACGAGTGATTCGTAATCTGAATTATTTCTTCCAATTGCTAACAATTGTTTGGAAGATAAACTGAGAGAGAAGAGAATAAATAAGAGTCTGATGACACTAATAAATCCAGCCATTGAAGATCAGAGATATATAGTAGAAAACTAAGAATCTTACAAGGGAAAGAGAGCTGCTTTGCCACCATTGCCTTCCTGAATTTATAGAAAGAAGGGAAAATTGCATGCATAGTACTTGAAACACTGTTAATTAGTATAGTAAGGGAATTCCAGTGAACTTTGGAGTCACAATATGTTAAAAGTTTTTTCTTGGCCGTTTTTGAATGGAATGATGACTGACCGACCATTGCCTTCTTTTTTATAATGTTTAATGAAAAAAATTACTATCCTCTTTTTTTTTTTTTTTTTCTTTTTGCTTTTTATATCTATCATTTCATATAGTTTTTTAGATATGCGACGACTCCTTTATTTAATATAAATGACTAATGACTTGCATTGATCATTTCATGTAAATGCTTCGCGTCTCAGATGAGATGACTAAGTTTCTGTTTTCTTATCTATCTTTCCATATAATTTTTAAACTTAACAAATATTATTAATCGAATTTATGAAAATTAACAATATAATATTTATACCATAATCAAATTTCAATTCATTTATTAATCGAATATATGAAAATTTTATGAATGATCAAACACTGTATAAATACATTTTTAAAATTACTAATTTTATTCATATGTTTGATTACCAATTATAATCATTCAATGCATGCAAAAAATATCCGACGACTCTTCAGTCGACAGATTTGCTATAGTTGTGGAATTCGAAGGCAGTTTACTTCACTTCAAACTTACATGCATGCCACCCAATTCCTACATATTAACATATCTAACACCTTAATGTTTACTTTTTTTACATTTATACCACCTAAATTTTGGCATCACATAAAAATATCCCAATTTTAACTTTTGGAAAATGACATATATGTAAAAGTAGTCGTTCTTTAGGTTTTAGAAATGTAAATACATAGAAATAGAAATGAAACCTGGGTGACGTCTTCAGCGATAGAAAAAAGGATCGAGAGGGGAAAAGCGTCAGAAGAAGAGATAGGAGAAGAAATCGCCATGCGAGTGTTTTGGGAAAAAAAAAAGGAAGATGAATAGGAGGAGCAGGAACAGGGCGGCAGCCGGTGATTTGGTGGATGGAGAGGGAGGAAGAATGGGGGAAGGAGATGGGGCTTTTGTGGGAGAGGATGGAGCTGCTTTGGAGGCGAAGCAATGGGAGCGGGGCCGCGAGCTCGGAAGAAGATGGATTCTTGGTGACGGGACACACGAAGAAGAAGATGGAAATTTGAGGGCACGGGACACGCCATGAGGGGCACAGAGTAATTGCATCCTAAAACGCGAACAAAAAAAGCGGCCCGCGGGGGTCCTCCCGCGGGCCGCGTGTAATACAAAAATAAAACAGAGTTTTCAAATAAGCAGTTGATACGTGCAATCCAAACACATAGGCGGCGTTTTCAAAAACGTCGCCGCACTTTTAAGCTGCCCCAAACAGGCCCTTAATCATAACTGTTTGTGAAAACTGCTAGGGACGGTCATATTTAGAATATAACGAAGTTAATCACAACTGTTTTCTCAAGCATAAAACAATAAATCCGATACCGATTGGTAGAGCACCAACAATGACCTATTTGATCGCATTACTATTGCAGCTTCAAACTACGACCTATGCAGCTAATTGCTACTGAACCTGCCAACGACAATATATGTGATCAACTACGAGCTATGTAGCAAATTGGCATCATAGCTTCGAACTACAACATTTGTGGCTAATTACTACTGCAGCTTCCAACCACGACCTATGCAACAAACTGCTACTACAAATTTTAGTTATGTCCTATGTGGCTAACTACTGCAGCAGCTACCATCCACGATCTATGTGATCAACTACAACCTAAGTAACCAACTATTACCGCATCTTCCAATTACATTTTATGTGGTTAAATGCTATTACAGACTACCAACCAAGGTCTATGTGGCAAACAATGACTTATGTATCTAACAAATATTGTAGTTTTCAACTAAAACATATATGACTAACTGCTATTGCAGCTACCAACTATCGCATGTGAGACTAATTATAGCATATGTGGTTAACTGCTACTATAGCTTTCAACTACAGTCTCTGGGGCCAACTGATGATCTATGGACTACGATCTATGTGGCAAATTGCTACTACAACTTCCAATAATGTCCTCTGTTTTTATTCTTTTTTCTCTTTTTTTTATGAGTCGCCAACTTGTCTATCGTCGTATGATTTTCACTTCCGAGTAAATCTCTCGTTTGGATCATAAGGATGATTTGGTGAAGAAATGATTCATAAAATAAGCAACATGTAAAAAGGTAGACAAACATGATGAAGAAAATGGAGAACTTCTAAGTAAATTTTGCGTGAATACCCAAGAGCATACATCCAAAATGAGATCGGATTGAAAATGTTTTGGAACATATCCACAAAGAAGATCTTACAAAAGCAACCCATAACCAGAGGTTCAAGTGTGTGTGCTTGTTATGAGGTCAATAACAACTCTCAAAAGAATGTATTCGTTTGGTCAATTACATTTTAGAGGAAGCCCAAGAATACTCTTAATTAAAGGAATCCTGCTTACACTTAAGTGACGACTAGTAAAAGGTGTCATAAAGGATGGTTATCTCACTGGAGCATCTCGACGCTTTCAAAGCTCTCGCTAAGCCACATGATAGAGAGCGAGTCTCTCACATCCCAAATGGGTAAAGGCTTATCGATAGTCGAGGCTTATGAAATAATCAAGTTAACTCATAGGATCCACACTATGCTTATAACACATAATCAGGTCATAAGGGTAGAAGGTGAATCACCATATCTCGAATGTGTCGTGACCTATCCATAATCAGGGCCTATGAGACGACATCAACGAAGTTTCGAAGGAAGTGACAGGGCTCAAAGGGGATATTAAAGGAAAAGTAGAGTATACCTAATCAGGTAGAGATATTTGAATCAAGATACCACAGATTTGTCATCCCAAGCTATTAGGATCTCAAGTCTACCTGGTCGTGAAGGTAGTCAACCCAATACAATTGGAGGTCCCTTGTTAGCAATCTATAAATTGTGTTGTCCATGGGAACCTCAATAGCCTAAGGTCAAGAGAAGGAAACTCTAAATCATATGACCCAATGTAGGTAGAAAGTAGAGGTGTGACTTATACCTGCCAAAGTAGCTAGGAGGCCGCTGAAGTGGAAAGAGAAAGAGAGGTACAACTACAAAGCCGAGACGCTCTCACAAAATACTTATTCCTCGTATGGGTTGGAGAAGTTTCTGACACCCCAAGAGCGGTTTACAACCACCTAAGTAGAAATCTATGCTGGGTCAATCAGGTTGGAGAAGCAAGGGGACTCCTCCTCAGGACCTGCAAATGATGCAGTTATCTAGTCCTAAACATGGAGGCTCTATTAATATGACTTGGGATATGTCCATGACATGCAACCCATTTAAAATCCGGTCCGAAGGCCATGCAAGAAAGTAAAGACCAATTTTGAAAAATCATAAAATATTTAATCCTAAATTTTAATTAGGCTTAAATTTTTATATTCTCATACAATCCGCAAGGTAAAAAGGGTGAAACCAAGTCGAGCACACTGCGAGAAAGTAAAGCAAGCCAAATTAAAATAATAATAAAAGGTCGGGTGTCCTTGAGTCGACAACATATCCCATAAAAGAAAAAGTTGGTCAGGAACCGCATATACATACGTGGTCCTAATTCTATACATCAATATGATTTTGAACTAAAGTACAGGACACGAGCAAGCAGCTCCTAGTTTTTATCACGTGGTTCCGCCCGCCTGACGCCTCATAACTTGTGCCCATACCATAGTTCTAATACAGGAGAGGGACTCAAAAAGTACATACGGAAAGTTAGAAAAGACTCGACATGCAAAACAGAGGGGTTAGCATAGGTTAAAGGCATGAACGTGATAAGCCATGCCTAGGGGGAAGATAGCTTAATGGTTAGTTTTAAATCATTACAACTCCTCGTTGTTGGACAAACCTACCTAGAAGAAACCCACCCCTAACATACAAGTGCACACGTCTCACACTACAATAAACATGCAAAATCACAAGAAAATGATGCGTGGCTACGGCAATTCAAATGACGACATGACTCAACCATATATTTCTAACAAGTTGAATGTCTATATTATATGTGTCTTTGATAAAATAATTATAAAAGAATATTATTTCTAAATAACCTTAATTAACGTTATTTAGAAATAATGTTTATCTAAACATTATTTTTAATAATGACTCCTTCCCATGAAAAAAGGTGGTCCGTGACTTTGTGTCTTTGTCTGTCAAAATGGGTCGTTGGTCACGAACAACTCGTGTTTGGCTCGTTAAGAAGCTCGTGTTCGGCTCGTTCGTTAAGTTAACGAGCTGAGCATAAACTAAGATTTGTCCGTTCGTGTTCGGCTCGTTTTGACTCGAAATACTATTTATCATATATATATATATATATATATATATATATATATATATATATATATATATATATATATATATATATATGAGTAGTATTTTTAAGAACTTTAATTGACTACAAGATTACAAAGATTTATGATCAATTAAATGTATTAATTAAGAAAATAGAATAAAAAATTTTAAATTAGATTCAAATGATGTTTTAATGTAAATAATAATTTTAAAATCTTACCCCAACCCTTAACATCTTTATGGTTACGTGATTAGGGTTGTCAAAACTACTCTTTGTTCGTGAACAGCTCGTGTTTGGCTCGCTAAGCAAACGAGCCGAACATGAACACAATTTTTGAGCTCGAAATATAAATGAGTTTTCGCCTCGTTTACACCCCTATTTGAGTCATTCTATGACTTATAGATGGCAGAAATATCAGTTTGTTTCAAACAATTGAATTTATTTTAAACTCAAAATTTATTTCACACATTTCCCCATTAATATCAAATACTTTGAGACTAAAATTTTTAAACTATTTGTTTTTAGTTTAATTGAAAACTTGCCTTAAATTAATGCCATGAAATATCTAGGATATAATTCTTAAAAATATTTATTTACAAATTATTATTATTTTTAAGAGGAAAATATATTTTTCGAAAATCCAAGATATTCTTTTTATAATAGTTGAAAACAATGTATGAAAGTTTTTAATAAAAAAGAATTTGTAAGTCATTGATAAATTGATGTTGAAATCTCACAAAACAGAAATAAGCAATGTTTATCCACAAGCATCTTCATACATATAATTCACATTGAAATTAGTATTAAAAACACAAACATGTAAAAGTTGTTGCTTCCACATACTAGCTTTTCTTCAATAACACATCATTTTCATCAAATTGAAGGTACGTAAGAAACTCTAATTGCATGTAATTTTGCAGTAACATCTTTCATGGAAGGCCTTTCTTTTGGAGATGAAACTAAGCAAGAGAGACCTAATTCTATCAAAGAAATCAAGCATTTGTTGATGCTTTGACAACTAAACCATCTTGGTTGTTCTCCACCTTCATTGCTAGCGTCTCTTTGCTCTTTTTTAAACATTTTAAGATCTACTATGTGGTTGATTCCATGAGAAAACATCATTTTAATGTGATTATGTAGAGTTAAGTTAGCACTGAAAACATCATCAGTAGGCCTTCTTCCAGTAAGCATCTCTAGTAATACTATTCCAAAACTATAAACATCTGCAGATGGAGACAGAGGAGCTACTTCACCATACTCTGTAGATAAAATGAAAATATATGTTTTCAGAAAATATTTCCTTAAAATACCATAAATATTTGAGAGGAAATTACATGAATAATTTTAACATTGTGAAGAAGAATCATCACATCACCTGGGGCAATATAGCCAATAGTTCCTTTAATCCCACTTTTGTTGGAATAATCTTGAAGAGATGTATTCACATTCTCATAAATCATCCTTGAGAGTCCGAAATCACCCACATGTGCAATAATGTTATTGTCAAGTAGAATGTTACTTGGCTTTATGTCACGATGAATGATTGGTGGTTCACAACTATGGTGAAGATACTCCAAAGCTTCTGCAACATTGATGGCAATACTTAATCTTTTTTCCAAAGAAAGAACATCATCTTCATCAATCTCATATTCTCGGTGGATCCATGTATCTAAGTTTCCCTTTGGCATGAATTCGAAGATCAAAGCTTTAAACTCGTTGCCTTGAATATCAATGCTCGAGCATGAACTTAGGACTCGTACAAGATTTCGATGTCGTATGCTTCTTAATGCATCACATTCATATGTAAAACTCTTCAAAGCTCCATGAACCTCAAGGTTAAAGACTTTTATAGCCACAGTAGCATCATACTCTCTTAAGTAGCCTGCATAAACAGAGCCATATCTTCCACATCCTACTAGGTGTGTAGTCGAGAAAGCATTTGTAGCTTCAGCTAATTGTGCATAAGAAATTTTTGGAAATGGAGGGCTTAAAGATAAACCAGATGCATTTTTTAAATCATTTTTCTTTTTTCTTCTATAAAGCAAAGTATAGCACAACAAAATGATGAATAAAATAACTACAATGCTAAGAATAGGGGATAAAATGTTGATTAGACGATGAGATTTTGTTGACGATGATTTGGCAACACATTTTGGCAAATGTAGTGTTATAATTCCACCGCATAGTTTTTCATTTCCAATGAAAGATATTTCTGACGTATTTGCAAAGACACCTTCATATGGCACCTCACCTTCAAGATTGTTAAATGATAGATTCAACTTCTTAAGAAAGATAAGTTTTTGTAGAAATTGAGGAATAAAACCTGATAAATTATTATGTGAAAGGTCTAGTATTTCAAGACTCTTCACATTTCTTAGAGAAATAGGGATGGTGCCTTGGAAGAAGTTGTATTCCATATATAATTCAAGCAATGATTGACAACTTCCAAGTGTTTTTGGAATTTCTCCTCTCAAACTATTATTAGAAAAGTCAAGGTAGAAGAGATTTATCAGAAGACCAGCTTCTAATGGTAGAGACCCAGTGAAAGAGTTATGAGACAAATAAAAAGCAATTGAAGGAGGAGTGAAAAAAATTTCTCTCGGAATCCGGCCAGTTAGATTATTATAATTGAGATCCAACACAAGTGAGATGGTGGAGGTTTTTTAGGCTTGAAGGTATATGGCTTGTTAATTGATTAGATCCTAAATCCAACGAGTTAAGACTTGTAAGATTTTCTAAGGAGTAAGGAATAATTCCTGTAAGTTCATTCCCATACAAAGTTAAAATTTGTAACCTTTTAAGCATTCCAATGGTCTTGGGTATAGAACCTTCAAAAAGATTTATCTCCATCCCTAAACCAATTAGATTGGTGAACCTATCAAGTTCAAAAGGGATTCTTCCTAAAATTTGATTAGATCCTAAGACTATTATTTGAAGCTCAATGGAGAGGTTCCCAAATGATTTCAGAAGCCTTCCACGTAGGTTATTATGTAAAGACTTAAAACTTGTAAATCGGTGCAATTTGTTAATGAATCAAGAAATCTCAATTCCTTTGCATCATTTTCTTCAAGTTGGTTATGTGCCATATTAAGGTGTATAAGATTATGCATTCTTCCAAGGTATGGTGGCACCACTCCTGTGAAATTATTTTTAACGACGTCCAAAATGACAAAGCTAGTCACATTTTGAAGAGCTTGATCAAGTGAACCAATGAAATTATTTTGACCACAAAGAAGATTACATGGTTTGGAAAAGCTAGGGAAATATTAGTTGAAATGTAGCCAGAGAAGTAATTTATTGTCGCCGAAACTCTGCGCAGGGATGATAGGTTGTGGGATGAAGAAGGAATGTTACCTGAAAGTTTATTAGCACCCACATAAAAGTCTTTTAACTTATGAAGAACACCAATCTCTAGTGGGATGCCTCCCTCTAGATGGTTATATGAGGCTTGAAAACTTTCCAAGAAGGATAGATTGGTAAGTGAAGGTGGGATGGTGCCAATGATGCTATTTTTATCGAAACTGAGGAATTTGAGTGGTGCCATGGAGTTGATAATAAGAGGTATTTTTCCTGTGATATGGTTGCTAGCAAGGTCCATAACTTGGAGAACAGAGCTATGATTCATTGTCAGAATAGGATGAATGCCTCCATCAAATGAGTTAAAGCTCAAGTTAAGATGTTGTAGTCGTGGTAAGCAAGCCAGAATTGAGGAGATCTCACCAGAGAGCCTATTGAAGCTGAGATCAAGCCTTCTTAGGAAGGTGAGATTGAATATGGAAGTAGGAGGAGGACCGACCGACCCGACGGGGCTGAGATCCAAGGCTGTGACTCTGTCGAGGTGCTTGTAGCCACACGTGACCCCTTCCCATGAGCAAAAGTGGTTGGTGGCTGTTGACCTCATTTTTAGTGAAGTCTGATCTCTCTCCTTTTAGTGCTTAGGATCTAGCCATAGGACTTCTCCTTGACTATCCTAGAAGATTAGAAATCGGACCCACCACTTAGAAATTCAAACACCTCTTAATTCTTCTTGAACCCCACACATATGACCATAAACCTCCAAGCCCCTTTGGAAGGTTAGAAGGCAAATGTGGAGGTTCAAGGATGAGTTCCAATAGGATTCTTTGGCCTTAGGATTGCCCTGGGTAGTTTGGTCTTGGTGAGGGTTGATCACAGAAAAATGTATTGAGAAATTTATACCAATTTTATATGAACTTGCACTTTAAAGAAATGTATTTTCTTTATTTTATTGCAGGAGTGAAGATTTATAAGTACTGAAAGCAAAAAATACAAAAGAAGCGGATTTGGAACAAAAAGGACTCAATTAAATGAAAATTGAACTATCCCGCCGACGGTGAGGAAAAGGCCACCGACGGCGAGTTTTTCCCGAAAGTTTTGAACATATTATAAGGAGCCCGCTGACGGCGAGATTGAGCTCGTCGACAGCGAGATCAGCGCGGTTAGCCCATCTTCTAGAAGCCCGCCGACGATGAGACAGTTGAAAAGAGCCAAAATACATTGAACCTGGACGCTTTTTGAAGAGGTGCTTAAGCAACCTTTGGAGATTTGACCCCTTCTATAAATAAAGACGAATTCTGGTCAGTTGTGTGTCGGTTTTGTGTCGGCTTTGTGTCATTTGTGTGGAAGTTAAGTGTAATTTAAGAGTCATTTTAGTGAGTCGATAAAGTGTTTAGCGTTTTGGTGTGTTGTACTTGGAAGGAAGAGTCGAAAGGAACTTCGAGGAGTCCGCTTGGGGAGAAGAATTGAGATAAATTTATTTGTTATTTGTTTGTTAACTTTAATGAAATCCATGCTTTGTGTTATTTTTCCCATGCGTTCTAAGTAGTTACCTTAGTCTTTCTCCTTGTTATCGAGATTTCGTGAAATGATGAATTAAAGTAGTTGTGCCTAAAAATATGAAAATAGAAATTGTGCTAATCTTTTACTTAAATCTTAATTTACTTTCAATCTGGCCAATTGATTTGTTAACATATGTTGAATTATCAACTATAGTAAAGATTACATCTAAGATTTAGGGAAGTCAAAAGCCTTGGAAGGAGGGTGCAAATAAATAGGGAAATATTAACTATCGGGCATAGAATTGGACATTTTAGTGTGACAGACTAAAATATTCAATTCGGTCTTATTGTTTGGGAGCTGAAGTGTAGATGTTAGCCCTCAGGCGAGGGGAACGTGGGAGCTCTGAAGTGGCAGTCGATATCCTCCCATCCTAGCCGCAGATTCACTAATCAAACATAAGACTAGTCAATGTTCTTTGCACCTGGACCAAAGGGTAAAGAATAGGAATGCTCCTATTTGGCACAATACAATTAAAAAACTCATTTAATTCTTCATTCATTTAATTCTCTAAAACAAGGAGAAAGATACTTTTCTGAAATCTTATATTCAACCTTTAAGCATTAGTTTATTTTAGTCTAACTTTTCTTAATTTCGGTATACTTAGATTAGTAAGTAAGTCTACTTTAATTTGTTTTTGAAATTCTCTAACTTCCCTGTAAGATCGATATCTAGGACTCTATTAGAGCCCTATATTACTTGATAACGATATGTATACTTGCGTAGTATCAACAATATAAATCATAAAATCCATAATAGAATCATCAGTATCTATTCAGTGCGGGATCAAGTTTTTGGGGTCGTTGCTAATTTTCATATCATAGTTGTAAGTATAAATATCGAAAAGTGGATCAAGGGCTGGCTGGCACACACACCACACTCTCACACACATTCCAAACTCTAAAACCACTCTTACCCAACTTGGCTTTCTGACTCATGTAGGTAACTCATATGGATGGGCCTCAACCCCTAAGCCCTTGGCTAAGAGGGTTAGGAACAACATATTGAGTGCATAAGATGAGTCCTCTCATGGCTCTTGTGAGCTTAACATGGTTTCTTGGCTCAACCAAATGGTTTCATTTTACTCACGTCTAATCAATTTTCATTTTTCCCAAATTTCAATTTTTGACACCCGGGGCCCTAAACCCACAAAACCTATCAAATACCTTTGAAATTACTCAAAATTTCCAAAATTACTTGAATTAGCCAAGATTTCCCAAAATCAGTCCTAAACATCCCCCACCACTCAAATTGATCACCCATGACCAAATATACGAAAATTTTCAAAATAGCCCCCAATACCCTTCATGTGCTTTCCTTGTACCCTAAATAGCCTAAAATTCCAAAAATTCCAAAAATTCTAAAAAAATCCCAAAAATTCGAAAATATTATCCACATCATTTTCTTCAACTGCCACATACCCCAATTTTATCATTTTAACCCAATTTGATCAAAAGATCCAAATGGGCGCTTAAGGCCCAAAGTGACCAATTAACCCAATCCATCCCAAATTGAACCCAAATGTCACCCAATTTTCCCCAAATTTATTTTGAAATCTTCCTAAAACCCCCACAACTAACTTAATTTATCCAATATTTGGATCCAAACTTCACACAAGCCCGACTCAAACCAAAATTCCCCAAATCGGCCTAAACCAATCATGAACCCAAACAAGCCAAAATCCCAAAATTAAGACCCAACCAAAATTGAAAACTCTTTTTCACACCTCCATAAACATTTTGCAACATTAATTTCACATCAAAACCAACATTAGCCCAACTTTAGCCCAAATTAGCCCAATTTGACCCACTTTGGTTCTATTACTAAAAGACCCAAATTAAACCCAATTCAACTCCAAATTACCCCAAACTTGTTCCAAATCATTCATGACACATTCCTAAACCAAATTCAATATTTATTTGGCACAGCCTTTTGCCAAATTTTAATCCAAGAGTTGATTTTGAAACCTAAAAGCCCACCTCCTTAAAACATTTTTAAGAGCTCATCTTCACCAAATTTAAAAAGCCCAAAATCTATTCCAAAGCCCATGTGGCATTTTTCTTATCATCCCTTTAATTGATATCAACCCCTAAGTCCTAAATCAATCATCAAATAACTCTATATCAAGCCTCATGCCAAATTACCCCTAAAATGTCAAAAATCCCAAAATCCTTTCTCATGCTAGTGAGCCAACCTTTTCCCAAGCCAAATGGATCTGTTGAGCCATGCTTAAGCCACATGAAGTCATGTAAGCCACTTTCCACATCACCAAACCATTTATGGAAAAAGAGGGGACCCCTTTCCAAACTTCTTTTTAAGCATTTTTAACCCCTTTAATGTCACACTCTAACCCATGCTTAATCAAAATCCTTTGGATAGAGACTTCTCCACCTAAAATCAACTGAGCCAAATGATCCACTTCAGCCCAAATCAGGCTCTTGGAAGGTGAACCCAACCCATTTCCATGGTTTGACCAAATTAAACCCAAAATGTTCCCCCCTTCCATTTGAATCAACTCCTTTACACATGTCAAGCCTCAATTGAACTCACTAAACCCCACCTCGACTTCACCGGTCAAAATGGTGATCGGACCATGGCCGGACCACCACCCGGCTCGCCGGAAAACACCACACCCGTGAGCACCCATTTGATTCAAAATTCAAATTGAGCTCCGTCGAGCCGTCCCAACCCAAATGGCCATTATGGGCTGTTCTTCTCCTCCCCAGGCGGCAAATCCCAGCCTCCAAACCTCCCCGAAATCGGCCATGGCCATGGCTATTTAAACTCACCTCCCTCACGGCCATAGAAGGTGCTCGAAACTAACCTTGCCAAAACTCGCCAAAATTACTCCACACTCTTCTCCCAGCCCAGAGAAGTTGAACCCCACTCGTTTTCCCGCCCTAATTCCCACTCGGTTGAGCCCGATTTCGAGCTCGATCTCGGGCCCGAAAACAGGACACTCCCAAATCCTCCACCAAAACCAAATTGCTTGCACCCACACCTTCACCAGAGGTAGAGAGGAAGTCAACATAGAATTATCAATCATCACATTATTATTATAGAGTGTATTATCTAGAGTATAAGAAGAATCATCAATAGTATTGAAAGCATCCCTGAAGTAATTAACACCATTTTGTGCAATATCAACAATATCATGAAGCATAAAACCATTAGCATTATAAATTTTTAGAATCAAGTTATTTTTCCTCCTATCCTGAATACAAGTATGAAAAAAAGAAGAATTCCTGTCCCCATCAAGGAAATGAACTTTAGCAACTTTTGAGCATAGAAAATCTCCTCCATGTTTATTGTTTCTTGTAACAAATGTTGACTCTTTATTAACTCCTCCATTTCAATCATGTTATTAGCAAAGTCAAGCTCAAGACTCTTGACATTATTCTCACAAATATCAATATTCCTATGCAGATTCCCAAAGTTCTCCCAATTCCATCTTTTAATAGTCTTAGCAAAATTCTTCTGAAGACTTTTCAAACGATGAGGAATCAACAATATTGCTATTCCAATTCTCTTTAAGAAAAAGAATAATAAACATCATGAAGGGTCCACACATTAAAAAAAATCTGAAATGATAATCAGACCTTTGAGAATTATTCATGATTTTTAAGAGAATAGGAGCATGATCAGAAGCTATAATAGGGATATGCTGAACATTATGCAAGGAAAAACAACAAATCCAATGAGAGTTAGCAAGAAAACGATCCAATCTTTCAAGAAAGCTATAATAGGAATATGCTGAACATTATGCCATGTAAAATGATTTCCAGTAAAAATCAAGTCAAAATCCAAGCTTCATTATTAGGATTAACATATTTAATCAAATCCCAAAGCTCCTAGCTAGCTAGCTTATTACAACCAGCATAGATAATAGAAATCATAAAAGATTCATTTAGATAATGAATACGAATAAGCAACATTTGCTCATGGTCAACAAGAATCTCAATATGCTAAGACTCTTTCCAAAAAAAACCAAATCTTAGGCGTCGTTTGGTCGAGTCAATTAATATACCGTAACTCTTTTGCAAAGATTTGAAAAAATTATATATTTGATATGAAAATTTATAAAAACAAGTAAAATTTTATTGAATTTGAAGTTTACGTCGTAGTACATTTTGGCTGAATTTAGAATCAACCGAATGTGACTTGTATTGTTTATGTAAAGTGATAGTCGCTGCCGCTGCTGCCCTTCGACATCTACCGCTGTGTCCGCTGCAGTCGCCACCTGCCACCCTTTGCCCTGGTAAATACATTATTTTCAATATACTTCAAACCAAACAAGAAAATATAAAGTCCAACATTTCATTTACAGTGAATCAAACAACTCGAAAGTATTTCAAATACATTATAATCATAGTACCCTGAAACCATTTGCATTGAATTTCATTTAAATTTTAAATAATGATAATAAATAAAAGAATAATAATACTACTAAATAAATAAATAAAATAAATTAGTAAGTATTAATTATATTATTTGTATTAATGTTACATCTTGTTCCAATAATAAAAACTTTCATAAAATATGACATGCAGACATATTGAGGTGAGTAATCGTATTTCAAAGTTCAGTAATCTTCTTTATTTTAAAATGTATGTTTGACTCTACATACGCTTCTATTTACTTGGATCATTTACATTGTTAGACATAAAAGATATGCATGTATAGACATCATGTAGAAAGAGATATGTATGATATAACATATATATGATATGAGAGATATGCATGATTAATAGTTATACAATGTTAGAAAATATGCTTGCTACTAGATGAATAAAAATGCCTAAGAAAAATACATGTTATGAAAAATCAAATAACATGTATATGAATAAAAATGACTCATTCCAATGAATAAAAGTGGTTGGTGACTTTGTGTTATTCCATGACTTATAGATGGAATTGATTCTTGAAGGGACGTAACAAGTGATTTGTAGTTTGTTGTTATTTAATTCTTATGTATTTACATATCTACCGTTTGAACATTTATATTTACATCCATATCACTCAGATCTTTAATATTATAGAAAAAATATCACAACCACTGTCTTTTTTTTAAATGAAATACATCTTTTCAGACATAAGTTTATAGCACCGATATGTTATGACTATAACTATCAATAATTAGGTGTTAGATATGTAAATACTTAAGTATTATGTGGTATGTATGTAAATTTCCCTATGCTAAGGTGAACACTGAAAATTTTATTAAGAAATTCATACATATTTTTGATGAAATTGCACTTTAAAGAAGCGTATTTTCTTTATTTTGTTGCGTGAATGTAGAATTTAGGTGATAAAAGTAAAAATCATAAAAAGGAGCGGATTTGGAGCAAAAGAAGAAAATAATGCAATTTGTGCTGAGTCGCCGACGACGAGATCGAGCTCGCCGACGGCGAGGTACGAGGAAGAAATTCGAAGGATTTATAACCGTCTCGCCGATGACAGCCGAGACCGAGCCCGCCGACAGCGAGATAGCGCGGTTCGAAGACCTCGAGAAGCCTCGCCGATAGCGAGGTAGTTCGTCGCCGACGGCGAGGTAGTTCAAATGGCGCAAATACATTGAACCTGGACACTTTTTGAAGGGATGCTTACACACCTCTTGGTCCTTTGCTCACCTATATATATATAGGCCAAAATTCAGCTTCTAAGGGTGTGTTATAAGGGTGTGTTATTTTGTGTTATGTGTGCAGTTTTGAGTCTTTAAGTGTCAATTTTAGTCTTTAGAGTCTTAATTAGTGAGTTAGTGAGTTTTTAGCGAGTCTTCATTGTACTTGGAAGGAAGAGTCGAAAGGAACTGCGAGAGTCTGCCGGGATAAATCTAGATAAGTATTTATATTTATTGTTTTTAACTTTAAATGAAATCCATGCTTAGTTTAGTTCTCATGCATTCCGAGTAGTTAATTTAATCTTTCTCCTCGTTTATGAAATTAAGTGACTAGATGAACTAAAAATAGAAGTACTTTTAAATATTAATAAATTGTGATAATTTTTACTTAAAACTTAATTTACTTTCAAACTTAAAAATAGAAGTACTTTACCATTTGATTTGTTAAAATGTGTTGATTATCAACTATAGTAAAAATTACATCTGATATTCGGGAATTCAAAAGCCTTGGAAGGAGGGTGCAAATAAATAGGGAAATAATATCACCTGGCGTAGAATAGAGCATTTTAGTGTGACGATTAAAATATTCAATTCGGTCATATTGTTTGAGAGTCGAGTGTAGATGTTAGCTCTCAGGCGAGGGAACGTGGAGCCTCGAAGTGGCGGTCGATATCCTCTCAGCTTAGCTGCAGATTCGATAATCAAACATAGTGATTAGTCAATATTCTTTACATCCGACTAAAGGGTAAAGAATAGTGAACGCTCCTATTTGTCACAATACCTTAAAATTATCTATTTAAATTCATCAATCACTTAAATTTCTAAACAAGGGGAAAGATACTTTTTCCGAATAGTTAAGACTTATTTAAGCAATTAGTTTAATTTCACGTACTTTCAATACGTATTAATTTTCTACTTAGTTAAGTTACCTAATTAAAATACTTAGTTTACTTTATTGCGCTTAAATTTAGAATTCCAAATTTTCGTATACTATTTAAAAATTATTATTATTATTATTTTAAAATTAGTTGTTATTTAATTTTCTCTTTCCCCATGTGGATCGATAACTGTGACTCACTAGAGTCACTCGTATTACTTGATACGATACGTATACTTACAGTAGCATCCACAACATAAACAATTACAATTCTATACATATAATATAGCGGGGTCGAGTTTTTGGCGTCGTTGCAATTAAATTAAAAATATCATAATATAAAATTGTAGGTCATAAGGAAAATAATGACCTATTAGTAAGAAAGTGAAAGGGAACAATTTGTAATGAAAAAAATTGTTGATTCTTCAAACAACTGAATTTATTTTAAACTCAAAATTTATTATACACATTTCTCCATGAATATCCAATAATTTGAGAATAAAAAAATTGAAGTTATTACTTTTTAGTAGAAAATTTGCCTTAAATTAAAGCCATGAAATATCTTGGATATAATTTTTTTTAAAAAGTTATTTACAAATTATTATTTTTTTTAAGAGGATGGAGGCAATGTCTGAAAACTTTTACTAAAAAGAGATTGCAAGTCATTGATAAATTATGTTGAAGTCTCACAAAGTAGAATAAGCTATCTCTATACACAGGCATCTTCCTACATATACTTCATCACATATTGAAAGTAATATTAAAAACACAAACAACTAAAAGTTGTTGCTTCTACATACTAGCTTTTCTTAAGGAACATACCATTTTCATCATATTGAAGGTACATAAGAAACTCGAATTGCATGTAATTTTGTAGTAACGTCTTTCATGGAAGGCCTTTCTTTTGGAGATGAAACCGAGCAAGAGAGACCTAATTCGTCAATGAAAGCAAACATTTATTGATGCTTTGGCAACCAAACCATCTTGGTTGTTCTTCATCCCCTTCACTAACAACTCTTTGCTCTTTTGTAAACATTTTAAGATCTACTATGTAATTGATTCCATGAGGAAATATCATTTTAGTGTGATTATGCAGAGTTAAGTTATCATTGAAAACATCATCGGTAGGCCTTCTTCCAGTAAGCATCTCTAGTAATACTATTCCAAAACTATAAACATCTGCAGATGGAGATAGGGGAGCTAGTTCACCGTACTCTGTAGATAAAATGTAAATATATGTTTTGAGAAAATATTTCGTAATAATACCATAAATATTTGAGAGGAAATAGCATGATTAATTTTAACATTGAGAAGAATAATCATCACATCACCTGGGGCAATATAACCAATAGTTCCTTTAATGCCACTTTTGTTGGAATAATCTTGAAGAGATATATTCACATTCTCATAAAGCATTCTTGAGAGTCCAAAATCACCCACATGTGCAGTAATGTTATTGTCAAGTAGAATGTTACTTGGCTTTATGTCACAGTGAATGATTGGTGGTTCACAACTATGGTGAAGATACTCCAAAGCTTCTGCAACATCGATGGCAATACTTAATCTTTTTTTACAAAGAGAAAACATCATCTTCATCAATCTCATATTCTTGGTGGAGCAACGTGTCTAAGTTTCCCTTTGGCATAAATTCAAAGATGAAAGCTTTAAACTCATTCCCTCGAATATCAAAGCTCGAGCATGAACTTAGGACTCGTACAAGATTACGATGTCGTATGCTTCTTAATGCATTACATTCATATGTAAAACTCTCAAAAGCTCCATGAACCTCAAGGTTAAATACTTTAATAGCCACAATAGCATAATAATCTCTTAAGTTTCCTGCATAAACAGAGCTATATCTTCCACATCCTACTAGGTGTGTAGTGGAGAAAGCATTTGTAGCTTCGACTAATTGTGCATACGAAATTTTTGAAAATGGAGGGCTTGAAGATAAACTAGATGCATTTCTTAAATCATTCTTCTTTTTTCTTCTATATAGCAAAGTATAGCACAACAAAAGGATGAATAGCATAACTACAACGTTAAGAATAGGGGATAAAATTTTGATTAAATGGTGAAGTTTTATTGATGATGATTTGGCAACACATTTTGGCAAATGAAGTGTTAGAATTCCACCGCATAGTTTTTCATTTCCTATGAGAGATATTTCTGAGGAATTTGCAAAGACACCTTCAAATGGTACTTCACCTTCAAGATTATTAAATGATAGATTCAACTTCTTAAGAAAGAAAAGTTTTTGTAGAAATTGAGGAATAAAACTTGATAAATTATTTTGTGAAAGGTCTAGTATTTCAAGACTCTCCAACCTACTTAGAGAAATAGGGATGGGGCCTTGGAAGAAGTTGTGTTCCATATATAATTCAAGCAATGATTGACAACTACCAAGTATTTTTGGAATTTCTCCTCTCAGATTATTATTAAAAAAATCAAGGTGAAAGAGATTTATTAGACGACAACTTCTAATGGTAGAGACCCAGTGAAAGAGTTATAAGTCAAATCCAATGTATTTGAAAAAGAAGGGATGAAAAAAAATTTCTCTCGGAATCCAGCCAGTAAGATTATTATGACTGAGATTCAACAAAGTGAGAAGCTGGAGATTTTTTATGTTTGAAGTTATGTGGCCTGTTAATTGATTAGATCCTAAATCTAACTCGTTCAAGTCTTGTGAGATTTTCTAAGGAGTAAGGAATAATTCCCGTAAGATCATTGCCAGACAAAGATAAACTTTGTAGCCTTCCAAGCATTCCAATGGTCTCGGGTATAGAACCTTCCAAAATATTGCTCTCCATTCCTAAAGCAATTAGATTGATGTACCTATCAAGTTCAAAAGGGATTCTTCCTAAAATGTGATTAAATCCTAATGTTATTTGTTGAAGCTCAATGGAGAGGTTCCCAAATGATTTCGGGTGTATTCCATGAAAGTGATTACCATGAAGGCCTAAAATTTGTAAGCTGGTGCAATTAGTTAATGAATCAAAAAATCCCCAGTCGTTTGCATCATTTGTTTCAAGTTGGTTATCTGCCATATTGAGGCGTATAAGATTATACATTTTTCCAAGGTCTGGTGGCACCACTCCTGTGAAATTATTTTTGCTAATGTCCAAAAGGACTAAGCTGGTCACATTTTGAAGAGCTTGATCAAGTGAACCAATGAAATTATTTTCAGCAAAATAAAGGATTACAAGGTTTGGAAGAGCTTGGGCAATATTAGCTGAAATGTAACCAGAGAGGTGATTATTTGTCACCGAAACTCTGTGCAGTGATGATAGGTTGTAGAATGAAGAAGGAATTTTACCTGAAAGTTTATTATCAGCCACATTAAAGTCTTTTAACTTATGAAGAACGCCAATCTCTAGTGGGATGCCTCCCTCTAGATGGTTATATGCGGCATAAAAACTTTCCAAGAAGGACAGATTGGTAAGTGAAGGTGGGATGGTGCCAATGATGTTGTTTTTATTGAGATCGAGGAATTTGAGTGGCGACATGGAGTTGAAAACAAGAGGTATTTTTCCTGTGATCATATGGTTGCTGGAAAGGTCCAGAACTTGGAGAACAGAGCTGTGGTTCATCGTCAGAATATCATGAATGTCTCCATCAAATAAGTTAAAGCTCAAGTTAAGATGTTGTAGTCGAGGTAAGCAAGCCAGAATTGGAGGGATCTCACCATAGAGCCTGTTGACACTGAGATCAAGCCTTCTTAGAAAGGTGAGATTGAATATGGAAGGAGGAAGAGGACCAGCCAACCCGACGGAACGAAGATCCAAGTCTGTGACTCTGTCGCGGTGCTTATAGCTGCACGTGACCCCTTCCCATGAGCAAAAGTGGTTGGTGGCATTCCATGAGCTTGCGAAAATGGTAGGAGGATCAACATTGTTTTGCTTTAGAAACTGATTCTTGAACGTAACGAATGATTCGTAGTCTGTATTATTTCTTCCAATTGCTAAAAATTGTTTGGAAAATAAACAGATAGAAAAGAGAATAATTAAGAGTCTGATGACACTAATAAATTCCACCATTGAATAGCAAACTAAGGATCTAACAATAGAAAGAGAGCTACTTGGCCACCTATGCCTTCTTGAATTTATAAAAAGATGAGATAATTGCATACATAGTACTCGAAACACTGTTAATTACAAACCTAGTGGAATTCCAGTCAATTAATACATTTTTAACGTCACAAGATGTTGAAGTTTCTTTTTTATAATGTGTACTGAAGAAAAAATTATTATCCTCTTTTTTTTTTAAATTGTATATATATTTTTTTAAATTAAACTCAGTAGCATTCTCGGTTTAAGTGATTTGAGCATTTAGCAAGCAGAACAGAGCACATGAGGGTAATTTGATTTATTTTAGGCCAAACCACACAACATTCTCAACCGGTGTGCACATTTCTTAGAGAACTGGTATAATGGAATTGCAAATTTTGCTGCATTTGAAGGGTGTTAGTGCATATATTTCAGAATATTCTAAGGTTGACTGAAGGATGAATATTTGGTCTTTACAAGTCTTTAAAGGTGCTTTCAAAGTTTAGGGTGGTCTTAAATTGATGCATTTGTATTTTTTACATTGACTAAGAATAATATGCTGAGACGACTAATGACATTTAAGGCAAATGACTAATGACTTAACATTGATCACATAAGGTAGATGATTCACGTCTTCGATGAGGTGACTGAGAGTTTGTGTTTGAGTTCAAGAGATCTAACCCAAGAAAAAGTTTTGATGTATCCTCCTCTACCAAGAGATCCAGCCCAAAAACTATCTGACGACTCTTCAGTCGACAGAGTTGATGTAGTTGTGGAATTCGAAGGCAGTTTACTTCACTTCAAACTTACATGCATACCACCCAATTCCTATGTATCTACATATCTAACACCTAAACGTTTACCTTTTTTTACATTTATACCACCCAAATTTTTGTATCACATAAAGTAACTTTCAGAAATTGAAATGCACCTTTTTCAAGCATATGTAAAATGTCATATAAGTAAAAGTCGTTGTTTAGGTATTAGATATGTAAATAGGTAGGAATTATGTGGTATGCATGTAAATCTTTCAGGATATTTATTGACTTCGAGCACGTCTCTCATGTAATCTTTATTAATTAAGATGTTTTTAAAAGGAAAATGCTTTCAGTCTCAACCATACGTTTCCAACAAATGACATTAATTGTTGCATAAAAAGTTATCATAAATTTTACACAATTTGTATGTCTAAAATCTTTTGATACTCAAATAATTTTTTTTTAAATGAAATTTAATTTTGTTTAAATATTATTTTCAGCAAAATTTTAATATAAAGAAATCTTAGTGAGGCAAAATTTTAATATAAATTTCTGCACTATTATTGCTCTTACATTGCTATGACTGCAGATGAGAGGGAGAAATACTGTTCTTTTGGATGCTATTAGTTGGAGAATTCCTTTGGGCAGTGACAAACCAACTATAATATTTGGAGCAGATGTAACTCATCCAGAGACTGGGGAGGATTCCAGTCCATCAATTGCTGTTGTACTTATAATATTTTTTAATATTTATATCATGAGAGTCCTGTTATTCATTTTTGAATGATAATTGTATTTGTTGTTATTATTTTTTTTTTTATTAATAACTACAGGTTGTTGCTTCCCAAGACTGGCCAAAAATTACAAAATATGCTGGACTTGTATGTGCTCAGGCTCATCGACAGGAACTTGATCAGGATCTTTACAAGACTCGGCATGATCCGCAGTGGGGCACTCTTACTGGAGGCATGATAAGGTTTATTTCCCTTTTTTGTTTTGGGTTTATTTGACCTGCAATAACTGATAGAAAACTCAAAATTGACAAACATTTAAAGTGGCTTACCTTTTAAATCATTTTTTTCTCTTTTTACTTTCATTGTAGAGAGCTACTGATTTCTTTCAGGAAGGCAACTGTTCAAAAGCCAATGAGAATAATATTCTGCAGGTACAATTTTGGTATTTAATACGGTTAAAAGGCTCTTCTATAAACTTTCTGTTAATTATGCCAAGCTGTTATAAGATATATTGTCCTTGAACTGGTGTTGGGTTACGCCTAATGATGCCGAGTCGCATTTTGATCCATGGGATCTAAAATGATATTGGTTCCTAATTTTTTGCTTTATTCTGGCAGAGATGTTGTGAGCGAAGGACAGTTCTTTCAGTTCCTTTTGTACGAATTGGACGCAATTCGTAAAGTCTGTTGTCGATCTCCGTCGAATTTACTTATAGAAAAGTTTCCCTTTTATTGAATGATCCTTGCATCTGCGAATGAAGTTGAACACAAAGGCCTATTTGTGCAAAGTGAGCAACTGTTGAATCTTCGGCAGTAGCTATTGCTTGCTTCCTTGGCTCCAAAAATTCAATGCTTTGGTCTTCCTCGAAAAGAAAGAATTAATGAGGATGAGTGGGGCTAGTTTACTTTCAGGTTTCGGGTCAAAATTTTAAAAAGCAGATAAGATATTAGTTAGAGATTTTACTATTATTTTGCGGGAATTTTAAGATTTGGGCTTAAGGTTTCTCATAGGCACAAGCTCCTATATTAATTATCTCCCTGTTAATCGGAGAGCACTTTTGATTATGGTTAATCATTAGGCACAAGTGTTCAGACTTAACATATAGTAGCAACATACTTAATATTGAATCATAAAACTATAACTATTAGCTTAAAGTTGACTGGTGATGAACTCATCAAGACCTAATGATTCTATCATCATGTGGTTCTTTTACTTAGTTAGTGGTACTCAACCCAACCTAACAAAATGATCTTTGTCAATAATCATGAAGCTGATTCGTCTAAAAAACATACGAGATCGAGATGAATGTTTGTCATGGAGACAAATATAAGTCAATGTTGGCTTACAAAGCGATTTGTCTCCCGTCAAATCTATTCTATAATTCATAACTCAAGTAGGAGAATCAACACAGACGTGCAAACCAAAATTATGACTATTTTATAATGATGTATACTAGCCAAATCATTTGATGGAGCCTACTGCCCAAATGACTGGTTAGGGATCTTTGGTTTGACTGCATCTTTTGTGAAGTTGGCCAAATCATGTGGACAGAGGACTCAGTCCACCTCCTTAATGACACATAACTATTTCAAGTTTGAATTTAATAATATAATTGAAATGACACATCTTGAGTCAATCTTAAACTTATCACTGACTAATGATAATAGAGAGTGGATGAATTATCCTTTAAGCATCGAGTGATGGATTTTATTTAAATATTTTTAGATTTTAAGATTTGAATTTTATCTTATGAATAGACCATTTCCGGTTAAGATATGCAATGAATACACCTATCATCGGAGAATTAAGATTTAAATGCTTCTTTTATAATTTGATTAAACTTAGTAATTTTAGCACTCAAAATGATGTTAGTCCTGTCAACACCAATCCTCATTATAAGGAGGACTAGACCAAGGGCCCGACCTTATCAACTCCAACTCATGTAAGGAAGATGATCATATTGACCAAAATGGGACTTACAATTCTACTCTTTTTATAGAATGACCCACTCATAAGGGTTTGCAATTTGACACATTAAATGTGATTTTAAAAATAAAAAAAGATTTTATAAAATACAAAGTATTTGCATGCTCGACGAACATACAAAATACAAACTCTCAGTCATGTCGTCGAAAGTCTCAGAACATAAGACCCTATTGACTGCATCTGGCTCGGCGAACTAGAACACTGATTTTCACCTCTTTGGTAATGGGTCGGACGGAATTTCCCCAACCCCTTTGGTGCGAAGCAATAACAAATTTTGACTGCCAATTCTTAACCTTACTCTTGACACTTGACACCGGAGTTTGGGGCCGAAAGAGAAATCGATGCAGCCAACCCGATCCACATTGAACTCGAAGAAATATGAGAAGAGCTCGATGGACCATGATATTTACGTCCGCCGGAGGAAGATGATGAAAGTTATGATTATCACGATCTGAATCTAGTGTCACCTGCGAAGGGATGACACCATAACTATTGAAGATAGATCTTACATCATTGCAAAATGGCAGCATATGAACATATCAAAATTGATTGACATACACGACCAGGCTATCAACCAAGCTTCCTGCCTTCACCTTCTGCAGCCAATCAGAGGAAGAGGTCCAGTCTGAAGACCTATGACTTGAACAAACCCACTTGCTGCTGTTGACCTCATTTATGTAAACATTATTTCTAATAATGACTTCTTCCGGTGAATAAAAGTAGTTCCTCACTTTGTGTCATTCCATCATTAATGGATGGAATTGATGCTTGAACGTACGTAAAAATCCAAGTTCATTGTAAATTTGAGACTAAAAATTTGTAAATTATTTTTAAGAGGAAAATGTTTTTTTTTTCTAAAATCCAAGTTCATTGTAGATATTTTTTTATTATAGTTGAAGGCAATGTTTGAAATCTTTAACTAAAAAGAGATTGCAAGTCAATGATAAATTGATGTTGAAGTCTCACAAAGTTGAATAAGCTATCTCTATCCACATGCATATTCCTACATATGTCATCACATATTGAAAGTAATATTAAAAACACAAACAACTAAGTGCTGTTGCTTCCACATACTAGCTTTTCTTCAATAACATATCATTTTCATCAGATTGAAGGTATGTAAGAAACTTGAATTGCATGTAATTTTGTAGTAACATCTTTCATGAAGGCCTATCTTTTGGTGATGACACTGAGCAAGAGAGACCTAATTTTGTCAACGAAAGCAAGCATTTGTTGATGCTTTGGCATCTAAACCATCTTAGTTGTTCTCCGCCCCCGTTGCTAGCATCTCTTTGCTATGTTGTAAACATTTTACGATCTACTATGTAGTTTATTCCTTGAGGAAATATCATTTTAATGTGATTATGTAGAGTTAAGTTATTACTGAAAACATCATCGGTAGGCCTTCTTTCAGTAAGCATCTCTAGTAATACTATTCCAAATCTATAAACACCTGCAGATGGAGACAGGGGAGCTACTTCACCATACTCTGTAATGTAAATATATGTTTTGAGAAAATATTTCTTTAAAATAAAAAAATATCTTTGAGAGGAAATGACATGATTAATTTTAACATTGAGATGAAGAATCAAGACCACCTGGGGCAATATAGCCAATAGTTCCTTTAATGCCACTTTGGTTGGAATAATCTTGAAGAGATATATTCAAATTCTCATAAAGCATTCTTGAGAGTCCAAAATCACCCACATGTGCAATAAGGTTATTTTCAAGTAGAATGTTACTTGGCTTTATGTCACAGTGAATGATTGGTGGTTCACAACTATGGTGAAGATACTCCAAAGCTTCGCAATATTGACGACAATACTTAATCTTTTTTCCAAAGAAAGAACATCATCTTCATCAATCTCATATTCTCGGTGGAGCCATGTGTCTAAGTTTCCCTTTGGCATGAATTCAAAAATCAAAGCTTTAAACTCGTTGCCTTGAATATCAATGCTCGAACATGAACTTAGGACTCGTACAAGATTACGATGTCGTATGCTTCTTAATGCATCACATTCATATGTAAACTCTTCAAGGCTCCATGAACCTTAAGGTTAAATACTTTGATAGCCACAATAGCATTGTAGTCTCTTAAGTTGCCTGTATAAAAAGAGCCATATCTTCCCCATCCTACTAGGTGCGTAGTGGAGAAAGCATTTGTAGCTTCAGCTAATTGTGCATAGGAAATTTTTGGAAATGGGGGGCTTAAAGATAAACCAGATGCATTTCTTGAATCAATTTTCTTTTTTCTTCTATAAAGCAAAGTATAGCACAACAAAAGGATAAATAACATAATTACATTGCTAAAAATAGGAGATAAAATTTTGATTAAATGATGAAGTTTTGTTGACGATGATTTGGCAACACATTTTGGCAAATGAAGTGTTAAAATTCCACCGCATAGTTTTCCATTTCCAATGAGAGATATTTTTGAGGAATTTGCAAAGACACCTTTAAATGGCACCTCACCTTCAAGATTATTAAATGATACATTCAACTTATTAAGAAAGATAAGTTTTTGAAGAAATTGAGGAATAACGCCTGATAAATTATTATGTGAAAGGTCTAGTATTTCAAAACTCTTCACACTGCTTAGAGAAATAGGGATGGGGCCTTGGAAGAAGTTGTATTCCATATATAATTCGAGCAATGATTGACAACTTCCAAGTGTTTTTGGAATTTCTCCTCCCAAATTATTATTAGAAAAATCAAGGTAGAAGAGATTTACTAGACGACCAACTTCTAATGGTAGAGAACCAGTGAAAGAGTTATAAGACAAATCCAAAGTATTTGAAAAGGAAGGAATGAAAAAAATTTCTCTTGGAATACAACCAGTTAGATTATTATAACTGAGATCCAACAAAGTGAGAAGCTGGAGGTTTTTTAGGCTTGAAGGTATATGGCCTGTTAATTGATTAGAACCAAAATCCAACTCACCAAGTCTTGTGAGATTTTCTAAGGAGTAAGGAATAATTCCAGTAAGATCATTCCCATAGAAATATAAACTTTGTAGCCTTCCAAGCATTCCAATGGTCTTGGGTATAGAACCTTCCAAAATATTGTTCTCCATCTATAATCTATTTAGATTGGTGTACCTATCAAGTTCAAAAGGGATTCTTCCTAAAATGTGATTAGATCCTAATGTTATTTTTTGAAGCTCATTGGAGAGGTTCCCAAATGATTTTGGAAGCATTCCACAAAGGTTATTATCATAAAGACCTAAAGCTTGTAAATGGGTGCAATTTGTTAAAGAATCAAGAAATCTCCATTCCTTTGGATCATTTGCTTCAAGTTGGATCTCTGCCATATTGAGGCTTATAAGAATATACATTTTTTAATTTTTTATTCTTATGATGGAAGACTAAATCTTTATTTATTGAACAGCAAATTCAAATTATCTTAATTTTAATTTCCAAATACTTAATCAAATATTTTTTTTGTTTTTTGTTTTAATTTTAGGTCGGTAGCATTCTCAGTTCAAGTGAATTGAGCATTTAGCATGCAGGTCAGAGCACGTGAGGGTAATTTGATTTCTTTTAGGTCAAAACCCACAATATTCTCAAATGGTGTGCACATTTCTTAAAATATTTTAGCCATCTTAATACCAATAGTTCCCTACTTTTCGTCCATATATGATGCCAATGGTTTTCAGGTTATGTCCCAGTTTGAATACTAGGAGTCGAGAGTCTCGTTGTTTCATATAATTCCACGACACTTACGACAATTATGTAATCATAATTTTTGCAATAAGCAAAATAAGCAATGTATAATCATATGCATATTTACATGATAAGAAGGCTGGCAAGCAAATATTTCATCATATGCTCATCACATCAATATCATAGGCAAATCATAATCATAGTCAAAGTCCATAACAACTAGCATTCACATAATCGTGTGCATGTATCCTTCAATATATATAAATTCTAAATGCATTCTAAATGAATGTATCCTTAATATCATGAAATTCTAAAGAGGTATTATTCTTAATTTAGCTCAAGATTATTTCTTCTAAATTGACGGAGCAGTTTTACACTAAGTTTCCCCAAACTCGCCTCGAGCTCGGCGCATAGTATAAACAACTTGGAATTTATAAACTAATGAATTCTTATCTTAGGTCCTAATTTAACCCACACATAAAGATACAACTTGGAATTTGTAAACCAATGAATTCGTATCATAGTTCTCCTTTCTCCAATTCCTTCCTAATGCTTTCGTTCTCCTTCAAACACTCTTTTCTTCATTTTACTTTGCTGATTTACTAAGAGGCTAAAACCCCCAATTCACAGCTTCTGACACTAGTTTGTCTCCCACTCAGTGACCGGGAACTAAAAAGTACTCAATTTTTAGAAAATCTCAAAAAGAAATAACATGGAATGAAAGGAATGCTCCAGTTAGAGTGAAAATGAAGTTATGTAATGCTGATTTTGTCATAGAACTCTGGATTGTCACTTGCAGTTCCTTGAGGGTTGCGCGACTGATACTGTTCGCATGAACCGAATGATAGACGCTTGGAGAAGATTCGGGAGATGTGGAAAAGGAGGATTCATGATATTTAATGCAGTTGAATTAAATTTTAACCCTTTGTATACATCCTACGGTTGTAATAAAAAAATTGTTGCTTCATGAATTTGTAATAAAAAAATTGTTGCTTCTTCAAATAATTGAATTTAATTTAAACTCAAAATTTATCTCACACATTTCCCCATGAATATCAAATAATTTGAGAATAAAAATTTTTAAACTATTTTATTTTTTGTTTAGTTGAAAATTTGCCTTAAACTAATGTCATGAAATTTCTGGGATATAACTTTTTTAAAAAGTTATCTACAAATTATTATTATTTTTAAGAGGAAAATAATTTTTTCGAAAATTCAAGTTCATTGTAGCAATTTTTCTATAATAGTAGAAGGCAATGTTTTAAAGTTTAAAAAAAGAAAAAGAAATTACAGGTTATTGATAAATTCATGTTGAAGTCTCACAAAACAGAAATAAGCTGTCTATCCACATGCAGCTTCCTACATATACATCACATATTGAAACTAATATTAAAAACACAAACAATTAAAAGTTGTTGCTTCCACATACTAGCTTGTCTTCAAGAATATATCATTTTCATCATATTGAAGGTACGTAAGAAACTCGAATTGCATGTAATTTTGCAATAACATCGTTCATGGAAGGCCTTTCCTTTGGAGATGAAGCCGAGCAAGAGAGACCTAATTCTGTCAACGAAAGCAAGCATTCGTTGATGCTTTGGCAACTAAACCATCTTGGTTGTTCTCCACCCCCTCTGATAGCATCTCTTTGCTCTTTTGTAAACATTTTAAGATCTACTATGCAATTGATTCCATGAGGAAACATCATTTTAACGTGATTATGTAGAGTTAAGTTATCACTGATAACATCATCGGTAGGTCTTCTTCCAGTAAGCATCTCCAGTAATACTATTCCAAAACTATAAACATCTGCAGATGGAGATAGGGGAGCTACTTCTCCAAGCTCTGTAAATAAAATTTAAATATATGTTTTGAGAAAATATTTGCTTAAAATACTAGTAATCTTTGAGAGGAAATAACATGATTAATTTTAACATTGAAAAGAAGAATTATCACATCACCTGGGGCAATATAGCCAATAGTTCCATTAATGCCACTTTTGTTGGATATATTCACATTCTCATAAAGCATTCTTGAGAGTCCAAAATCACCCACATGTGCAATAATGTTATTGTCAAGTAGAATGTTACTTGGCTTTATGTCACGATGAATGATTGGTGGTTCACAACTATGGTGAAGATACTCCAAAGCTTGTGCAACATCGATGGCAATACTTAATCTTTTTTCCAAAGAGAGTACAACATCTTCATCAATCTCATATCCTTGGTGGAGCAACGTGTCTAAGTTTCCCTTTGGCATGAATTCAAAGATTAAAGCTTTAAACTCATTCCCTTGAATATCAATGCTCGAGCATGAACTTAGGATTCGTACAAGATTACGATGTCGGATGCTTCTTAATGCATCACATTCAGATGTAAAACTCTTCAAAGCTCCATGAACCTCAAGGTGAAATACTTTTATAACCACAGTAGCATCATACTCTCTTATGTTGCCTGCATAAACAGAACCATATCTTCCACATCCTACTAGGTGTGTAGTCGAGAAAGAATTTGTAGCTTCAGCTAATTGTGCATAGGAAATTTTTTGAAATGGAGGGCTTAAAGATAAACCAGATGCATTTCTTAAATTATTTTTCTTTTTCCTTCTATAAATCAAAGTATAAGACAACAAAATGATGAATAACATAACTACAATGTTAGTAATAGAGGATAAAATTTTGATTAAATGATGAAGTTTTGTTGACGATGATTTGGCAACACATTTTGGCAAATGAAGTGTTAGAATTCCACCGCATAATTTTTCATTTCCAATGAGAGATATTGCTGAAGAATTTGCAAAGACACCTTCATATGGCACCTCACCTTCAAGGTTATTAAATGATAGATTCAAATTCTTCGAAAGAAAAGTTTTTGTAGAAATTGAGGAATAACACCTGATAAATTATTATGGGAAAGGTCTAGTATTTCAAGACTTTTCACACTACTTAGAGATATAGGAATGAGGCCTTGTAAGAAGTTGTATTCCATGTATAATTCAAGCAATGATTGACAACTTCCAAGTGTTTTTGGAATTTCTCCTCTCAAATTATTATTAGAAAAATCAAGGTAGAAGACATTTATTAGAAGACCAACTTCTAATGGCAGAGACCCGATAAAAGAGTTATAAGACAAATCCAAATTAATTGAAAGGGAAGGAATGAAAAAAATTTCTCTTGGAATCCAACCGGTTAGGTTATTATTATTGAGATTCAACAGAGTGAGACGCTGGAGGCTTTTTAGGCTTGAGGGTATATGGCCTGTTAATTGATTATATCCTAAATCCAACTTGTTAAGACTTGTAAGATTTTCTAAGGAGTATGGAATAATTCCTGTAAGTTCATTCCCATACAAAGTTAAAATTTGTAGCCTTCTAAGCATTCCAATAGTCTTGGGTATAGAACCTTCAAAAAGATTTCTCTCCATCCCTAAACCAATTAGATTGGTGTACCTACCAAGTTCAAAAGGGATTCTTCCTAAAATGTAATTAGATCCTAATGTTATTTGACGAAGCTCAATGGAGAGGTTCCCAAATGATTTTGGAAGTATTCCATGAAAGTTATTACCATGAAGGCTTAAAGTTTGTAAGTTGGTGCAATTAGTTAATGAATCAAGAAATCCCCAGTCTTTTTCATCATTTGCTTCAAGTTGGTTTTCTTCCATATTGAGGCGTATAAGATTATACATTTTTCCAAGCTCTGGTGGCACCACTCCTGTGAAATTATTTCCGCTAATGTCCAAAAGGACTAAGCTGGTCACATTTTGAAGAGCTTGATCAAGTGAACCAATGAAATTATTTCCAGATAAATAAAAAATTGCAAGATTTGGAAAAGCTTGGGCAATATTAGCTGAAATGTAACCGGAGAGGTAATTATTTGTCACGAAACTCGCGCAGTGATGATAGGTTGTAGAATGAAGAAGGAATTTTGCCTGAAAGTTTATTATCAGCCACATTAAAGTCTTTTAACTTCTGAAGAACACCAATCTCTAGTGGGATGCCTCCCTCTAGATGGTTATATAAGGCATAAAAACCTTCCAATAATGATAGATTGGCAAGTGAAGGTGGGATGGTTCCAATGATGCTGTTATTATAGAGGCTGAGGAATTTGAGTGGCGACATGGAGTTGATAACAAGAGGTATTTTTCCTGTGATCATATGATTGCTGGCAAGGTCTAGAAATTGGAGAACAGAGGTATGGTTCATCGTCAGAATAGCATGAATGTCTCCATCAAATGAGTTAAAGCTCAGGTTAAGATATCGTAGTCGTGGTAGGCAAGCCGAAGTGGAGGGATTTCACCATAGAGCCAGTTGACGCTGAGATCAAGCCTTCTTAGGAAGGTGAGATTGAATATGGAAGGAGGAAGCGGACCGACCAACCCGACGGAGCTGAGATCTAAGGCTGTGACTCTGTCGCGGTGCTTGTAGCTGCACGTGACCCCTTCCCATGTGCAAAAGTGGTTGGTGGCATTCCACGAGCTCGTGAAAATGTTAGAAGAATCAACATTACTTTGCTTTAGAAACTGATTCTTGAACGCAACGAGTGATTCGTAATCTGAATTATTTCTTCCAATTGCTAACAATTGTTTGGAAGATAAACTGAGAGAGAATAGAATAAATAAGAGTCTGATGACACTAATAAATCCAGCCATTGAAGATCAGTGATATATAGTAGAAAACTAAGAATCTTACAAGAGAAAGAGAGCTGCTTTGCCACCATTGCCTTCCTGAATTTATAGAAAGAAGGGAAAATTGCTTGCATAGTACTTGAAACACTGTTAATTAGTATAGTAATGGAATTCCAGTGAACTTTGGAGTCACAATATGTTAAAAGTTTTTTCTTGGCCGTTTTTGAATGGAATGATGACTGCCCGACCATTGCCTTCTTTTTTATAATGTTTAATGAAAAAATTACTATCCTCTTTTTTTTTTCTTTTTTTCTTTTTGCTTTGTATACCTATCATTTCATATGATTTTTTAGATATGTTATTAATTACGATTAACAATATAAAATGACTGAATAATTTAAAATGCTAATTTTGTTAATTACTTTTGATGAATATTTGGTCAATACTTTAACAATGACTGAATATTTTGTAATTACTTTTGATGAATATTTGGTTTTTAGAAGTCTTTAAAGGTGCTTTCAAAGTTTAGGGTGGTCTTAAATTAACGCTTTTGTATTATTTATATTGATTAAGAAAAATATGCGACGACTCCTTTATTTAATATAAATGACTAATGACTTGCATATTTTTATAAGAAACACTAAAATGAACACTAAAATGACATGTAAGTACAAGTAGTCGTTCTTCATATAATATGTGTGTAAAATGACATATGTATGTAAATATTCAGGAAATATATTGCCTAGAATCTGTATTAATCATAATGTTTTTAAAAGGAAAATCCTCCAGTCTCAACCATATATTTCGAACAAATAACTTGACGTGTGTAGACAGAGTCTTAATCATACATTTCGAGCAAGTTGAATGTCCACATACAGAGAGATTATTGTGTGCGGATATCACATATAAATTTGCGTGCGGTGTCTGAATGAGACTACTGAAATACATCTTTTTTTTTTTTAATTATAAGAGTGTGGTTCACTCTAATTTTTTCACGGTCCTGATCAAACACCGCACACAAAATTTACGTGCGGTGTTTGTATGCAATAATTTTCCCCACTTGCAACTGTTTCTAATAGGGTGATAGCATCATTAATCGTTACACAAAAAAATTATCATAAATTTTACACAATTTCTATGTCTATAATCTTTCAAATACTCAAATAATTTTTTTTTAAATGAAATTTAGTTTCGTTTAAATATTATTTTCAACAAAAGTTTAATATAAAAAAATCTTAATGACTACACCAATAGAATCTCTTGCCAAATCAAGCTGAGTTTTGTTTGGTGTTGGAAAATTTGCAGTAATTGAATGAAAGAGTTAACATTTAATTCTGTATGTTGCCCTTGCTTGGTATTGCCTACAAACTCCACTAGCAAACGAAATATCTCAAATAAAGTGTAATATTGTATTCTAAATGTGTATAATGAATAACACTATATTGAAGTCTCTGTGATAACTATCAGCCTTCGTAGCCACTGAACACTGTCGACCACCGCCGACCGCGCTAGCTTGTCACCATCGACAAACTCTTCAAGCTGAACAAAATATCATGAATATGATGTAACAAATAATGTTGTATTGAAAATCCAGTGATAGCTCTTTGTGACAACTACTAACGACCGTCGTATTTAGAATATAACAACTTTATCAGGACTGTTGAAGTTTTATAGACATCCTAAATTGACAAGTGTTTTCTCAAGCAAAAACAATAAATCTGAGAGAAGGGTTTGCATCCACCAATTGGTGGAACACCAACAATGGCCTATTTGATCAGTTACTACTGCAGCTTCCAACTACAATCTATGCAGCTAATTGCTACTGAAGCTGCCAACAACAACATATGTGATCAATTACGACCTATGTAGCAAATTGGTATCATAGCTTCGAACTACAACATTTGTGGTTAACTACTACTGCAGGTTTCAATCATGACCTATGTTGCAAACTGCAACTACATATTTTAGTTATGTCCTATGTGGCTAACTAAAAAATATAGAGACTTGAGCACAACTCAACATTGCCAATCGTCGTCCCTGTATTTGCATCCTGAAATTCACACGTGGTAGAAAAAAATTTAGCAATACACCTCAGATCACTAGTCAACTTTTCCATATATATTAAATTGCAATTTAAAGTAGGAGCATGAAACACAGATCAGAGTAGAATATTTTGGGTGATGTGCACGGAGCCAAAGCCAACAACTTTAGAGATAGAGCCATCGGCAACGCGGATGGTGGAGTCGTTTCCGCACGACATATAGTCATGAAGAAGGGAAGCATCGCCAGTCATGTGATGAGAGGCGCCGAAATCGATAATCCAGTGACCGAGGGTTCATTGATTTACTGTGAAGGCATAGTATAAAGTACCTTGCTGCGCGAGCAGGCCGATGAGGGGGTCGGGAACAGCCATATCAGGTGGTTTGCCAATCAGTTTGTGCAGTGAATCGAGTTGCTCTTTGCTGAATGGGCTGGACTCTGGTGCAGGAAGATTATCGGCAGCGACGACGCTATTTGCATGGGGAACGCGATCAGACTGAGGCTTCCAATCGGCTGGCTTTCCATGAAGCACCCAACATGTGTCTTTATAATGGCCCCGCTTAAGGCAATGGTCGCACCAGGGATGGCCTCGGCGTGATGGGTTGTCGCTGTGATGAGGCAGAGTACCCCAAGCTGCAAGAGCGGAGGCGTTAATGGAGAGATTGGGTGAGATGGAGAAAGGCCAAAGCATGACTTTCTAGCGGCTTTCTTTTCAGTGAACCTTAGAGAAGGTTTCGCGAATGTTCGGTAGTGGTTTGAAGCCTAATATGCGAGACCGGACATGATCAAGAGAGTTGTTGAGGCCGAGAAGGAATTTGAATATTCTCTTTTGCTCGATGATCTGGCGGTATAAGTTGGAGTCCGGAGTGCATGAACAGGCATGGGCTTCATACATGACAATCTATTGACAATAACGCGAGAGGGCATTAAAATACTGAGTCACAGATTGATCACCTTGGCGAAGATCGTGGAGGATTGACTCGATCTCGAAGAGCTTGGATGTGTTATCCGAGTGAGAGTATGTCTCTCGAGCAGCATTCCAAATACTCTTTGCCATGTCGTAGAGAAGAAAATTTTCGTCGATGCCGTTGGTCTTGGAATTGATTAACCACGTCATAACCGTGTGGTTTTCTGCATTCCATGTCTGGAACTTTGGGTCATCCCTAGTCAGCGCGATGACAACACCGGTGATATAGTCGTCTTTGCCTTTGCCGTAGGCAAATATTGTTATGAAAACTATCGTCGGAGAAAACAGAAATCGACACAAATCAGAAGAACACACAAAGATTTACGAGGTTCGACAAAGAATTGCCTACGTCCTCGGGAGTGAGCCGGCGAATTTCACTATTTCAGAGGAGTTACATACTCATAGGTTTACACATCTATTTATAGAAAAAACCCAAGGTTAAATTACAAACGCGCCCTCGCTCCCCCCAACCCACTAACTTCCAAGAGACACTCCTTTTCACCAAGAGTCACACCTCTTCACCAAGAAACTCCAACTCCCTAGATATGAGTCATACCTAACAATTCTCCACCTTGGCGAATATCAAGCACCTTCGGAGAAATGCTTCACCCGTATATGTGCCTACCAAACAAATCTCCACCTTAAGCAAATATCCGACCCTTAGGAGAAATACATCTAACAATCTCCACCCTTGTGAATATCCAGCCCCTTAGGAGAAAATCTCCACCTTGCGAATATCCAGCCCTTTAGGAGAAATAGATCATGGAGTTTCTTACACCAGTGGGTTGGGCAACCAAATCATCTAACCTGGCTTGGTTAAAGTTCCTGCTGCAATTCTATCATATGATCCGACAGAGTGTACTCCACCTACAACTGTACTCCTCAACAGTTGATAGATAGTACCATCACCCGCAATGCCTTCAAAATTCCTTGTCGTGCCAACAAATCTTTCACCTTTGTTTGCCACAATCCGAAGTTCCCGGTTCCACCGAACTTCACTATCTCAAATTTTGCACCAGACATTGCCATCCGAATTTAATCCTGCACCGTATTTTTCTGTCTTGCTTCGAGAAACAAAAGAAAATACTCCGCAAATAAATTCAAAGAAACCTGAAAATTTTCCTGTCAAATGCAGCAACTATCCCGCGATTTTCTTGTGATTCGTGAATCAAATTTTCACACGAAGCACAATTCCTGTTCGTACCGATCACCTCGGTGCTTGTTTCCGCGAGCCACGAATCCCTTCGCACCTGTTCGAGGAAAACCTCCACGAAACTCCTGTTCACGAAATAATCGTGCCTGCTCGCCACCTGCACCTTGCCGAACTCCACCTGTCGCAAAATCTCTTGCGACGAACCGGCGAATTTAACTGGTTGAACACCTCAATTTTCCGCAAAACGAGGCTCCTGTTCGCGGTGGACAACCTCTATTTCCCGCAGATTATTGAACCGGCCGAACTGCTCTGCAGGAATTTTTTAAAAAAAATTCCCTCCGCACCGCAGAGCTTTTTTCGTCAGCAGCTCTTCCAGGAATGACAAAATTCCTCTGCAGAAAATTTTCTTCTCTGCCTTCAGGAATTAAATTTCCTCCGGTTTAATTGCTATTAATTGCCAGCAATTAAATCTCCTTAATTCCTTAGTTAAGCAAATTCCTCTCCGCAGTTCCTCCAGGGAATATTCCTCCCTAAACAACAGAGCATAGTAATCAACAAAGAATTAATTTCCTTTTAACAGGGATTAAGCAGATTAAGAAATCCTTCCCTCTCTTCATGAAAATTAATTCTTCTCTGCCTGCTGCCCGAGCCTGCGCGAAACGTTGCTGAACTGCTGCGAAACTGCCGAAGTGCCGAACCTCTTCGCGAACTGCTGCGAACCGTCCCGAACTGCCTCCGCGCTGCCAACCGCCGCGCCTGTTCCAGCCCGATCGCCGTTCGCGCTCGTCTCGCGCGAGAGCGGAACTGCCCGCACGATCGCGCCAGCTGCTCACGCGACACGAACCGAACTGTCGCGCACTCCCTGCCTGCGAACCGCCCAGCCGCCGCCCTTCCCCGACACCGACTAACTTCCGGCGAGCCGGACGCCGGCCCTCTGCCATACATAGTATTAATCATAACTATTCAGGAAATATATTGCCTAGAATCTATATTCAGGAAATATATTGCCTAGAATCTATATTAATCATAAAGTTTTTAAAAAGAAAATGCTTTCTGTCTCAACCATACATTTCGAACAAATGACTTGACTTCATTTGACATAGTCTTAACCATACATAGTATTAATCATAACTGTTTGTGACAACTGCTAGGGACAGTCATATTTAGAATATAACGAATTTTTCAGAGCTATTGAAGTTTTCTATATCTCCTATATTGACAACTGTTTTCTCAAGCATAAAACAACCAACAATGGCCTATTTGATCAGTTACTATTGCAGCTTCCAACTGTGACCTATGCAACTAATTGCTACTGAAGCTGCCAACGACAATATATGTGATCAACTATGAGCTATGTAGCAAATTGACATCATAGCTTCGAACTACAACATTTGTGGTAATTACTACTTGTGACTTCCAACCACGACCTATGTAACAAACTGCTACTACAGATTTTAGTTATGTCCTATGTGGCTAACTACTGCAGCAGCTACTATCCACGATCTATGTGATCAACTACAACCTAAGTAACCAACTATTACCGCATCTTCCAATTACATTCTATGTGGTTAAATGCTATTACAACTACCAACTAAGGTCTATGTGGCAAACAATGACTTATGTATCTAACAAATATTGTAGTTCTCAACTAAAACATATATGACTAACTGCTATTGCAGCTACCAACTATCGCATGTGAGACTAATCATAGCATATGTGGTTAACTGCTACTATAGCTTTCAACTACAGTCTCTGGGACCAACTGATGATCTATGGACTACGATCTATGTGGTAAATTGCTACTACAACTTCCAACCATGTCCTCTGTTTTTATTCTTTTTCTCTTTTTTTTTAAGAGTCGCCAACTTGTCTGTCGTCGTATGATTTTCACTTCCGAGTAAATCTCTTGTTCGGATCATAAGGATGATTTGGTAAAGAAATGATTCATAAAATAAGCAACATATAAAAAGGTAGACAAACATGATGAAGAACACGGAGAACTTCTTAAAGTAAATTTTGCGTGAATACCCAAGAGCATAGATCCAAAATGAGATCGGATTGAAAATGCTTTGGAACATATCCACAAAGAAGATCTTACAAAAGCAACCCATAACCGAGAGGGTCGAGTGTGTTTGCTTGTTCTGAGGTCAATAACAACTCTCAAAAGAATGTATTCCTTTGGTCTATTACATTTTAGAGGAAGCCCAATAATACTCTTGATTAAAGGAATCCTGCTTACACTTAAGTGACGACTAGTAAAGGGTGTCATAAAGGATGGTTATCTCACAAGAACATCTCAACGCTTTCAAAGCTCTCGCTAAGCCACAGGATAGAGAGCGAGTCTCTCACATCCAAATGGGTAACGACTCATCAGTAATTGAGGCTTATGAAATAACTAGGTTGACTCATAGGATCCACACTATGCTTCTATCATATAATCAGGTCATAAGGGTAGAAGGTGAATCACCATATATCGAATGGGTCGTGACCTATCCACAATCGGGGCCTATGAGACGACATCAACGAAGTTTCGAAGGAAGTGACAGGGCTCAAAGGGAAAGTAGAGTATACCTAAGCAGGTAGAGATATTCGAATCCAGATACCACAGATTTGTCATCCCAAGTGTCGGCATATTTTTAGGTTGTGTGTTTTATTTTGAAAAGGGAGTCGCCTACAGAAATTGTCGGCGAATTTTTTATATTTTAAATTTAATTTAAATGTATAGTTTAAAAGATAACATTTGATTTTGAAAGTAATTTTAAGTTTAAAAGTTTTAAGATATGAAATCAAGCCGATCTCACATCCCAAAAAGTTTATATAAACGAGCACCGCACCACAGACCGTGTATCTATTCCCGAGAATAGACACACTGCTTGATGATGGGGCTCGATTAGATAAACTAGGAGATTTGTGACATCCGTTTGGTACTGCGAACCAATTTTATAAGCCGACAAGTTCCCCTGTTTAATATGAAAACATTAAACGGGGTTTATATTACCCAGGTTCTTAAAGTTCCATATAAGGGCGAAGCCCTATAGTTAATTACATCTTAAGTGACGGAAATCACCTAAGAAAACTCTCGATAATAATCGGTAGTTACGCTCTCGAGAATTTGAAAGTTTAAGTTTTCGAGGATTGAATTTTGGAATTTCAATAGGGAATGGATCAAATTTGGAACATTTTATTTTAGGAGTCCAAAGGAAGAAGGGTAGGAGAAATCACGGATCCAAAGCGAACTGCGAGTAATTTCCCGACTATCCTATTGTTTGGCTTGAATTTAGGAAGGTCATAATATTTATTTAGTATTTTGATCCTGCCAGGTTTAATTAGTTAGGACTTATATTCGTATGATAAAATCATACAAATAGCCTCGAAGATGTGAGGGTTTATATCGTATCGGACGACTACCTCGGAAATCCTAAGACTAGGTTAGGGCTTAATTTACATGATATGATCATGCAAATGCCTAACGAAGGGTTGAGGATTTATGTTGCCCTAAGCAAACTACCTCGAAGTCCTATGGCTTGGTTATTTAATTCTAAGAAAGTTTCTGTGATGTAGATTTCGGTTTCTTGACGACGATGGCCGTCTTGCCCACCAAGCTCCGAGCTCCTTGTTGTTGCGAGAGGTTTAGTTTTAGAAATCATAAATCGGGAGATGAGAGAAGTGTTCGGTTTAAAGAAAGTCTTAATTTCCAAGTGTTTTTTTATGTTTTAATTAAAACAAATCTTAAAGTTGATTAAACGAAACCGATTAAGATCCAGCGGTTCCGTCATCCCGGCACCTTTATTTTCATCGAATTCACTTAGTCCAAATGAATTTGCTAAACTCGACTAAATGAGTTCCGCACTTTCATTTAGGCCAGTGGGAAATCCCGTTAGCAACACGTGGGTTACATCATCCGAGGTATTCCCGATCATTCGATGAGACGTTTTAATTTAGTTGTAGTTGTAGTTTTGTTGTTACGTTTGTGATTAAATTTTGAGTTGTCTTATATTTTGAAATGTTGTGGAGGTGAATTTTATCTTGTAGTGTCTTTTAATTTAGTTATGGGTTTCAGTTTTGGTTTACTGTCCTAAAGGTGTAGGTTTTCATGCAACTGTTGTTTATCATGCAAGAAAAGTAAGTGCGATGCGATTAAATAAATTGCCGTAAAGTAAATCGCAAAAAGCGTACCTGGAGGGTCTTCTCGTCATCCCAAGCTGCACTTAAAACACAGTTAGCATATTTAAGCATTTAAAGTAAGTTCCTAGGTAAAGCTAAGGGAAAGGTTATGGTTTTCTACCAAGTTCCTAATCCTATGGCTAGTCATCTCCTATGACGTCTAGGTCTTGATTTTGGTTTTAAGGATGATTTTCTTCACCAAAAGAACAACTAAGCTCGATTTGTTCTTAAGGACATTCCATCATATTGAGGAAGTGTTTAAGACGAATCTTAAACATCTTTTCGATATTTCGGGAATTGTCCCAAGTCCAAATGAATTCTATTGTTCGAGTGAATTAATCATCCAGGGCGTTCGAGTTAAGTTTTATCTCTTGCTTAGTAAATTAGGATGTTTGAATATCCTTATGAGTGAAGTGTCATTTCACTTGATACTCCATTTAGGAGTTATAATAGTAAAAACTCTAAGAGGCGAAATGATATTTAATGATTTGTGATTCAAATTTAAGTTCAAATTAATGATTTAAGTTTGAAATAGTGTTGAAGTTATTTTAGATTTATTTTTGAATTCTTCATGTCTTTATATTTAACTTAATTTAATTTAATTTAACTTAATTTAGTTTAATGTGGTTTAATTTAAATTAATTTAACTTAAGTTAATTTAATGTAATATGATTTAGTTTAATTTAATTTAATTTAATTTAACTTAATTTAATTTACTTTTAATTTAATTTAATTTAATTTAATTTAATTTACTTTTAATTTAATTTAATTTAATATAATATAATATAATATAATATAATTTAATTTAATTTAACATAATATAATGTAATTTAATTTAATCTAATTTAATTTAATTTAATTTAATTTAATTTAATTTAATTTAATTTAATATAATTTAATTTAATTTAATTTAATTTAATTTAATTTAATTTAATTTAGTTTAATTTAATTCTTAATTTTTAATTTAATTTTTAATTTTAAAGGAATTTGTTTTAAATAATTTAACATTAATTTAATTTAATGATTAAGTCTTTTAGCATTTTAAATCTTAAAATTGAATTATCATTTTAATTAGGAATTAAATATTATTGGGATGATCAATTTAGGGATTTTTTAAATTAAAGAATAAATCTCCTCTTAATAATATCTCTATTTTAATAATTCCAATTTTATTATTCTTTCAAATTTAAATAGTTATTTAATTAAGGTTTATTTCAATTATTTTAAATTGTTTAGTAGGTTTCTACCCTTTAATTATCTAAATTTCAATCATCCAAATCAAGTTAAAATCAAATATTTTGCCTATTAATTTCATTAAGCCTAAAGTCTTAATTAAAGGGTTAAGATTTTAATTACCATTTTGCCCTTCAAGCCTAATAATTTCATAACTCACTAAATTGAGCTCAAATGAACTTGAAATTTTTATGTTACTTCACTCATATGTCAATAAAGACTTTAGAGGAGAAAATGTGATTTTTCTGCATTTAATTTATTTATATAATTATTTTTGGTGGAAAATAAGGATTTCCAAGGAAAATTTAATAATATGACCAAGGGAAAATTTCTGTCCTTAAGAAAATTATGGGACATTCCTAATGACCAGAGGACCACTTGGACCAATTTTTGTGATTTTTTGAATTATATTTTTTTTATTAGAATTATTTTAAGTTCTGGAGTATTAATTAATTTAAAAATAAAATATAAGTTGAAAAATGAATTTTATAATTTTTAAAATTCTCTCTGATATCAAGGATTCCAGAGAACCAAATTTTACAATTTTCTGATTTTTCTTTGATTTATTATAATTATTTTAGTGAAAATGCTAGAAAATACATTTTTTAATTTTAAAATTACCCTAGGGCTTTAAAATTTAATATCTCATTAAATAGACCTAAGAAAAATATGGGGTTTGTTCCTAAGTGATTAAATTTCAAAATATGACATTTTGATGAATTTTATTATTTTTGTGATTTTTATTATTTTTTAATTATTAAAATATTAAAATAATACTAAAAAAACTAACTTTTTAGAAAATTGAAATTTTAATTTTTTTAAATTCCCCTGATATCAGAGAGGCTCCAAAACCAATTTGGTGAATTTTTGAAAGGTATTTTGAAAGTTATGAATTTTTAAAGTTTAAAATGACTAAATGGCCTAATCAACCTATTTAGTATTGCTAACCAAGTCCAATTGACTTGAAATTTTTATGGTGGGTTCCTCTGATCCTAAAGGTCAGTGGAGAGTTGATTTCAAGTCAATTTGATGTATGGTTAGCTCTAATTAATTAGGGGTCCATTTTGGGTGTTTAAGCCAATTAGGGTTATTTTGAGTGAATTAACTCAAGTCCTATTTTTCCTAGGGTTCTCTGGTCATAAGGAACATCACCAAATTTTCCTAGAATTTATTTCACAATATGCTAATTTTTGAAATTAAAATACTCAAAACGAGCAACATGCATTTGAAAAATCAATAACTTTTCACAGAGATGGCCTCTGACCTTGGAAAATTCAGGGAATGTTCCCAAGTTTAGAGGTTTTAAAAGCCCTATGGTCTCATGCCATGGTGAATTGTATGAATGCATGGAGAATTAAAACAATTCAGGGAGTAAATAATTAATTGAAAATAAAATACTGGACAAAATTAATTAGTTTCTTTTCCACATTATTCTCCTCAGTTCACTGAGCAAGAGGGTATTTTTATTTTATTTTTGTGATTTTTCTACACAAAGATATGAATTTTCAAAGTTACGGTATTTAAATAAATCAGAAAAATCCCTAATTTCCTACTTATCCACGCGGCGCCACGCCATCCTCGGCAGCTCCGAACGACCACGCGGCGCGCTCCCATTCGACGCCGCCATCTGACTCGGCTGCCCGGGGCCCCGCGGTTCACGTACCATCTGCTGGTCCGACGCAATCCAAGCCGTCCATCCGATACACGCGCGATCCAGACGGTTCCCGGTCATCATCTACGGCCGGTGCGATCCCGTGACCGTCCACACTCTAACCCTACAGAACTCACTCGATTCTCGATGGATTTTCGTGTTCTTATGCTCATGGATTCGTCTTGAAGAGACGAACACATCCATATGGTAAACATACATTTAAATTGACTCAAATTAAAATGAGAATCTCCGGAAGCTCGGGAAGAAGAGGGAGTCCATACCTTTGCTCGGAGAAGTGAAGCTTCGATGCGAGAGTTGTGTCACCTTCGATTGGGTCCAAGTAAGCTCCGGATGAAGTCCCTTGGCACGGTGAATTGTCTAGCTATGAAAGTGACCACAGCTAGATCACAAAGCTTGGAGGCTGGAGCAACTCAGGTGGCTCTGGAGATGGGGCTTTCGGTGGGAAACTTCTTCCCTTGGTCCGGTGAAGGTGTAGGACCAATCAATTTGGGAATTGGCTCACTGTGGGGAGATGTCCTGGTTTTTGGGTGAAATTTCGGTTGAGAAATTGGATTACTGTCAGTGGGGATTAGGGCAAATTGACACTGGGGATCAAGCTGCTCTAAGTGTGGAGTAGGGTTTGGAACAATTTTGGCAGAGTTTCGACAAGGTTTATGCAACTCTCTTCCATGGCCGTGAGGGGGTCGGGTTTAAATAGAGGTGGGCTGGAGAGCCTCGCGGGGATGGCCGAGGGTTGGGATCGACTGCTCCGGGCATGGGAAGAACAGCTATGGTGGCCATTGGGCATGGGGCGGCTCGACGAGGTGGAATTCCAAGGTTTGGCTCCTCCCCATGTCTCGGCCATGGCGTTTTCCGGCGGCCGGGTGGTGGCCGGCGAGCGAGGGTCACCCTCGAGGCCGGGGAAGTCGGGGATGGGACTTGGTGCAAACGATTGGCAATTGCCATGTGTAAAGGCTTTGATCCAAAGTAGAATGGGGCATGGCTAGTTTTGGGTCTAAATGGGTCAATTCACCCATTTGGGCTTGGTGCACCCTTCGAGGTGGCTTTGGGTGTTGTGGGGGATCGAAGGGAACAGTTGGTTTGGCATGGAGAGGTCTCCATCCAAATATATTTGGATTAAATCTAAGTTTAGGTGAATCATGATTAAGGCTAATGAGCTTTAGGGATTAAGGAAAGCCCCCCCTCTTCTTACCCAATATGGCATGGTGGAGTGTCCAAGGCCCTCATGGCTCACATGTGGCTCATGCATGGCTTCATGGCTCACCTTTGGCTTGGGGAGAGTTGAGTCAATTTCATGGAAATGGATTTAAGAAAATTTTTGGTATTTTAGGGGTGATTTGGCATGAGGCTTAATTTGGAATTATTTGATGATGTGATTAGAACTTAGGGAATGGCTTTGATTAAGTGGATGGCAAATGGAAATGTCATGTGGGCTTTAGGGTAGATTTTTGGGCTCATTGAAATGGTTTTAGATGGGCTTTTTAAAATGGTTTAGGAGAGTGGGCTTTTGAATTTTAAAATGGATTTTGGGATGAAATTTTGGTAAAGGCTTGGGCCAAATAATTGTTGAGTTTGGTTTAGGGATGTGTCATGAGTGGTTTGAAACAAATTTGAGGTGATTTGGGTTTGAATTGGGTTGGATATGGGCCTTTTTGGTAAAGAGGCTAAGGTGGGCCAAAATGGGCTACCATGGGCCAAAGTTGGGCTAGAGTTGAAATTGATGTAAAATTAATGTTGGGAAATGTTTATGGGAGTGTTTCAAAGAGGTTTTGGCTTTGGTTAGGTTTTGATTTTGGGATTTGGGCTCATTTGGGTTAAGTTTGGGTTTAGGTCGAAATTGGGCCTTTTAGCTTTGGGTTGAATTTGAGTGGGGTTTGGGTCTAAATTTTGGGCAACTCATGTTAGTGTTTTGTTTATGGGGATGTTAAGGAGGGTTTAGAAAAGATTTGGGGTTAATTGGAGTTGAATTGGGTGAGTTTGGGCTAAATTTGGGTCATGGGTCCAAATTGGGCTTTAAGGCCAAAAGTGAAATTGGATCCCAATGCCAATCAAATTGGGCTTGGATTTGGTCTAGATTGGTGTTGGGGATGTTAAATTGAAGTTTAGAATTGAATTGGACATGAATTTGGGTCAATTGGGTAGGTTAGGTTTGACATTGGGTTCACTTTGGGTTAAAATGGGTCAAATTGGGGGTTTTGATAAAAGTGGGGTAAATTGACAAAATTGGCCCATGGTGTAGTTGAACAAAATGAAATTGGGAATATTTGGGATTTTCTGAAATTTTCTGGGAATTTTCTGAATTTTTGGATTTTTTGGCTAAGAGGGGTATTTTGGGTATTTGGAGGGTATTGGGAGGTATTTTTGGAATTTTTGGTATTTTTGGTTATGGATGATCAATTTGAGTGATGTGGAAATGTTTGGGATTGGTTTTGAGGAATTTTGGGTGATTTGGAGATTTTTGGAAAATTTGGGTAATTTCAAGGGTTTTGGGTAGGTTAGGCGGGTGTAGGGTCCGGGGGTCAAAAATTGAAATTTTGGAAAATTGAAGATTGGGTGAATATAAGTGGAATAAAATCATTTTGGTTGAGCCATGAAGCCATATCAAACCCACATAAGCCATGAAGGGACTCATTTGAGGCACCCATTATGTTGTTCCTAACCCTCTTAGCAAGAGGCTTAGGGGTTAAGGACCATCCATGTGAATCACCTGCATGAGTCGGGAGGTCAAATTGGGTATGGGTGTGTTTTTAGGAGGTGTGTGAAAGTGTAGTGTATAGTTGTAGTGTGTGTGTAAGTCGACCCTTCACTGGACCAAGCCACCAGAGCGATCCTAAGGCCGAAGAGTCCCATAGGAACTCATCCTTTAAACTTCCACATTTGATCTCAACCCTCTAGGTGATTAGGGGTCTACAATCAAGTTTGTGGAGTTTGCGGGGAGTTAAGAAGTGATTTGAATTTCTAAGTGGTGGGTCCCAATTCTAAACCTCTAGGATAGTCAAAGGAAAAGCCTAAGGCTAGATCCTAAGTACTAAAGAGAAGAAGAGAAGACCTCATCAAAAATGAGGTCAACACCAAGCTATTAGGATCTCAAGTCTACCTGGTCGTGAAGGTAGTCATCCCGATACAATTGGAGGTCCCTTGTTAGCAATCTATAAATTGTGTTGTCCATGGGAACCTCGATAGCTTGAGGTCGAGAGAAGGAAACTCTAAATCATATGACCCGATGTAGGTAGAAAGTAGAGGTGTGACTTATACCGCCAAAGTAGCTAGGAGGCCACTCGAAGTGGGAAGAGAAAGAGAGGTACAACTACAAAGCCGAGACGCTCTCACAAAAGACTTATTCCTTGTATGGGTTGGAGAAGTTTCGACACCCCAAGAGCGGTTTACAACCACCTAAGTAGAAATCTATCTTCGAGTCGATCGGAGTTGGAGAAGCGAGGGGACTCCTCCTCGGGACACCGCAAATGATGTAGTTATCTAGTCCTAAACATGGAGGCTCTATTAATATGACTTGGGATATGTCCATGACATGCAACCCATTTAAAATCCAGTCCGAAGGCCATGCAAGAAAGTAAAGACCAATTTTGAAAAATCATAAAATATTTAATCCTAAATTTTAATTAGGCTTAAATTTTTGTATTCTCATACAATCCGTAAGGTAAAAAGGGCGAAACCAAGTCAAGCACACTGCGAGAAAGTAAAGCAAGCCAAATTAAAATAATAATATAAGGTCGGGTGTCGTTGAGTCGACAACATATCCCATAAAAGAAAAAGTTGGTCAGGAACCGCATATACATACGTGGTCCTAATTCTATACATCAATATGATTTAGAACTAAAGTACAGGACACGAGCAAGCAGCTCCTGGTCTTTATCACGTGGTTCCGCCCGCCTGACGCCTCATAACTTGTGCCCATACCATAGTTCTAATATAGGAGAGGGACTCAAAAAGTACATACGGAAAGTTAGAAAAGACTCGACATGCAAAACAGAGGGGTTAGCATAGGTTAAAGGCATGAACGTGATAAGCCATGCCTAGGGGGAAGATAGCTTAATGGTTAGTTTTAAATCATTACAACTCCTCATTGTTGGACAGACCTCCCTAGAAGAAACCCACCCCTAACATACTAGTGCACACGTCTCACACTACAATAAACATGCAAAATCACAAGAAAATGATGCGTGGCTAGGGCAATTCAAATGACGACATGACTCAACCATACATTTCTAACAAGTTGAATGTCTATATTATGTGTCTTTGATAAAATAATTATAAAATAATATTATTTCTAAATAACCTTAATTAACGTTATTTAAAAATAATGTTTATCTAAACATTATTTTTAATAATGACTCCTTTCCATGAATAAAGGTGGTCCGTGACTTTGTGTCTTTGTCTGTCAAAATGGGTCGTTGTTCACGATCAACTCGTGTTTGGCTCTTTAAGAAGCCGTGTTCGGCTCGTTCTTTAAGTTAACTAGCTGAGCATAAACTAAGATTTGTCCGTTCATGTTCGGCTCATTTTGACTCGAAATACTTATTTATCAATAATATATATATATATATATATATATATATATATATATATATATATATATATATATATATATATATATATGAGTAGTATTTTTAAGAACTTTAATTGACTATAAGACTACAAAGATTTATAATCAATTAAATGTATTAATTAATAAAATAGAATAAAAACTATTAAATTAGATTCAAATGATGTTTTAATCTAAATAATAATTTTAAAATCTTACCCCAACCCTTAACATCTTTATGGTTACGTGATTAGGGTTGTCAAAACTACTCTTTGTTCGTGAACAGCTCGTGTTTGGCTCGCTAAGCAAACAAACCGAACACAAACACAATTTTAGAGCTCGAAATATAAATGAGTTTTCGCCTCGTTTACACCCCTATTTGTGTCATTCTATGACTTATAGATGGCAGAAATATCAGTTTGTTTCAAACAATTGAATTTATTTTAAACTCAAATTTATTTCACACATTTCCCCATTAATATCAAATACTTTGAGACTAAAATTTTTAAACTATTTTGTTTTTAGTTTAATTGAAAAATTGCCTTAAATTAATGCCATGAAATATCTGGGATATCATTTTAAAAAATATTTATTTACAAATTATTATTATTTTTAAGAGGAAAATATATTTATCGAAAATCCAAGATATTCTTTTTATAATAGTTGAAAACAATGTATGAAAGTTTTTAATAAAAAAGAAATTGTAAGTCATTGATAAATTGATGTTGAAATCTCACAAAACAGAAATAAGTTATGTTTATCCACAAGCATCTTCATACATATAATTCACATTGAAATTAGCATTAAAAACACAAACAAGTAAAAGTTGTTGCTTCCACATACTAGCTTTTCTTCAATAACACATCATTTTCATCAAATTGAAGGTACGTAAGAAACTCTAATTGCTTGTAATTTTGCAGTAACATCTTTTATGGAAGGCCTTTCTTTTGGAGATGAAACTGAGCAAGAGAGACCTAATTCTATCAAAGAAATCAAGCATTTGTTGATGCTTTGACAACTAAACCATCTTGGTTGTTCTCCACCTTCATTGTTAGCGTCTCTTTGCTCTTTTTTAAACATTTTAAGATCTACTATGTGGTTGATTCCATGAGAAAACATCATTTTAATGTGATTATGTAGAGTTAAGTTAGCACTGAAAACATCATCAGTAGGCCTTCTTTCAGTAAGCATCTCTAGTAACACTATTCCAAAACTATAAACATCTGCAGATGGAGACAGAGGAGCTACTTCACCATACTCTGTAGATAAAATGAAAATATATGTTTTCAGAAAATATTTCCTTAAAATACCATAAATATTTGAGAGGAAATTACATGAATAATTTTAACATTGTGAAGAAGAATCATCACATCACACGGGGCAATATAGCCGATAGTTCCTTTAATCCCACTTTTGTTGGAATAATCTTGAAGAGATGTATTCACATTCTCATAAATCATCCTTGAGAGTCCGAAATCACCCACATGTGCAATAATGTTATTGTCGAGTAGAATGTTACTTGGCTTTATGTCACGGTGAATGATTGGTGGTTCACGGCTATGGTGAAGATACTCCAAAGCTTCGCAACATTGACGGCAATACTTAATCTTTTTTCCAAAGAAAGAACATCATCTTCATCATAAAGTGTTATAATTCAACCACGTAGTTTTTCATTTCCAATGAAAGATATTTCTGAGGTATTTGCAAAGACGCCTTCATATGGCACCTCACCTTCAAGATTATTAAATGATAGATTCAACTTCTTAAGAAAGATAAGTTTTTGTAGAAATTGAGGAATAACACCTGATAAATTATTATGTGAAAGGTCTCGTAGTTCAAGACTCTTCACATTTCTTAGAGAAATAGGGATGGGGCCTTGGAAGAAGTTGTATTCCATATATAATTCAAGCAATGATTGACAACTTCCAAGTGTTTTTGGAATTTCTCCTCTCAAACTATTATTAGAAAAATCAAGGTAGAAGAGATTTATCAGAAGACCAACTTCTTATGGTAGAGACCCGAGTGAAAGAGTTATGAGACAAATAAGAAGCAATTCGAGGAGGAGTGAAAAAAATTTCTCTCGGAATCCGGCCGGTTAGATTATTATAGCGAGATCCAACACGAGTGAGATGGTGGAGGTTTTTAGGCTTGAAGGTATATGGCTTATTAATTGATTAGGTCCTAAACCCAACGGAGTTAAGACTTGTAAGATTTTCTAAGGAGTAAGGAATAATTTACGTAAGATCATTCCCATACAAAGTTAAAATTTGTAACCTTTTAAGCATTCCGATGGTCTTGGGTATAGAACCTTCAAAAAGATTTCTCTCCATCCCTAAACCAATTAGATTGGTGAACCTATCAAGTTCAAAGGGATTCTTCCTAAAATTTGATCAGATCCTAAGCTATTATTTGAAGCTCGATGGAGAGGTTCCCAAATGATTTCGGAAGCCTTCCACGTAGGTTATTATGATCAAGACCTAAAACTTGTAAACCGGTGCAATTTGTTAATGAATCAAGAAATCTCCATTTCTTTGCATCATTTGCTTCAAGTTGGTTATATGCCATATTAAGGTGTATAAGATTATGCGTTCTTCCAAGGTATGGTGGCACCACTCCTGTGAAATTATTTTTAACGACGTCCAAAATGACTAAGCTAGTCACATTTTCAAGAGCTTGATCAAGTGAACCAATGAAATTATTTTGACCACAAAGAAAGATTACAAGGTTTGGAAAAGCTAGGGAAATATTTATTGAAATGTAGCAAGAGAAGTAATTTATTGCCACCGAAACTCTGCGCAGTGATGGTAGGTTGTAGGATGAAGAAGGAATGTTACCTGAAAGTTTATTAGCACCCACATAAAAGTCTTTTAACTTATGAAGAACACCAATCTCTAGTGGGATGCCTCCCTCATAGATGGTTATATGAGGCTTGAAAACTTTCCAAGAAGGATAGATTGGTAAGTGAAGGTGGGATGATGCCGATGAAGTTGTTTTTATCGAGGCGAGGAATTTGAGTGGTGCCATGGAGTTGATAATAAGAGGTATTTTTCCTGTGATATGGTTGCTAGCAAGGTCCAGAACTTGGAGAGCATAGCTATGGTTCATTGTCAGAATAGGATGAATTTCTCCATCAAATGAGTTAAAGCTCAAGTTAAGATGTTGTAGCCGTGGTAAGCAAGCCATAATTGGGGAGATCTCACCAGAGAGCCTATTGAAGCTGAGATTAAGCCTTCTTAGGAAGGTGAGATTGAATATGGAAGTAGGAAGAGGACCGACCAACCCGACGGAGCTGAGATCCAAGGATGTGGCTCTGTCGAGGTGCTTGTATCCACACGTGACCCCTTCCCATGAGCAAAAGTGGTTGGTGGCTGTTGACCTCATTTTTGGCGATGTCTGATCTCTCTCCTTTTTGTGCTTAGGATCTAGTCATAGGACTTCTCCTTGACTATCCTAGAAGATTAGAAATTGGACCCACCACTTAGAAATTCAAACACTTCTTAACTCTTCTTGAACCCCACACAGATGACCATAAACCTCCAAGCCCTTTGGAAGGTTAAAAGGCAAATGTGGAGGTTCAAGGATGAGTTCCAATAGGATTCTTTGGCCTTAGGTTTGCCCTGGGTAGTCTGGTCTTGGTGAGGGCTGGCTGGCACACACACCACATCCCACACACATTCCAAACCCTAAAACCACCTTTACCTAACTTGGCTTCTTGACTCAAGTAGGAAACTCACATGGATGGGCCTTAACCCCTAAGCCCTTGGCTAAGAGGGTTAGGAACAACATATTGAGTGCATAAGAAGAGTCCTTTCATGGCTATTGTGAGCTTAACATGGTTTCTTGGCTCAACCAAATGGTTTCATTTTACTCACGTCTAATCAATCTTCATTTTTCCCAAATTTCAATTTTTGATCCCCGGGGCCCTAAACCCACCAAACCTACCAAATACCTTTGAAATTACTCAAAATTTCCAAAATTACCTGAATTAGCCAAGATTTCCCAAAATCAATCCTAAACATCCCCCACCACTCAAATTGATCACTCATGACCAAATATACGAAAATTTTTAAAATAGCCCCCAATGCCCTTCATGTGCTCTCCTTGTACCCTAAATAGCCTAAAATTCCAAAAATTCCAAAAATTCTCAAAAAATCTCAAAAAATTCCAAAATATTATCCAAATCATTTTCTTCACCTGCCATATACCCCAATTTTGTCATTTTAACCCAATTTGATCAAAAATTCCAAATGGGCTCTTAAGGCCTAAAGTGACCAATTAACCCAATCCATCCCAAATTAAACCTAAATGTCACCAAATTTTCCCCAAATTTATTTTGAAATCTTCCTAACACCCCCACAAGCAAAATTCTAACTTAATTTAACCAATATTTGGACCCAAACTTCACCCAAGCTCGACTCAAGCCAAAATTCCCCAAATTGGCCTAAACCAATCATGAACCCAAACAAGCCAAAATACCAAAATTAAGACCCAACCAAAATTGAAAACACTTTTTCACACCTCCATAAGCAACATTAATTTCACATCAAAACCAACATTAGCCCAACTTTATCCCAAGTTAGCCCAATTTGACCCACTTTGGTCCTATTACTAAAAGACCTAAATTAAACCCAATTCAACTCCAAATTACCCCAAACTTGTTCCAAATCATTTATGACACATTCCTAAACCAAATTCAATATTTATTTGGCACAACCTTTTGCCAAATTTTTGAAACCTAAAAGCCCACCTCCGAGTATAAGAAGAATCATCAGTAGTATTGAAAGCATCCCTGAAGTAATTAACACCATTTTGTGCAATATCAACAATATCATGAAGCATAAAACCATTAGCATTATAATTTTTTAGAATCAAGTTATTTTTCCTCTTATTCTGAATACAAGCATGAAAAAAAAAAGAATTCCTGTCCCCATCAAGGAAATGAACTTCTTGTAACAGATGTTGACTCTTTATTAACTCCCCCATTTCAATCATGTTATTAGCAAAATCATGCTCAAGACTCTTGACATTATTCTCACAGATATCAATATTCCTATGCAGATTCCCAAAGTTCTCCCAATTCTATCTTTTAACGAGCCATAGCAAAATTCTTCTGAAGACTCTTCAAACGACGAGGAATCAACAATATTGCTATTCCAATTCTCTTTAAGAAAAAGAATAATAAACATCATGAAGGGTCCACATATTAAAAAAAATCTGAAATGATAATCAGACCATTGAGAATTATTCATGATTTTTAAGAGAATAGGAGCATGATCAGAAGATATAATAGGAATATGATGAACATTATGAAGGAAAAACAACTAATCCAATCAGAGTTAGCAAGAAAACGATCCAATCTTTCAAGAAAGCTATAATAAGAATATGCTGAACATTATGCCAAGTAAAATGATTTCCGGTAAAAACCAAGTCAAAATCCAAGCTTCATTATTAGGATTAACATATTTAATCAAATTCCAAAGCTCCTAGCTAGCTAGCTTATCACAACCAGCATTGATAGAAATCAGAAAAGATTCATTTAGATAATGAATACGAATAAGCAACATTTGCTCATGGTTAACAAGAATCTCAATATGCTGAGACTCTTTCCAAAAAAAACCAAATCTTAGGGGTCGTTTGGTCGAGTCAATTAATATACTGTAACTCTTTAGCAAAGATTTGAAAAAATTATATATTTGATATGAAAATTTATAAAAATAAGTAAAATTTTATTGAATTTGAAGTTTACGTCGTAGTACATTTTGGCTGAATTTAGAATCAACCGAATGTGACTTGTATTGTTTATGTAAAGTGATAGTCGCCGCCGCTGTTGGCCTTCGACATCTACCACTTGCGTCCACTGCGGTAGCCACCTGCTGCCTTTTGCCTGAGTAAATACATTATTTTCAATATACTTCGAACCAAACAAGAAAATATAAAGTCCACATTTCATTTACGAGTGAATCAAACAACTCGAAAGTATTTCAAATACATTATAATCGTAGTACTTTCGAAACCATTTGCATTACATTTTATTTAAAATTTAAATAATAATAATAATTAAAAAAATAATAATAATAATAAATAAATAAATAGAATAAATTAGTAAGTATTAATTATATTATATGTATTAATGTTACATATTGTTCCAATAATAAAAGCTTTCATAAAATATGACATGCATACGTATTGAAGTGAGTAATTATATTTCTAAAGTCTCGGTAATCTTACTTTATTTTAAAATGTATGTTTGACTCACGTATGCTTCTAAGCTTATTTGGATCATTTACGTTGTTAGACGAGGAAAGATACGCATGATAGACATGATAGAAAGAGATAGGCATGATATAACATATATATGATATGAGAGATATGCAATATTAATAGTTGTATAACAGAGAAAATATGCTTGCTACTAGATGAATAAAAATGCCTCAGAAAAATGCATGTTATGAAAAATCAAATAACATGTATATGAATGTTTATTTGCTTTTATGTGTATATTAATAGTAGAAGTTTATCCCCTAGCGGTATAGGCAGGATAAAGTGTTCCCGCACGCGTAGTTGTTTTCCTACCACCTCAGACATTGTGATGTTTAGATAATTAATCATCACGCCGATTGGAGTATATTGGCTAAAGGCGAGTAAACAACACATTACTTAAGACAATTGTAACTTTTAGATCACTAACCGTTATGCCAATGAGGAGAATATCAGTCGGGAAGACATTTTCACCTAAACGATTGTGATGTTTATATCAGCTATTCGTTGTCTTAGATGGGATAATATCGACCATAAGCGTGTTAGATTATTTTGTACGTGATCCTCGGACAGATGGATGTGTTTTTAAGAATATAAAGCGAAAAGTAAAGTTAAAATTAATACGTATAGAAGTTTGAAGTATTGTTTATTGAGTAAAGATTATGAATACACACATTATATTCAGAGATTTCTCATAGAAATGTGAAATGTTAGCATATTTCAATGTTTCTTATAAAAATATGAAAGACTAAGATATATATTAATTTTTTTTTCTTGGTTATTGTAGTTTAGAAGTGTGATTATTCCTGAGTTATCTTTATATAACTCATTATGTTATTTAAATATTTTTTTTGGGGTTTTAAACTTTTGAACAAGATGGTTAGGAGAGGAGTCAATGTGTGCAGGAGGTGAGAAGAGCAACCGATAAGATACAAATTTCTAGTCATTAATTAAATTGCTTTTTATTGTTTATTTCTTGAATTTTTGAATATTAAACTATAAATGATAGAAATATATTAGCAGAGAATTTTTCTCCACCGTCCGACAGTCCGTTTCTATCTTGATTAATTTCAAGTGTGGGTCAGATCGTGACAAGACTATTATATCAAGACCACCCAAAGCTTGCTAATTACAAACCAATCACCGACATCCATCCATTTTTTAAATTATTACTCAAATATCAAAATTCATGATAATTATATACACACACACCCATTAAATATACTTTTTTTCTTTAGACATACAAAACATATCTAATTAAATATATTAATTAATCACAATCCAGTCTATATTATATGTGTCTTTGATAAACTAATTATAAAATAATATTATTTCTAAATAACATTAATTAACGCAATTTAGAAATAACGTTTATGTAAACATTATTTTTAATAATGACTCCTTCCCATGAATAAAAGGTGGTCCGTGATTTTGTGTCTTGGCCTGTCAAAACGGGTCGTTGTTGACAAACAACTCTTGTTTGATTTCGTTAAGAAACTCGTGTTCGAACTTGTTCGTTAAGTTAACGAGTTTGAACAACAACTAATATTTGTCCGTTTGTGTTCAGTTCATTTTGGCTCGAAATACTTATTTATCAATAATATATATATATATATATATATATATTTATGAGTAGTATTTTTAAGAACATATCATTTACATATCTATCGCTTGAACATTTATACTTACATCCATATCAGTCAGATCTTTAATATAACACTAAAAATATCACAACCAGTCTTTTTTAAAATAAAATACATCTTTTCGGACATAAGTTTATAGCACCGATATGTTATGACTATAACTATCAATAATTAGGTGTTTGATATGTAAATACTTAATTATTATGTGGTATGTATGTCAATTTCCCTATGCTAAGGAAAATAATGATCTATTAGTAAGAAAGTGAAAGGGAACAATTTTGTAATGAAAAAAAATTGTTGATTCTCCAAACAATTGAATTTATTTTAAACTCAAAATTTATTACACACAATAATTTGAGAATAAAAAAATTTAAATTATTATTTTTTAGTAGAAAATTTGCCTTAAATTAAAGCCATGAAATATCTTGGATATAATTTTCTAAAAAAAGTTATTTACAAATTATTATTATTTTTAAGAGGATTTTTTTTTCAAAAATCCAAGTTCATTGTAGATGTATATATATATTTTATAATAGTTGGAGACAATGTCTGAAAACTTTTACTAAAAAGAGATTGCAAGTCATTGATAAATTATGTTGAAGTCTCACAAAGTAGAATAAGCTATCTCTATCCACAGGCATCTTCCTACATATACTTCATCACATATTGAAAGTAATATTATAAACACAAACAACTAAAAGTTGTTACTTCCACATACTAGCTTTTCTTCAGGAACATACCATTTTCATCATATTGAAGGTACATAAGAAACTCGAATTGCATGTAATTTTGTAGTAACGTCTTTCATGGAAGGCCTTTCTTTTGGAGATGAAACTGAGCAAGAGAGACCTAATTCTGTCAATGAAAGCAAACATTTATTGATGCTTTGGCAACCAAACCATCTTGGTTGTTCTCCATCCCCTTCACTAACAACTCTTTGCTCTTTTGTAAACATTTTAAGATCTACTATGAAATTGATTCCATGAGGAAATATCATTTTAGTGTGATTATGTAGAGTTAAGTTATTATTGAAAACATCATCGGTAGGCCTTCTTCCAGTAAGCATCTCTAGTAATACTATTCCAAAACTATAAACATCTGCAGATGGAGACAGGGGAGCGAGTTCACCATACTCTGTAGATAAAATGTAAATAGATGTTTTGAGAAATTATTTCCTTATAATACCATAAATATTTGAGAGGAAATTGCATGATTAATTTTAACATTGAGAAGAATAATCATCACATCACCTGGGGCAATATAACCAATAGTTCCTTTAATGCCACTTTTGTTGGAATAATCTTGAAGAGATATATTCACATTCTCATAAAGCATTCTTGAGAGTCCAAAATCACCCACATGTCCAATAAGGTTATTGTCAAGTAAAATGTTACTTGGTTTTATGTCACAGTGAATGATTGGTGGTTCACAACTATGGTGAAGATACTCCAAAGCTTCTACAACATTGATGGCAATACTTAATCTTTTTTTCCAAAGAGAGAACATAATCTTCATCAATCTCATATTCTTAGTGGAGCAACGAGTCTAAGTTTCCCTTTGGCATGAATTCGAAGATCAAAGCTTTAAACTCATTCCCTTGAATATCAAAGCTCGAGCATGAACTTAGGACTCGTACAAGAATACGAGGTCGTATGCTTCTTAATGCATCACATTTATATATAAAACTCTCAAAAGCTACATGAACCTCAAGGTTAAATACTTTAATAGCCACAATAACATAATAATCTCTTAAGTTGCTTGCATAAACAGAGCTATATCTTCCACATCCTACTAGGTGTGTAGTGGAGAAAGCATTTATTGTTTCGGCTAATTGTGCAAACGAAATTTTTGAAAATGGAGGGCTTGAAGATAAACTAGATGCATTTCTTAAATCATTCTTCTTTTTTCTTCTATATAGCAAAGTATAGCACAAAAAAAGGATGAATAACATAGCTACAACGTTAAGAATAGGGGATAAAATTTTGATTAAATGGTGAAGTTTTATTGATGATGATTTGGCAACGCATTTTGGCAAATGAAGTGTTAGAATTCCACCGCATAGTTTTTCATTTCCAATGAGAGATATTTCTAAGGAATTTGCAAAGACACCTTTTTATGGCACTTCACCTTCAAGATTATTAAATGATAAATTCGACTTCTTAAGAAAGAAAAGTTTTTGTAGAAATTGAGGAATGAAACCTGATAAATTATTTTGTGAAAGGTCTAGTATTTCAAGACTCTCCACCCTACTTAGAGAAATAGGGATGGGGCCTTGGAAGGAGTTGTGTTCCATATATAATTTAAGCAATGATTGACAACTACCAAGTGTTTTTGGAATTTCTCCTCTCAGATTATTATTAGAAAAATCAAGGTGAAAGAGATTTATTAGACGACCAACTTCTAATGGTAGAGACCCAGTGAAAGAGTTATAAGACAAATCCAATGTATTTGAAAAGGAAGGGATGAAAAAAATTTCTCTCGGAATACAGCCGGTAAGATTATTATGACTGAGATTCAACAAAGTGAAAAGCTGGAGATTTTTTATGCTTGAAGTTATGTGGCCTGTTAATTGATTAGATCCTAAATCCAACTGTTCAAGTCTTGTGAGATTTTCTAAGGAGTAAGGAATAATTCCCGTAAGATCATTCCCAGACAAAGATAAACTTTGCAGCCTTCCAAGCATTCCAATGGTCTCGGGTATAGAACCTTCCAAAATATTGCTCTCCATCCCTAAAGCAATTAGATTGGTGTACCTATCATGTTCAAAAGGGATTCTTCCTAAAATGTAATTAGATCCTAATGTTATTTGTTGAAGCTCAATGGAGAGGTTCCCAAATGATTTCGGGAGTATTCCATGAAAGTTATTACCATGAAGGCCTAAAATTTGTAAGCTGGTGCAGTTAGTTAATGAATAAAAAAGCCCCAGTCATTTGCATCATTTGTTTCAAGTTGGTTATCTGCCATATTGAGGCGTATAAGATTATACATTTTTCCAAGGTCTGGTGGCACCTCTCCTATGAAATTATTTTTGCTAATGTCCAAAAGGACTAAGCTGGTAACATTTTGAAGAGCTTGATCAAGTGAACCAATGAAATTATTTTCAGTAAAATAAAGGATTACTAGGTCTGGAAAAGCTCAGGCAATATTAGCTGAAAAGTAACCAGAGAGGTGATTAGTTGTCACTGAAACTCTGTGCAATGATGATAGGTTGTAGAATGAAGATGGAATTTTACCTGAGTTTATTATCAGCCACATTAAAGTCTTTTAACTTATGAAGAACACAAATCTCTAGTGGGATGCCTCCCTCTAGATGTTATATGTGCCATAAAAACTTTCCAAGAAGGACAGATTGGTAAGTGAAGGCGGGATGGTGCCAATGATGTTGTTTTTATTGAGACCGAGGAATTTGAGTGGCGACATGGAGTTGATAACAAGAGGTATTTTTCCTGTGATCATATGGTTGCTGGAAAGGTCCAGAACTTGGAGAATAGAGCTGTGGTTCATCATCAGAATATCATGAATGTCTCCATCAAATGAGTTAAAGCTCAAGTTAAGATGTTGTAGTCGAGGTAAGCAAGCCAGATTTGGAGGGATCTCACCATAGAGCCTGTTGACACTGTGATCAAGCCTTCTCAGGAAGGTGAGATTGAATATGGAAGGAGGAAGAGGACCGGCCAACCCGACGGAACGAAGATCCAAGTCCGGCGCTTATAGATGCACGTGACCCCTTCCCATGAGCAGAAGTGGTTGGTGGCATTCCATGAGCTTGTGAAAATGGTAGGAGGATCCACATTGCTTTGCTTTAGAAACTGATTCTTAAACGTAACGAGTGATTCGTAGTCTGTATTATTTCTTCCAAACGCTAACAATTGTTTGGAAGATAAACAGATAGAAAAGAGAATAATTAAGAGTCTGATGACACTAATAAATTCCACCATTAAATAGCAAACTAAGGATCTAATAAGAGAAAGAGAGCTACTTGGCCACCTATGCCTTCTTGAATTTATAAAAAGATGGGATAATTGCGTACATAGTACTCGAAACACTGTTAATTACAAACCTAGTGCAATTCCAGTCAATTAATACATTTTTGACGTCACAAGATGTTGAAGTTTCTTTTTTATAATGTGTACTGAAGAAAAAATTATTATCCACTTTTGTTTTTTTTGCTATTTATATCTACCATTCTATATAATTTTAAAGATATGTTATTAATTGAGATTAGCAATAGAAAATTTATGCAAGAATTAAATTTCATCAATTTCTATGATAATTTATTTATTCATCAAACATGAAAAAATTACGAATGATCGAATAGTGAATAATTTACCATTTTAAAATACTAATTTTGTTAATAAGTAACTTTCACCAATTAGAATCATCCAATGCATGAAATGCAATAGATCACCAATAACTCAGGTTCAATTAAGATTTTGTGCTTTAAATTCATAATTTGCTCCACCTATAGAAGACATACATTTTAAAGTTTTTTATTCATATGATGGAAGACTAAATTTGTATTTTTTAAAAAAAATTAAACTCAGTAGCATTCTCGGTTCAAGTGATTTGAGCATTTAGCAAGCAGGCCAGAGCACATGAGGGTAATTTGATTTATTTTAGGCCAAACCACACAACATTCTCAAATGGTGTGCACATTTCTTAGAGCAACAGTATAAAGCAATTGCAAATTTTGCTGCATTTGAAGGGTGTTAGTGCATATATTTCAGAATATTCTAAGGATGACTGAATGATGAAATATTTGGTCTTTACAAGTCTTTAAAGGTGCTTTCAAAGTTTAGGGTGGTCTTAAATTGATGCATTTGTATTTTTTACATTGACTAAGAATAATATGCTGCGACGACTAATGACATTTAAGGCAAATGACTAATGACTTACATTGATCACATCATGTAGATACTTCACGTCTTCGATGAGGTGACTTAGAGTTTGTGTTTCAGTTCAAGAGATCTAACCCAAGAAAAAGTTTTGATGTATCCTCCTCTACCGAGAGATCTAACCCAAAAACTATCCGACGACTCTGCAGTCAACAGAGTTGATGTAGCTGTGGAATTCGAAGGCAGTTTACTTCACTTCAAACTTACATGCATACCACCCAATTCCTATGTATCTAAATATCTAACACCTAAACGACAATTTGTATGTATCTGCTTCTGCTTCTGCTTCTAATAAAGTGATTATATCGACATTAATTGTTGCATAAAAAAGTTATCATAAATTTTACACAATTTGTATGTCTAAAATCTTTTGATACTCAAATAAATTTTTTTTTAAAAATGAAATTTAATTTTGTTTTAATATTATTTTCAACAAAATTTTAATATAAAGAAATCTTAGTGAGGCAAGCCTTACAATATCAGTTGAATCTGTTGCCAAATCAAGATGACTTTTGTTAGGTGTTACAAAATTTGCAGTAATTGAATGGAAGAGTTAACATTTAATTTTGTATGAAAATCATAAACAAATACATAAATTAAAAAGCAGAATAAGTAAGTTTTATTTTATTCTATTTATTATTTTTATTATTATTATTTTAGACAATTTAGGGACATTCATTACTTGTCGGGCAGTGTGATTAAAATTGAAGTTAATATGTTGATTTTTTTTTTCAACCAATAGGATTAATGCATTTTCTCTTAAATTAATTAATTTATCTTTAAAGTATTAGAATATTAATTATGCATTAATTAATCTTTGTTTTAAGAATTTGAGAACCTTTGGTAACATTTTTTTTGAATAATATATGGTCTCTCAAGCCTCTCATTCATTCGTTTTTTTTGTTCTTTTTTTAATTTATTTTTTTGTTCTAAAATACAATGCCTTGGTCTTCCTCGAAAAGAAAGAATTAATGAGGATGAGTGGGGCTAATTTACTATGAGGTTTCAGGTCAAAATTTTAAAAAGCAGATAAGATATTATTTAGAGATTTTATTATTATTTTGCGGGAATTTTAAGATTTGGGTTTGAAGTTTCTCATAAGCACAAGCCTCTATATTAATTATCTCTCTAGTAATCAAAGAGCACTTTTGATTAAGGTTAATCATTAGGCACAAGTCTTCAGACTTAACATATAGCTGTAATATACTTAATATTGAATCATAAAACTATACCTATTAGCTTAAAGTTGACCGCTGATAAACTCATCAAGACCTAATGATTCTATCATCATGTGGTTCTTTTACTTAGTTAGTGGTACTCAACCCAACCTAACAGAATGATCTTTGTCAGCAATTATGAGCTGCTTCGTCTAAAAACATACAGATCGAGGTGAGTGAATGTTTGTCTATGAAGACAAATATAAGTCAATGTTGGCTTACAAAGGGATTTGTCCCCCGTCAAATCTATTATATAATTCATAACTCAAGTGGGAGTATCAACAGAGACGTGCAAACTAAAATTATGACTATTTTATAATGGCGTATACTTGCTAAATCATTTGACGAAGCCTATTGGCCAAATGACCAGTTAGGTATCTTTGGTTTTGACTACTTTTGTGAAGTTGGCCAAATCATGTGGACAGAGGACTCAGTCCACCTCCTTAATGACACATAATTATTTCAAGTTTGAATTTAGTAATATAATTGATATATCGCATACTCTTTTTGATCTTGAGTCAATCTTAAACTTATCACTTATTAATGATAATAGAGAGTGGATGAATTTTCCTTAAAGCATCGAATGATGGATTTTATTTAAATATTTTTAGATTTCAAGATTTGAATTTTATCTTATGAATAGACCATTTCCGGTTAAGATATGCAATGAATACGCCAATCATCGGAGAATTAAGATTTAAATGCTTCTTTTATAATTTGATTAAACTTAGTAATTTTAGCACTCAAAATGATGTTAGTCCTGTCAACACCAATCCTCATTATAAGGAGGACTGAACCAAGGGCCCGACCTTATCAACTCCAACTCATGTAAGGAAGATGATCATATTGACCAAAACGGGACTTACAATTCTACTCTTTTTATAGAATGACCCACTCATAAGGGTTTGCAATTTGACACATTAAATGTGACTTTAAAAATAAAAAAAAGATTTTATAAAATACAAAGTATTTGCATGCTCGACGAACATACAAAATACAAACTCTCAGTCATGTCGTCGAAAGTCTCAGAACATAAGACCCTATTGACTACGTCTGGCTCGGCGAACTAGAACACAGACAGTTTCTGCCCCTCAGTCATGTCAGCTTAGCATTGGATATGTTCCGACAAAACCTTCAATCTTTTCACCTCTTTGGTAATGGGTCGGACGGAATTTCCCCAACCCCTTTGGTGCGAAGCAATAACAAATTTTGACTGCCAATTCTTAACCTTACTCTTGACACTTGACACCGGAGTTTGGGGCCGAAAGAGAAATCGATGCAGCCAACCCGATCCACATTGAACTCGAAGAAATATGAGAAGAGCTCGATGGACCATGGTATTTACGTCCGCCGGAGGAAGATGATGAAAGTTATGATTATCACGACTGAATCTAGCGTCACCTGCGAAGGGATGACACCATAACTATTGTAGATAGATCTTACATCATTGCAAAATGGCAGCATATGAACATATCAAACTTGATTGACATACACGACCAGGCTATCAACCAAGCTTCCTGCCTTCACCTTCTGCAGCCAATCAGAGGAAGAGGTTCAGTCTGAAGACCTATGACTTGAACAAACCCACTTGCTGCTGTTGACCTCATTTATGTAAACATTATTTCTAGTAATGACTTCTTCCGGTGAAAAAAAGTAGTTCCTCGCTTTGTGTCATTCCGTCACTAATGGATGGAATTGATGCTTGAACGTATCGTAACAAGTGATTTGTAGTTAGTTGTTATATACATATTTATCACATCATTCTTATGTATCTAACATATCTAACAATTGAACATTTATATTTACATCCATATCACTCAAATCTTTAATATCATCATTATCTTTTTAAAAATGAAATACATCTTTCAGGCATAAGTTTATAACACCAATATGTTATAACTATAACAATAAAAAATTGGGTGTTAGATATGTAAATACTTAAGTATTACGTGGTATGTATATAAATTTCTCAATGCCAAGGAAATTAATGATCTATCTAGTAAATACTCAAAATTTATTTTACACATTTCCCCATGAATATCAAATAATTTGAGACTAAAAAATTGTAAATTATTTTTAAGTGGAAAATGTTTTTTTTTCTAAAATATTTGGAGACAATGTCTGAAAACTTTTACTAAAAAGAGATTGCAAGTCATTGATAAATTATGTTGAAGTCTCACAAAGTAGAATAAGCTATCTCTATCCACAGGCATCTTCCTACATATACTTCATCACATATTGAAAGTAATATTATAAACACAAACAACTAAAAGTTGTTACTTCCACATACTAGCTTTTCTTCAAGAACATATCATTTTCATCAGATTGAAGGTATGTAAGAAACTTGAATTGCATGTAATTTTGTAGTAACATCTTTCATGGAAGGCCTATCTTTTGGTGATGACGCTGAGCAAGAGAGACCTAATTCTGTTAACGAAAGCAAGCATTTGTTGATGCTTTGGCATCTAAACCGTCTTGCTTGTTCTCCGCCCCCGTTGATAGCATCTCTTTGCTCTGTTGTAAACATTTTACGATCTACTATGTAGTTTATTCCTTGAGGAAATATCTTTTTAATGTGATTATGTAGAGTTAAGTTATCACTGAAAACATCATCGGTAGGCCTTCTTCCAGTAAGCATCTCTAGTAATACTATTCCAAAACTATAAACATCTGCAGATGGAGACAGGGGAGCTACTTCACCATACTCTGTAATGTAAATATATGTTTTGAGAAAATATTATTTAAAATAAAAAAATTCTTTGAGAGGAAATGACATGATTAATTTTAACATTGAGATGAAGAATCGTGACCACCTGGGGCAATATAGCCAATAGTTCCTTTAATGCCACTTTGGTTGGAATAATCTTGAAGAGATATATTCAAATTCTCATAAAGCATTCTTGAGAGTCCAAAATCACCCACATGTGCAATAAGGTTATTGTCAAGTAGAATGTTACTTGGCTTTATGTCACAGTGAATGATTGGTGGTTCACAACTATGGTGAAGATACTCCAAAGCTTACGCAACATTGACGACAATACTTAATCTTTTTTCCAAAGAAAGAACATCATCTTCATCAATCTCATATTCTCGGTGGAGCCATGTGTCTAAGTTTCCCTTTGGCATGAATTCAAAAATCAAAGCTTTAAACTCGTTGCCTTGAATATCAATGCTCGAACATGAACTTAGGACTCGTACAAGATTACGATGTCGTATGCTTCTTAATGCATCACATTCATATGTAAAACTCTTCAAAGCTCCATGAACCTCAAGGTTAAATACTTTGATAGCCACAACAGCATTGTAGTCTCTTAAGTTGCCTGCATAAACAGAGCCATATCTTCCACATCCTACTAGGTGTGTAGTGGAGAAAGCATTTGTAGCTTCAGCTAATTGTGCATAGGAAATTTTTGGAAATGGGGGGCTTAAAGATAAACTAGATGCATTTCTTGAATCATTTTTCTTTTTCCTTCTATAAAGCAAAGTATAGCACAACAAAAGGATGAATAACATAATTACAATGCTAAAAATAGGGGATAAAATTTTGATTAAATGATGAAGTTTTGTTGACGATGATTGGGCAACACATTTTGGCAAATGAAGTGTTAAAATTCCACCACATAGTTTTTCATTTCCAATGAGAGATATTTTTGAGGAATTTGCAAAGACACCTTCAAATGGCACCTCACCTTCAAGATGATTAAATGATACATTCAACTTCTTAAGAAAGATAAGTTTTTGAAGAAATTGAGGAATAACACCTGATAAATTATTATGTGAAAGGTCTAGTATTTCAAGACTCTTCACACTGCTTAGAGAAATAGGGATGGGGCCTTGGAAGAAGTTGTATTCCATATATAATTCGAGCAATGATTGACAACTTCCAAGTGTTTTTGGAATTTCTCCTCTCAAATTATTATTAGAAAAATCAAGGTAGAAGAGATTTACTAGACGACCAACTTCTAATGGTAGAGAACCAGTGAAAGAGTTATAAGACAAATCCAAAGTATTTGAAAAGGAAGGAATGAAAAAAATTTCTCTTGGAATACAACCAGTTAGATTATTATAACTGAGATCCAACAAAGTGAGAAGCTGGAGGTTTTTTAGGCTTGAAGGTATATGGCCTGTTAATTGATTAGAACCTAAATCCAACTCGCCAAGTCTTGTGAGATTTTCTAAGGAGTAAGGAATAATTCCAGTAAGATCATTCCCATAGAAATATAAACTTTGTAGCCTTCCAAGCATTCCAATGGTCTTGGGTATAGAACCTTCCAAAAGATTGTTCTCCATCCATAATCTATTTAGATTGGTGTACCTATCAAGTTCAAAAGGGATTCTTCCTAAAATGTGATTAGATCCTAATGTTATTTTTTGAAGTTCATTGGAGAGGTTCCCAAATGATTTTGGAAGCCTTCCACGAAGGTTATTATCATAAAGACCTAAAGCTTGTAAACGGGTGCAATTTGTTAATGAATCAAGAAATCTCCATTCCTTTGGATCATTTGCTTCAAGTTGGTTCTCTGCCATATTGAGGCTTATAAGATTATACATTTTTCCAAGGTCTGGTGGTACCACTCCTGTGAAATGATTTTTGCTAATGTCCAAAAGGACTAAGCTTGTCACATTTTGAAGAGCTTGATGAAGTGAACCAATGAAATTATTTTCAGCAAAATAAAAAATTTCAAGGTTTGGAAATGCTTGGGCAATATTAGCTGAAATGTAACCAGAGAGGTGATTATTTGTCACCGAAACTCTACGCAGTGATGATAGGTTGTAGAATGAAGAAGGAATGTCACCCGAAAGTTTATTATCAGCCACATTAAAATTTTTTAACTTATGAAGAACACCGATCTCTGGCGGGATGCTTCCCTCTAGATGGTTATATAAGGCATAAAAACTTTCCAAGAAGGATAGATTCGTAAGTGAAGGTGGGATGGTGCCAAAGATGTTGTTTTTATCGAGACCGAGGAATTTGAGTAGCGACATGGAGTTGATAACAAGAGGTATATTTCCTGTGATATGGTTGTTGGCAAGGTCTAGAACTTGGAGAATAGAGCTATGGTTCATCGTCAGAATAGCATGAATGTCTCCATCAAATGAGTTAAAGCTCAAGTTAAGATGTTGTAGTCGCGATAAGCAAGCTAGAATTGGAGGGATCTCACCATAGAGCCTGTTGTCGCTGAGATCAAGCCTTCTCAGAAAGGTGAGATTGAATATGGATGGAGGAATCGGACCGGCCAACCCGACGGAACGGAGATCCAAGGCTGTGACTCTGTCGCGGTGCTTGTAGCTGCACGTGACCCCTTCCCATGAGCAGAATTGGTTGGTGGCATTCCATGAGCTCGTGAAAATGGTAGGAGGATTCACATTGATTTGCCTTAGAAACTGATTCTTGAACGCAATGAGTGATTCGTAGTCTGTATTATTTCTTCCAACTGTGAACAATTGTTTGGAAGATAAATAGATTAAGAAGAGAATGATAAATTTCACCATCCAATAGCAATGATATATGGCAGGAAACTACAAATCAAGAGAAAGAGAGCTGCCTTCTTGAATTTATAAAAAGAAGGGATGATTCCTTATCTAGTTCTTGAAACACTGTGATTAATAAAACTAGTGGAATTCCAAACGCATAATTAATGCAACTGCCAACTACATAATTAATGCATTTATGGAATTGCAATGCTTTGAAGTTTCTTTCTTGTCCGTTTTTGAATGAATTGATGGCTTATCCACCATCTTTTTTATAATGATTTTTGAAGAAAAACGACTATCAACACCATTTTTTTTTAAATTTTTTTATCTATCATTCCATATAATTTTTATTAATTACGATTAAATATGTAAAATTTATACATATTAATTTCATCAATTTCTATGAAAAACTTATGAATGATCAGTCAAAGAATAAATAACATTTTAAAATACTAGTTTTGTTAATTACTTTTAGCAATTAGAATCATTCAATGCATGCAATTCAATAGATCACCAATAACTCAGCTTTAATTAAGATTTTCTGCTTTAAAATCATAATTTGCTCCACCTATAGAAGACTAAATCTTCATTTCCTAGCATAAAAATTAAACACAAAGAACACAAATAAACACAGATCGTTTACGTGGTTCGATCCAACTGGATCTACGTCCACGGTAGGGAATCAATCAAATAGTTCAGTAAGTGATTTGAGCATTTAGCATGCAGGTCAGAGCACGAGAGGGTAATTTGATTTATTTTAGGTCAAAACACACAACATTCTCAAATGGTGTGTACATTTCTTAAAATATTTTAGCCATCTTAATACCGATAGCTCCCTACTTTTCGTCCATGTATGATGCCAAATGTTTTCAGATTATGTCCCAGTCTGAATACTAGGAGTCGAGAGTCCCGTTGTTTCATATAATTCATACTTACAAGCATTTATGTAAAAACTTAACTACCACGACACCTACGACAATCATGTAATCATAATTTTTGCAATAAGCAAAATAGGCAATGTATAATCATATGCATATTTAACATGATAAGAATACTTGCAAGCAAATGTTTCATGATATGCTCATCACATCAATATCATAGGCAAATCATAAACATAGTCAAAGTCCGGAACAACTAGCATTCACATAATCGTGTGCATGTATCATTCAATATACAAGAATTTTAAAAGCATTCTAAATGAATGTATCCTTAATATCATTAAATTCTAAAGAGACGTATTATTCTTAACTTAGCTCAATATTATTTCTTCTAAATTGACAGAGCAGTTTTATGCCGAGTTTCCCCAAACTTGCCTCGAGCTCGGCGCCTAGTATGAACAACTTGGAATTTGTAAACCAATGAATTCGCATCTTAGGTACTAATTTAACCCACACATAAAGATACATGCCAATGCATACCTCAATTGAGTTTCCTTGCATAGTTCTCCTTTCTCCAATTCCTTCCAAATGCTTTATTTCCCCTTCGAACCTTACTTTCTTCATTTTACTTTGCTGATTTACTTGGAAATGGCCTTATTACGAGGCTAAAACCCCCAATTCACAGCTTTTGACACTAGTTCATCTCTCACTCAGTGACCGGGAACTAAAAAGTGCTCAATTTTTAGAAAATCTCAAAAAGAAATAACATGGAATGAAAGGAATGTTCTAGTTAGAGTGAAAATGAAGTTGCCTAATGCTGTTTTTGTCATAGATCACTGGATTGTTGCTTGCAGTTCCCTGAGGGTTGCACGACTAATACTGTTTGCATGAACCGAATGATAGACGCTTGGATAAGATTTGTGAGCTGTGGAAAAGGAGGATTCGTGATATTTAACGCAGTAGAATTAAATTTTAACTCTTTGTATACATCCTACGGTTGTAAGGCATCCATCATTCGGAATTATTCTTTCATGAATTTGTAATGAAAAAATTGTTGCTTCTTCAAATAATTGAATTTATTTTAAACTCAAAAATTATCTCACACATTTCCCCATGAATATCAAATAATTTGAGAATAAAAAATTTTAAACTATTTTGCTTTTTGTTTAGTTGAAAAAATTCCTTAAACTAATGTCATGAAATTTCTGGGATATAACTTTTTTAAAAAGTTATCTTCAAATTATTATTATTTTTAAGAGGAAAATAATTTTTTTCGAAAATTCAAGTTCATTGTAGCCATTTTTCTATAATAGTTGAAGGCAATGTTTTAAAGTTAAAAAAAAAAAAAAGAAATTGCAAGTTATTGATAAATTCATGTTGAAGCCTCACAAAACAGAAATAAGCTATGTCTATCCACATGCAGCTTCCTACATATACATCACATATTGAAACTAATATTAAAAACAGAAACAACTAAAAGTTGTTGCTTCCACATACTAGCTTGTCTTCAAGAATATATCATTTTCATCATATTGAAGGTACGTAAGAAACTCGAATTGCATGTAATTTTGCAATAACATCGTTCATGGAAGGCCTTTCCTTTGGAGATGAAACTGAGCAAGAGAGACCTAATTCTGTCAACGAAAGCAAGCATTTGTTGATGCTTTGGCAACTAAACCATCTTGGTTGTTCTCCACCCCCTCTGATAGCATCTCTTTGCTCTTTTGTAAACATTTTAAGATCTACTATGCAATTGATTCCATGAGGAAACATCATTTTAACGTGATTATGTAGAGTTAAGTTATCACAGATAACATCATCGGTAGGCCTTCTTCCAGTAAGCATCTCCAGTAATGCTATTCCAAAACTATAAACATCTGGAGATGGAGACAGGGGAGCTACTTCTCCAAGCTCTGTAAATAAAATTTAAATATATGTTTTGATAAAATATTTGCTTAAATACCAGTAATCTTTGAGAGGAAATAACATGATTAATTTTAACATTGAAAAGAGGAATCATCACATCACCTGGGGCAATATAGCCAATAGTTCCATTAATGCCACTTTTGTTGGATATATTCACATTCTCATAAAGCATTCTTGAGAGTCCAAAATCACCAACATGTGCAATAATGTTATTGTCAAGTAGAATGTTACTTGGCTTTATGTCACAGTGAATGATTGGTGGTTCACAACTATGGTGAAGATACTCCAAAGCTTGTGCAACATCGATGGCAATACTTAATCTTTTTTCCAAAGAGAGAACAACATCTTCATCAATCTCATATTCTTGGTGGAGCAATGTGTCTAAGTTTCCCTTTGGCATGAATTCGAAGATCAAAGCTTTAAACTCATTCCCTTGAATATCAATGCTTGAGCATGAACTTAGGACTCGTACAAGATTACGATGTCGTATGTTTCTTAATGCATCACATTCAGATGTAAAACTCTTCAATGCTCCATGAACCTCAAGGTTAAATACTTTTATAGCCACAGTAGCATCATACTCTCTTAAGTTGCCTGCATAAACAGAACCATATCTTCCACATCCTACTAGGTGTGTAGTCGAGAAAGCATTTGTAGCTTCAGCTAATTGTGCATAGGAAATTTTTGGAAATGGAGGGCTTAAAGATAAACCAGATGCATTTCTTAAATTATTTTTCTTTTTTCTTCTATAAATCAAAGTATAGCACAACAGAATGATGAATAACATAACTAGAATGTTAAGAATAGAGGATAAAATTTTGATTAAATGATGGTGATTTGTTGACGATGATTTGGCAACACATTTTGGCAAATGAAGTGTTAGAATTCCACCGCATAATTTTTCATTTCCAATGAGAGATATTGCTGAAGAATTTGCAAAGACACCTTCATATGGCACCTCACCTTCAAGGTTATTAAATGATAGATTCAACTTCTTCAGAAAGAAAAGTTTTTGTAGAAATTGAGGAATAACACCTGATAAATTATTATGCGAAAGGTCTAGTATTTCAAGACTTTTCACACTAGTTAGAGATATAGGAATGGGGCCTTGGAAGAAGTTGTATTCCATATATAATTCAAACAATGATTGACAACTTCCAAGTGTTTTAGGAATTTCTCCACTCAAATTATTATTAGAAAAATCAAGGTAGAAGACATTTATTAGAAGACCAACTTCTAATGGTAGAGACCCAGTGAAAGAGTTATAAGACAAATCCAAATTAATGGAAAGGGAAGGAATGAAAAAAATTTCTCTTGGAATCCAGCCAGTTAGGTTATTATTATTGAGATTCAACAGAGTGAGAAGCTGAAGGCTTTTTAGGCTTGAAGGTATATGGCCTGTTAATTGATTATATTCTAAATCCAACTTGTTAAGACTTGTGAGATTTTTTAAGGAGTAAGGAATAATTCCTGTAAGATCATTCCCATACAAAGTTAAAATTTGTAGCCTTCCAAGCATTCCAATGGTCTCGGGTATAGAACCATCCAAAAGATTTCTCTCCATCCCTAAAGCAATTAGATTGGTGTACCTACCAAGTTCAAAAGGGATTCTTCCTAAAATGTAATTAGATCCTAAAAATATTATTTGAAGCTCAAAGGAGAGGTTCCCAAATGATTTTGGAAGCCTTCCGCGGAGATTATTATCATCAAGATCTAAAAGTTGTAAACCGGTGCAATTAGTTAATGAATCAAGAAATCCCCAGTCATTTGCATCATTTGCTTCAAGTTGATTTTCTGCCATATTGAGGTATATAAGATTATACATTTTTCCAAGGTCTGGTGGCACCACTCCAGTGAAATTATTTTGGCTAATGTCCAACTGGACTAAGCTGGTCACATTTTGAAGAGCTTGATCAAGTGAACCAATAAAATTATTTTCAGCAAAATAAAAGAGAATAAGGTTTGGAAAAGCTTGGGCGATATTAGCTGAAATGTAACCAGAAAGGTGATTATCTGTCACTGAAACTCTAAGTAGTGATGATAGGTTGTAGAATGAAGAAGGAATGTTACCGAAAAGTTTATTCAGAGCCACGTTAAAGTTTTCTAACTTATGAAGAACACCAATCTCTGGTGGGATGCCTCCTTCTAGATGGTTATCAATGGCTAAAAAACTTTCCAAGAAGGATAGATTGGTAAGTGAAGGTGGGATGGTGCCAATGATGTTGTTTTTATCGAGTCTGAGGACTTTGAGTGGTGTCATGGAGTTGATAATAGGAGGTATTTTTCCTGTGATCATACGGTTGCTGGCAAGGTCCAGAACATGGAGAACAGTGCTATGGTTCATCGTTAGAATAGCATGAATGTCTCCATCAAATGAGTTAAAGCTTAGGTTCAGATATTGTACTCGTGGTAAGCAAGCGAGGTTTGGAGGGATCTCACCATAGAGACTATTGGCGCTGAGATCAAGCCTTCTCAAAAAGGTGAGATTCAATATGGAAGGAGGAAGAGGACCGGCCAACCCGACGGAATGGAGATCTAAGGTTGTGACTCTGTCGCGGTGCTTGTAGCTGCACGTGACCCCTTCCCATGAGCAAAAGTGGTTGGTGGCATTCCATGAGCTCGCGAAAATGGTAGAAGGATCCACGTTGCTTTGCTTTAGAAACTGATTCTTGAATGCAACGAGTGATTCGTAGTCTGTATTATTTTTTCCAGTTACGAACAATTGTTTGGAAGATAAACAGACAGAGAAGAGAATAATTAAGAGTTTGATAACACTAATAATTTCCACCATTGAATAGCAGTGATATATGCCAGGAAACTAAGAATCTAACTAGAGAATAGAATAACTAAGGGTCTGTGAGTCTGCCTCCTTGAATTTATAAAAGAGGGATAACTTCATACATGTACTTGAAACACTCTTAATTACAAAAATAGTGGACTTCTAGTCAACCACGTAATTAATGCATTCGTGGGGTCACAAAATGTTTAATTTTCTTTCTTGGCCGTTTCTGAATAAATTGGGGGTGATCTATCTTCTTTTTTCTAATGTTTTATGAAGAAAATTTATTACTCTTTCTTTTTTTTTTTGCCTTTTATATCGATCATTCCATATAATTTTAAAGATATGTTATTAATTACGGTTAACAATATAAAATTTATACAAGAATCAAATTTCATCAATTTCTATTTTAATTTATTTATTCAACAAACATGAAAAACTTATGAATGATCAAACAATGAATAAATTCCTTTCTAAAATACTAATTTTGTTAATTTCTTTCTCCAATTAGAATCATCCAATGCATGCGATGCAATAGATCACCAATAACTCAAACATTAATTAAGATTTTCTGCTTCAAAATCATAATTTGCTCCACCTATAGAAGACATACATTTTTAAATTTTTTATTCATATGTTGGAAGACTAAATTTTCATTTATTGAAAAAAAAATTTAAGTTATCTTAATTTTAATTTCCAAATACTCAAACAAATATTTTTTTGTATTTTTTTTTTTAAATTTAACTCAGTAGCATTCTCTGTTTAAGTAATTTGAGCATTTAGTATGCAGCTCAGACTGCACAATATTCTCAAACGGATGTGAAAGTATAAATTGAACATTTTGCTGCATTTGAAGGGTGTTGGTGCATTTATATATTTCGTAATATTTTAACGATGAATATTGGGTCCTTTAAAGGTGCTTTCAAAGTTTAGGTGATCCTAAATTAATGCATTTGTTTTATTTATATTGACTAAGAAAAGTATGCGACGACTCCGTTATTTAATGCAAATGATTAATGACTTTTTTGCATTGATCACATCATGTAGATGCTTCACATCTAAGATGAGGTGACTTGAGTTTTTGTTTTTATATCTATCTTTCCATATAATTTTTAAATTTAACAAATATGATTAATCACAATGAACAATATAATATTTATACGATAATCAAATTTCATCCATTTATGTATTAATCGAATATGTGAAAATTTTAAGAATGGTCAAACACTATATAAATACATGTTTAAAAATACTAATTGTATTCATATGTTTGATCACCAATTAGAATCATCCGATGCATCCAAAAAATATCCGATGACTCTTCACTTAACAGAGTTGATGTAGTTATGGAATTCACAGTTTACTTCACTTCAAACTTACATGCATACCATCCCATTCCTACATATCTACATATCTAACGCCTAAACGTTTACTTTTTTTTTTTTTTTTACATTTATACCACCCAAATGTAAAATGTCATATAAGTAAAAGTTATTGTTTAGGTTTTAGATATGTAAATACATAGGAATTGAATTTACACAATTTCTATGTCTATAATCTTTGAATACTCAAATAAATTTCTTTCTTAAATGAATTTTAATTTCGTTTAAGTATTATTTTCAACAAAATTTTGATATAAAAATATCTTACAATACCAATAGGATCTGTTGCCAAATCAAGCTGAGCTTTGTTAGGTGTTAGAAAATTTGTAGTAACTGAATGAAAGAGTTAACATTTAACTTTGAATGAAAGTCATCAACAAATAGATAAATTAAAAAGTAGACTAAGTTTTGTTTTATTTATTTTTTTTTTTTAGAGAATTTAGGGACATTCATTACTTATCAACTGTAACCATTATCGACCACTGCCTGAAGATGTCGTGAACCACTGTATGTTGCCCTTGCTTGTTATTGGTTACAAAATCTACTAGCAAACGAAGTAGCCACTGAATACAGTGTAACAATGTATTTCAAATGTAAACAAAGAATGTAGAGAACTTTGTGAAGTAAACTTCGCGTGATAGCCCAAAAGCATACATCCAAAATGAGATTGGATTGAAAATCCTTTGAAACATGTCCACAAAGAGGTTCTTATGAAAGAAACCCACAACCAAAGAGTCTAGTGTGCGTGCTTGTTCTGGGGTCAAGAGCAACTACGAAAGGAACGTATTCCTTTGGTTAATTACATCTTGGGAGATGCCTAAGAATACTCTCAATTAAAGGAATCATGGTTACACTTACGTGACGACCAGTAAAGAATGTCATAAAGGTAGTCATCTCACAGGAGTATGTCGACGTTTTCAAAGCTCTTGCCAAGCCACAAGACAAAGAGCTAGTTTCTCACAACACAACTAGGTAGCGGCTCATCGACAATCAAGGCCTATGAAATAACCTGGTCAACCCATAGGGTCCACACTATGCTTTCAAGGCTTAATCGAGCATAAGAGTAGAGAGTGAATTATCACATTACATTAAAAATATCACAACCACTATCTTTCTAAAGGTGAGATACACCTTTTCAGGCATAAGTTTATAGCAACAATATGTTATAACTATAACTATCAAAGTTTGGGTGTTAGATATGTGAATACTTAATAATTACGTGGTATGTATGTAAATTTTCCTGTGACTAGGACATTAATGATCTCTCTAGTAAGAAAGTGAGAGGGAAAGCACCCATGCATTCCTTCATGAAATTGTAATAAAAAAATTGTTGCTACTTCAAACAATTGAATTTATTTTAAACTCAAAATTTATTTTACACATTTTCCTATGAATATCAAATAATTTGAGACTAAATTTTTTTAACTATCTTGTTTTTAATTCAGTTGAAAAATTGTCTTAAATTAATGCCATGAAATATCTGGGATATAATTTTTAAAAATATTTATTTACAAATTATTATTATTATTAAAAGGAAAATGTTCTTTTTGAAAATTCAAGTTCATTGTAGATATTTTCTTATAACTGGTGAAGGCAATGTTTGAAAGTTTTCAGTAAAAAGAAATTGTAAGTCATTGATATATTGATGTTGAAGTCTCACAAAATAGAAATAAGCTATGTCTACCCACATGCATCTTGCAACGTATATTTCATCACATATTGAAACTAATATTAAAAACACAAACAATTAAAAGCTGTTGCTTCCACATACTAGCTTTTCTTCAAGAACATATCATTTTCATCATATTGAAGATATGTAAGAAACTCGAATTGCATGTAATTTTGCAATAACATCTTCCATGGAAGGCCTTTCCTTTGGAGATGAAACTGAGCAAGAAAGACCTAATTCTGTCAACGAAAGCAAGCATTTGTTGATGCTTTGGTAACCAAACCATCTTGGTTGTTCTCCACCCCCTTTGATAGCATCTCTTTGCTCTTTTGTAAACATTTTAAGATCTACTATGCAATTGATTCCATGAGGAAACATCATTTTAACGTGATTATGTAGAGTTAAGTTATCACTGAAAACATCATCGGTAGGCCTTCTTCCAGTAAGCATCTCTAGTAATACTATTCCAAAACTATAAACATCTGCAGATAGAGACAGGGGAGCTACTTCTCCATGCTCTGTAAAAAAAATTTAAATATATGTTTTGAGAAAATCTTTGCTTAAAATACCATTAATCTTTGAGAGGAAATTACATGATTAATTTTAACATTGAAAAGAAGAATCATCACAACACCTGGGGCAATATAGCCAATAGTTCCTTTAATGCCACTTTGGTTGGTATAATCTTGAAGAGATATATTCAAATTGTCATAAAGCATTCTCGAGAGTCCAAAATCACCCACATGTGCAACAATCTTATTGTCAAGTAGAATGTTACTTGGCTTTATGTCACAGTGAATGATTGGTGGTTCACAACTATGGTGAAGATACTCCAAAGCTTTTGCAACATCAATGGCAATACTTAATCTTTCTTCCAAAGAGAGAACAACATCTTCATCAATCTCATATTCTTGGTGGAGCCACGTATCTAAGTTTCCCTTTGGCATGAATTCGAAGATCAAAGCTTTAAATTCATTCCCATGAATATCAAAGCTCGAGCATGAACTTAGGACTCGTACAAGATTACGATGTCGTATGCTTTTTAATGCATCACATTCATATGTAAAACTCTTCAAAGCTCCATGAACCTCAAGGTTAAATACTTTAATAGCCACAGTAGCATCATACTCTGTTAAGTTGCCTGCATAAACAGAGCCATATTTTCCACATCCTACTAGGTGTGTAGTCGAGAAAGCATTTGTAGCTTCAGCTAATTGTGCATAGGAAATTTTTGGAAATGGAGGGCTTAAAGATAAACCAGATGCATTTTTTAAATCAATTTTCTTTCTTCTTCTATAAAGCAAAGTATAGCACAACAAAAGGATGAATAACATAACTACAATGCTAAGAATAGGGGATAAAATTTTGATTAAATGATGAGATTTTGTTGACGATGATTTGACAACACATCTTGGCAAATGAAGTGTTATAATTCCACCGCATAGTTTTTCATTTCCAATGAGAGATATTTCTGAGGAATTTGCAAAGACACCTTCATATGGCACCTCACCATCAAGATTATTAAATGATAGATTCAACTTCTTAAGAAAGATAAGTTTTTCTAGAAATTTTGGAATAACACCAGATAAGTTATTATGTGAAAGGTCTAGTGTTTCAAGACCCTTCGCACTGCTTAGAGAAATAGGGATGGGGCCTTGGAAGAAATTGTATTCCATATATAATTCAAGCAATGATTGACAACTTCCAAGTGTTTTTGGAATTTCTCCTCTCAAGTTATTATTAGAAATATTAAGGTAGAAGAGATTTATTAGACGACCAACTTCTAATGGTAGAGACCCAGTAAGAGAGTTATAAGACAAATCCAAAATAACTGAAAGAGAAGGAATGAAAAAAATTTCTCTCGGAATCCAACCAGTTAGATTATTATGACTGAGATCCAACACATTGAGAAGCTGGAGATTTTTTAGGCTTGAAGGTATATGGCCTGTTAATTGATTAGAACTTAAATCCAGCTCGCTAAGCATTGTGAGATTTTCTAAGGAGTGAGGAATAATTCCCTTAAGATCATTCCCAGAAAAAGATAAAATTTGTAGCTTTGCAAGCATTCCAATGGTCTCGGGTATAGAACCTTCCAAAAGATTTCCATCCATCCCTAAAACAATTAGATTGGCGTACCTATCAAGTTCAAAAGTGATTCTTCCTAAAATCTGATTAGATCTTAATGTTATTCTTTGAAGCTCAATGGAGAGGTTCCCAAATGATTTCGGAAGCCTTCCACGTAGGTTATTCGTATCAAGAAATAAAATTTGTAAACTGGTGCAATTTGTTAATGAATCAAGAAATCTCCATCCCTTTGCATCATTTGCTTCAAGTTGGTTAGATGCCATACTGAGGAGTACAAGATTATGCATTCTTCCAAAGTATGGTGGCGCCACTCCTGTAAAATTATTTTCGTCGATGTCTAAAGAGACCAAGCTGGTCACATTTTGAAGAGCTTGATCAAGTGAACCAATGAAATTATTTTGACCACAAAGAAAGATCATAAGGTTTGGAAAAGCTTGAGCAATATTGGTTGAAATGTAGCCTGAAAGGTAATTTATTGCCACTGAAACTCTGCGCAGTGATGATAGGTTGTAGAATGAAGAAGGAATGTTACCTGAAAGTTTATTAGCAGCCACGTTAAAGTCTTTCAACTTATGAAGAACACCAATCTCTGGTGGGATGCCTCCCTCTATATGGTTAAATTCGGCATAAAAACTTCCCAAGAAAGATAGATTAGTAAGTGAAGGTGGGATCGTGCCAATGATGTTGTTTTTATTGAGATTGAGGAATTTAAGTGGAGACATGGAGTTGATAATAGGAGGTATTTTTTCTGTGATCATACGGTTGCTGGCAATGTCCAGAAATTGGAGAACAGAGCTATGGTTCATCGTCAAAATAGCATGAATGTCTCCATTAAATGAGTTAAAGCTCAGGTTAAGATATCGTAGTCGTGGTAGGCAAGCCAGAATTGGAGGGATTTCACCATAGAGCCTGTTGGCACTGAGATCAAGGCTTCTCAAAAAGGTGAGATTCAATATGGAAGGAGGAAGAGGACCGACCAACCCAACGGAACTGAGATCCAAGGCTGTGACTCTGTCGCGGTGCTTGTAGCTGCACGTGAGCCCTTCCCATGAGCAAAAGTGGTTGGTGGCATTCCATGAGCTCGCAAAAATGGTAGGAGGATCCAGATTGCTTTGCTTTAGAAACTGATTCTTGAACGCAACGAGTGATTCGTAATCTGAATTATTTCTTCCAATTGCTAATAATTGTTTGGAAGATAAACTGATAGAGAAGAGAATAAATAAGAGTCTGATGACACTAATAATTTCAACCATTGAAGATCAGCGATATATGGTAGAACACTAAGAATCTAACAAGAGAAAGAGAGCTACTTTGCCACCTCTGCCTTCTTGAATTTATAATAAGAAGGGATAATTGCAAACTTAATGGAATTTCAGTCAACCTCAAAATCAATGCATTATTGGAGTCACAATATGTTAAAGTTTCTTTCTTGGTCGTTTCTAAATGGAATGATGGTTGATCTACCTTTTTTTTTATAATGTTTAATGAATAAAAATTGCTATCCTCTTTTTTTTTTATATCTATCATTCCATATAATTTTTTAGATATGTTATTAATTACGATTAACAATATAAAATCTATACAAGAATCAAATGTCATCAATTTCTATGATAGCTTATTTTTCATCAAACATGAAAAACTTGTGAATGATCAAGCGTTGAATAAATACCATTTTAAAATACTAGTTTTGTTAATTACTTTCAGCAATTAAAATCATCCAATGCATGCATTGCAATAGATCACCAATAACTCAAACATTAATTAAGATTTTCTCAGTTTAAGTAATTTGAGCATTTAGCATGGAGGTGAGAGCAGGTGAAGGTAATTTGATTTATTTTAGGCCAAACCGAACAACATTCTCAAACCATGTGCAGATTTCTTAGAGCATTTCACTGCATTTGAAGGGTGTTAGTGCATATAATTCAGAATATTTTAACCACCGAATGATAAATATGTGGTCTTTACAGGTCTTTAGAGGAGCTTTCAAAGTTTAGGTGGTCTTAAATTAATGCATTTGTTTTATTTATATTGACTAAGAAAAGTATGCGACGACTCCTTTATTTAATGCAAATGACTAATGACTTTTTTGCATTGATCACATCATTTAGATGCTTCACATCTAAGATGAACTAAGTGCTAAGGCAATTTATCTCACTTGAAAAAATAGATAAAAAAAACCTCCCACTAAATTTCTCTTTTTGACGATTGAAGTATCAAGTTTTATTTTATTTTTTTTAATCTTTTGTTGTTTGATTTCTTTATTCGTCAAAGCTCGTGCGGTGGACTCCTATGGGTCCTCAGACCATCAGAAGAAATTGAGGGATGAGAATAGTTCTCTACATCTCATCATACTGGGTCAATTTTTCAACCGAGTGCCCGTAGGATGACCTTAACAAACCCGGAAACTACGGAAAGTCACGTGTCACTCAAATATGACTCCATAGATTAAAATGAACATGCCGCATGTGTCAATTTGGGGATTTTGGTGCCAACAGGCGTCGCGGACCGCCGCACAGGTAAATTGATCTAAAAACTCAAATTTTCCCAAAACATCACATCAATATAGCCAATTGTTCCTTTAATCTGACTTGTGTTGGAATAATTTCCAACTAATGAACTCAAAGCCTCAGAAAATATTCTTGATAGTCCAAAATCTAGTAGGTGGGCAACCATGTTATCATCAAGTAGGGTGTTATGTGGCTTTATATAACAATGAATGATTGATGGTTCAAAACTATAATAAAGAAACTCCAAAGCGTCTGCAACATCGATTGATGATAATGTTCAATCTCTTTTCTAGAGAAAAAATATCATCTCCATTAGTCTCATATTCTTTATGGAGCCACATAACCAAATTTCCCTTTGGCATAAACTCAAAAAATCAGAGCTTTAAAATCATTGCTTTTGTGATCAATGCTAGAGCATGAGGTTAGGACTCTGACAAGATTGCGATGGTGTATGATTTTTAGAGCATCACATTCAGATGTGAAACTCTTAAAAACTCCATGCAGCTCAAGGTTAAAAGCTTTAATAGCCACATTTGTTTGATAACCTCTTAGAGTGCTTCTATAAACTGAGTCGTATCTTCCACATCCAACTAGAGACGAAGTGGATAAATTATTTGTAGCTTTAGCTAGTTTAGCATATGAAATCCTTGAACATGAAGTGCTCAAGGAAGAATCTGATGTATTTTTGCTTCGACCACTTTGCTTTTGTTTTCTATAGAATAAACTATAGCACAACAAAAGGAGTAACAGTGCGACTAATGTTGGGGTTAAAATTTTGATAAAATGATATCAGCTTTTTTTTTTTATTTTTTTTTTTATTTTTTATGATGATCCGGGAACACATTTTGGCAAATGAAGCCCTGATATTCCTCCGTATACTTTTTTATTTCCAACCAGAGAGATCGCCTAAGAATTTGCAAAAGTGCCCTAATATGGTACCACACCTTCAAGATTATTAAATGATAGATTCAAGTTTTTAAGCTGGGTAAGATCTTGTAAAGTTTGAGGAGTAGTCTCAGATAAAAGTGTTTCAAGATTTTTCAAATTTTCTAGAGAAATAGGAATGGAGCCACGAGAGAAATTGTGGTCCATATATAATTTAGTCAATAATTGGCAATTTCCAGGTGACTTTGGCATTTCTGCACTCCAATTATTATTAGAAAAATCAAGTAACATGAGATTCATTGAGTGACCAACTTCTAATGGTAGATTCTCAGTGAAGGAATTATAACATAAATCCAAAATAATTGAAAGGGTGGGAATGAGAAAAACTTCCCTCGGAATCAAGCCAGTCAGACTATTGTGGCCGAATTCTAGAGCGGCTAGCATTGAAGATTTTTAATGCTTGACGGTATAGAGGCCTGTTAACTGATTAAATGCTATCTCCAATGTGCTAAGTCTTGTGAGATTTTTAATGGGGTGAGGAATAATTCCAGTTAGACTATATTTCCATGAAGACTAAAAAACTGTAGTCTTCTAAGCTTTCCAATTCTCTCAGGCATAGGTCCTCTCACATAATTTCTCTCCATTCCTAATCCAATTAAATTTGTGTACCTGTCGAGTTCAGGGATTCTTCCAGAAATATAATTAGATCCTATTGCGATTATTTGAAGTTCATAGGAGAGGTGTACAAAAATTCTAATTTGGAGCAATTAGTTAATGAATAAAGAAATCTCTACCCATGCGCAGCACTTGCTTCAAGCTCATTACATTCAATATCGGGGACTTTGAGTTTATACATCCTTCCAAAATCTGATGGCGCCACCGCTCCTGTGAAGTTATTTTCGCCAATGCATTTCGAACAAATGATTTGACTTCAGTAGACATAGTCTCAACCATACATTTCGAGCAAGTGGAATGTCCACTTGCATCTGTTTCCAATAAGGTGTTGGTATCGACATTAATTTCTGCATATAAAAGTTATCATAAATTTTACACAATTTCTATGTCTATAATCTTTGAATACTCAAATAAATTTCTTTTTTAAATGAAATTTAATTTTGTTTAAGTTTTATTTTCAACAAAATTTTATTATAAAAGTATCTCAACGACACATGCCTTACAATACCAATAGGATCTGTTACCAAATCAAGCTGAGTTTTGTTTGGTGTTAGAAAATTTGCAGTAATTGAATGAAGGAGTTCACATTTAATTTTGAATGAAATTCATAAACAAATAGATAGATTAAAAAGCAGAAAAAGTAAGTTATATTTTATTTTTGAGAAATTAAGGACATTCATTACTTATCGAGTGTAACCACCACCAACCACCACCCGAAGATGTCGTGAACCACTGTATGTTGTCCTTGCTTGTTATTGGCTACAAACTCTGCTACCAAACTAAATATCTCAAATACAGTGTAACAATGTATTTCAAATGTGATCTAACGAATAACACCGTATTGAAGTCTTAGTGATAACTAACAGCCTTAGAAACCATTGAATATTGTCAACCACCGTCAACTGTCTCTCCTTGCCGCTATCAGCAAACTCTTCAAGCTAAAGGAATATCATGAATACAATGAAACAAATAATATTGTATTGAATATTCGGTGATAACTGCTTACAACCATCGTATTCAGAATATAATAACTTTATTAGGACTGCTGAAGTTTTATATACATCCTATACTGGCAAGTGTTTTCTCAAGCATAGAATAGCAAACCTGAGAGAAGGGTTGCAGTCACCAATCGGTGGTGCACCAACAATAGCTTATTTGATCAGTTACTATTGCAGCTCCCAACTACGACCTATGTAGCTAATTGCTACTACAGCTGTCAATCATGACCTATGTGATCAACTACAATCTATATAACTAATCACTTCGATAGCTTCCAACTACACCCTATGTGGCTAACTACCACAACGGCTTTCAACCACTACTTATGTGACCAACTACAACCTATGTAGCAAACTGCTACTACATATTTTAGCTATGTCATATGTGGCTAAGAATTGTTGCAGCTACCATCCTCGATCTATGTGATCAACTACAACCTATATAGCTAACTGCTACAACATCTTCAAATTATCTTCTATGTTGTATATTGCTATGACAACTGTCAACCAAGGCTTATGTGACAGACTGTGGCCTATGTATCTAACTACCATTGTAGCTTTCAACTAAAACATATATGACTAACTTCTATTGCAGCTACCAACTATCACTTGTGTGACTAATTACAACATATGTATTTAACTGCTATTATAGCTTTCAACTACGGTCTCAGGGTCAACTGATCCTACTATAGCTTTTAACTATGACCTCTGTTTTTGTTCTTTTTTTCTCTCTCTTTTTTAGGATTTGCCAACTCATCTATCATTGTATGATTTTTCTTTTCAAGTAAATCTCTCTTCTGAATTATATTGATGATCTGGAGAAGAGAATATCCATAAAATAAGGAATACACAGCAAAGGTAAACAAAGAACGTAGCGAACTTTGTGAAGTATACTCATTGTGATATCCCAAAAGCATACGTCCAAAATGAGATTGGATTGAAAATGCTTTGGAACATATCCACAAAGAGGTTCATACGAAAGAAACCCACAACCAGAGATTTAGTGTGTGTGTTTGTTTTGGGTTCAAGAGCAACTCCCACATGAACATATTCCTTTGGTTAATTACATATTGGGGGATACCTAAGAATTCTCTCAATTAAAGGAATCCTGCTTACACTTACATGACGACTAGTAAAGAGTGTCATAAAGTGTTGTTTTGAGCCCCAATTAACGAGCTAAGGCAAAGGGGCTCCTTCTTATTATTTACCTCAAGGCTCTAAAGTGGAGGCCTCATCTATTATATATAGATGAGGGAGGGAGCTTAAGAGGGAAGGGGGAGAAGTCCTAAGTGAGGTGAGGAAGGAGAGAATATCTAGAGAGGAGGAGAGCATCTTGAGGCCTTGTATCAAGGTTTTGTTTGAGAGGGAGGCTAAGGAAGATGAGGGCTCATCTCTGTGTATAAGCTATGTATTCTCTGTTTCTTTTGCCTTAGTGAATATTAGACCGATTCCCTCCCATGGACATAGATTCGGTTGGATCAAACCACGTAATTGGTTTGTGTTTGCTTATGTTCTTTGCGTTTATTTCTTTACCAGGAAGTTTATCTCACAACAATTGGCGCCGTCTGTGGGAAGATCCATTCTTCTTGGCTAGAGGTTTTCGCGTGAAGGTGTTCGTGGCCAGCGACGAAGACGAGGAGTTCAGTTTCGTGAATCGTGTTGGAACAGAGTTCACTAGGAAGAAAGGAAAGGAATCTTCCTCTCCCGCTAGCGGAGTTTGGGACAGGCTTCGGTGCTCAGTAATAGGAGCAGTTTCGCGCAGGGAAGAGTTTCGGTTTCCTCCCTCGCGCAGTCAGAGTTCAGTTCGGCGGGCTAGGCGAGTGTACGGCTTATTTGTATATTGTGTTGTATTTTAAAAAGTGGTCGCCTACAGAAATTGTCGACGTATTTTTAGATTTTAAATTTAGTTTATATATATACATATAGTTTGAAAAGTAGCATTTGGTTTTTAAAAATAATTTTAAGTTTGAAAATTTGAAGATATGAAATTAAACCGATCTCACATCCCAAATAGTTTATATAAACGAGCACCGCACCACAAACCGTGTATCTATCCCGAGGAATAGATGCACTACTTGATAATGGGGCTTGATTAAATAAACTAAAAGATTTGTGACATCCGTTTGGTCTGCGAACCAATTTTATAAGCCGACAAGTTCCCGTGCTTAATATAAAGAAATTAAGCAAGGTTTATATTACCTAGATTCTTAAAGTTTCATATAAGGGCAAGCCCCTATAGTTAATTACATCTTAAATGACGGGAATCATTTAATAAAACTCTCGATAATGATCAGTGGTTTTGCTCTCAAGAATTTCAAAGTTTGAGGTTTCAAAGGATTGAATTTTGGAATTTCAAAAGGGATTGGATCAAACTTGGAACAATTTATTTTGGGAATCCACAGGAAGAGAAGTAGGGGATGTCACAAACCCGAAATGAACTTCGGTGACTTCCCGACTATCCTATTATTTAACTTCAATTTGAGAGTTTATTTAATGTTTCAATCCTGCCAATTTTAGTTAATTAGGACTTATACTTGTATGACATAATCACACAAATAGCCTCGAAGATGTGAGGGTTTATGTCGTACCAAACGACTACCTCGGAGTCCTAAGACCGTTTAGGGCTTAATTTTCATAACATGATTATGCAAATGCCTAACAAAAAAAAGGTTGAGGATTTATGTTGCACTAAGAAAACTACCTTGAAATCCTATGGCTTGGTTATTTAATACTAGGAAAGGTTTTGTTGAAGTAGACTCAAGTTTTGCTGGCGAAGATGGCTGTGCTGCCCACCATGCTCCAAACTCCTTGTTATCGAAGAGGTTTGGTTTTAGAAAGTGGTAATCAAAAGTTAGGAGAAGTGTTTTGGTTTAGAAATTTCTTAAGATTCAGATGTATTAATGTTTTAATTAAAATAAATCTTAAATTTGATTAAGCAGGACCGATTAAGATCCCACGGTTCCGTCATCCCGGCACTGCTATTTTCATCGGATTCACTTAATCCAAATGAATTTGATAAACTCAACTGAATGAGTTCCACACTTTTATTTAGACTGTGGGAAATCTCGTTAGCAACACGTGGGTTACATCATCCGAGGGACTCTCGATCATCCAATGAGACGTTTTAATTTAGTTGTAGTTATAGTTTTGTTGTTATGTTTGTGATTAAATTTTGAGTTATTTTATATTTTGAATGTTGTGGCGGTGAATTTTATCTTGTTGTGACTTTTAATTTAGTTTTGGGTTTCAGTTTTGTGGTTATCCTAAAAGGTTTCAGTTTTCATGCAGGGTGACATTCTTGTTTAACATGCAAGTTTTGTAAGAAAGAAAGTACTGCGCAGGTAAATAAATTGCAATAAAATAAAAACGTACCTGACTGGTCTTCTCGTCATTCCAGGCTGCACTTAAAATACATGTAAGGGCATTTAAATATTTACAAGAAATACCTAGGTAAAGCTAAGGGAAGGTTCTGATTATCTACCAAAATCCTAATCATATTGCTAGTCAATTCCTATGACGTCTAGGTTCTTGTGTTTTGCTATGGATGTTTTTCTTCACCAAAGAACAATTAAGTTCAACTATTCTTCTAAACCATCCCATTATATTGAGAAAGTGCTTAAGACGGGTCCTAAACATCTTTTCAATGCTCTGGGATTATTTCGAGTCCAAATGAATTTCATTGTACAGGTGAATTGGTCATCCAAGAATTTAGTTAAGTTTTGTTTCTTGCTCAGTGAACTAGGACATTCGATTATCCGATGAGTAAAGTGACATTTCACTTGATGCTCCATTTAAGGGTTATAAGTGTGAAAGCCTACAGGGGTAAATTAGTTCATTAAGGAATTTAACCATTAAAGTTGAGTTAATGATTTAAAACAATCCGATTTGATAATAAGGTTTCAAGTTGATTCTTTATTAAATGTTTTAAAATTACTTAGGTTGAAAGAGGTGCTTAAATTATTTAATTTCATTAAATTTTGATGATTTGATTTGAATTGACTATAGTACTTTAGGTTGGCTTTAATTGGTTTGATATTCACATTTTAATTATGAATTGTTTCGAGATTATTTAATGTCTCAAATTTGTTTTAAGTTTATTCTTAAGTGATTTCAAATTAGTTTTAAGTGTTTTAAATTTAGTTTAATTTGATTATTAAATCATTTAATGTTTTAAGCTTTAATTTAATTAAGGATTATTTCCTTTTTTATTATTAATTTCAATCATCATCATTGTTTTTAGAATTAATTAAGAGTTGAATATTATTGAATTGATCCATTTAGGAATTTTTAGATTAAAGAATTGATACATTCTCAAGTCATATTTCTAATCTTAATAATCCAAATTTTAATTATTCTCCCAAAATTTAAATGATTTAATTAATTAAGATTCCATTTTGATATTTTCAAAGTGATTAATAGGTTTCTAGCTCTTAATTTCCCTAAGTTTCAATCATCCAAGAGAAAATTAAGATCAAATATTTTACCCTCCCTTGATTAAGCCTAAAATATTAATTAGGGTTAAAATCCATTAATTACCTTTATGCCCTCTTAAGCATATTCATTTCATAACTCACTAAATTGAGCTCAAATAAACTTGAAATTTTTATGTCACTTCACTCACATGTCAATTAAGACATTAGTGGAGAAAATGTGATTTTTCCATTTTTAATTTAATTTATATAATTATTTTAATGAAAATAGGTATTTTCAATGAAAATTTAACAACATAACTAAGGAAAGGTTTCTATCCTTGGAAAAATTATGAAATGTTAATAATGACTAGAGGACCATTTGGACCAATTTTGGTGATTTTTTAACTTATATTTTATTTATTATAATTATTTTAAGTTTTAGCGTATTAATTAATTATAAAAAAAATTAAAGTTGAAACTTAAGTTTTATATTTTTCTTAAATATCTCTAACCTCAAGAAACTCAGAAAAATAAATTTTATATTTTTCTGATTTTTCTTTGTATTTTTAGAATTATTTTAGTGGGAAATGTTGAAAAATCCATTTTTAATATTAAAAATTGCATTAAGCCTTTAAAATTCAATATCTTTTCCTAAAAACTTAAGAAAAATATTTGATTGGTTCCTAAGTTATTAGGAGACCAAATATGATATTTTTTTGAATTTTATTATTTTTGTGATTTTTATTATTTTTTAATTATTAAAATATTCAAAAATAGGTTAAAAATGAAAATTTTAGAAAAATTTTAATTTTAATTTTCTTAGACTTCTATGATACCATAGAAGCCTCAAAATGAATTTGGTGAATTTTTTAAATGTATTTTGAGTTTTATGAATTTTTAAAGATTAAAAGTTATCATTGGTTTAAATGATTCATTTAGTGGGTTAAATCATTTTCAATTGATTTCAAATTTTTATGTGAGACTCCTCTAACCCTAAAAATTAGTGGAGAATTGATTTTTTGTTATTTTGATGAGTGGTTGTTTCAAATTAATTAAAGTTCATTTTTAAGTGTTTAGACTATGTAGGGTTATTTTTAAGGAATTAAACCAAGCCATAATTTTCCTAGGGGCCTATGGTCATAAGATACCTCCCATAATTTTTCTAGATTTTTATAATCAACATGAAACTTATTGGAATTAAAATGCTAAAATAGAAACAAAAGTTTAGAAAATAAATAACTTGTCATAAAGATGGCCTCTGACCTTGAAAAATTATGGAATGCTCCCAAGGTCAGAGGCTACAAAAGCTCTATGGTCTCATGCCATGGTGAATTATGTATGTAAATGGAGAATTAAAACATCACAGAGAGTATTTAAATCATTAAAAATCATAGAGTCAACAAATTAGCTTAATTCTTTTTCCACATTATTCTCCTCTGTTCACTGAGCAAGAGCGTATTTTTCTTTTATTTTTACGATTTTTCTATGCAAAGTTATGCATTTTTAAAGTTTGCTGAATTAATTAAATAGAAAAAAAAAACCCTTATTTTTCTACTTATCCAGCGGGGCACCGAGTCATCCTAGGCAGCTCCGAAGTCACACGCGTCGCTCTGCCATTTAACGTTGCCATCTGACTGGGATGCCACGCGGCCCGCTGTTCAGCTCCGTCTCCTCGTCCGGCGCGATCCTGGTCGTTCACCCGATACAAAAGCTATCTGACGGTCCCTGGTCATCGTCTACGACTGGTGCGTCGCGAGAGCCGTCCACCATCTAACTCTAAGATCTCGCTCATTTCTCAACCAAATTACATTTAATAGCCAGTAGCATAATAATCTCTTAAGTTGCCTACATAAGCAGAGCTATATCTTCCTTTGTCCTACTAGGTGTGTAGTGGAGAAAGCATTTGTAGCTTGACTAATTGTGCATACGAAATTTTTGAAAATGGAGGGCTTGAAGATAAACTAGATGCATTTCTTAAATCATTCTTCTTTTTTCTTCTATATAGCAAAGTATAGCACAACGAAAGGATGAATAGCATAACTACAACGTTAAGAATAGGGGATAAAATTTTGATTAAATGGTGAAGTTTTATTGATGATGATTTGGCAACACATTTTGGCAAATGAAGTGTTAGAATTCCACCGCATAGTTTTTCATTCAATGAGAGATATTTGCGAGGAATTTGCAAAGACACCTTCATATGGCACTTCACCTTCAAGATTATTAAATGATAGATTCAACTTCTTAAGAAAGAAAAGTTTTTGTAGAAATTGAGGAATAAAACCTGATAAATTATTTTGTGAAAGGTCTAGTATTTCAAGACTCTCCAACCTACTTAGAGAAATAGGGATGGGGACTTGGAAGAAGTTGTGTTCCATATATAATTCAGTGATGATTGACAACTACCAAGTGTTTTGGAATTTCTCCTCTCAGATTATTATTAGAAAAATCAAGGTGAAAGAGATTTATTAGACGACCAACTTCTAATGGTAGAGACCAGGTGAAAGAGTTATAAGACAAATCCAATGTATTTGAAAAGAAGGGATGAAAAAAATTTCTCTCGGAATCCAGCCAATAAGATTATTGTGGTGAGATTCAACAAAGTGAAGGGCGGGAGATTTTTATGCTTGAAGTTATGTGGCCTGTTAATTGATTAGATCTTAAATCAACTGTTCAAGTCTTGTGAGATTTTCTAAGGAGTAAGGAATAATTCCCGTAGATCATTCCCAGACAAAGATAAACTTTGTAGCCTTCCAAGCATTCCAATGGTCTCGGGTATAGAACCTTCCAAATTATTGCTCTCCATACCTATAGCAATTAGATTGATGTACCTATCAAGTTGAGGATTCTTCCTAAAATGTGATTAGATCCTAATGTTATTTGTTGAAGCTCGATGGAGAGGTTCCCAGTGATTTCGGGAGTATTCATGAAGGTTATTACCATGAAGGCCTAAAATTTGTGAAGTGGTGCAATTAGTTAATGAATCAAAAAATCTCCAGTCGTTTGCATCATTTGTTTCAAGTTGGTTATCTGCCATATTGAGGCGTATAAGATTATACATTTTCCAAGGTACGGTGGCACCACTCTGACGAAATTATTTTTGCTAATGTCCAAAAAGACTAAGCTGGTCACATTTTGAAGAGCTTGATCAAGTGAACCAATGAAATTATTTTCAGCAAAATAAAGGATTACAAGGTTTGGAAAAGCTCGGGCAATATTAGGCTGAAATGTAACCGGAGAGGTGATTATTGTCACCGAAACTACGTAGGTGATGATAGGTTGTAGAATGAAGAAGGAATTTTACTTTGAAAGTTTATTATCAGCCACATTAAAGTCTTTTAACTTATGAAGAACACCAATCTCTAGTGGGATGCCTCCCTCTAGATGGTTATATGCGGCATAAAAACTTTCCAAGAAGGGAAAAATTGGTAAGTGAAGGTGGGATGGTGCCAATGATGTTGTTTTTATTGAGACCGAGGAATTTAATTAGCGACATGGAGTTGAAAACAAGAGGTATTTTTCCTGATCATATGGTTGCTGGAAAGGTCGAACTTGGAGAAACAGAGGTGTGGTTCATCATCGAGAATATATCATGAATGTCTCCATCAAATGAGTTAAAGCTCGAGTTAAGATGTTGTAATCGAAGGCAAGCAAGCCGAATTGGAGGGATCTCACCATAGAGCCTGGTGACAGAGATCAAGCCTTCTTAGAAAGGTGAGATTGAATATGGAAGGAGGAAGAGGACCGGCCAACCCGACGGAACGAAGATCCAAGTACGTGACTGCAATGGCGGTGCTTATAGCTGCACGTGACCCCTTCCCATGAGCGAAGTGGTTGGTGGCATTCCATGAGCTTGCGAAAATGGTAGGAGGATCAACATTGCATTGCTTTAAGAAAACGATTCTTGAACGTAACGAGTGATTCGTAGTACGTATTATTTCTTCCAATTGCTAACAATTGTTTGGAAAATAAACATATAGAAAAGAGAATAATTAAGAGTCGATGACACTAATAAATTCCACCATTGAATAGCAAACTAAGGATCTAACAATAGAAAGAGAGCTACTTGGCCACCTATGCCTTCTTGAATTTATAAAAAGATGGGATAATTGCATACATATTACTCGAAACACTGTTAATTACAAGCCTAGTGGAATTCCAGTCAATTAATACATTTTTAACGTCACAAGATGTTGAAGTTTCTTTTTTATAATGTGTACTGAAGAAAAAATTATTATCCTCTTTTTTTTTTAAATTGTATATATATATTTTTAAATTATATATATATATTTTTAAATTAAACTCAGTAGCATTCTCGGTTTAAGTGATTTGAGCATTTAGCAAGCAGAACAGCACATGAGGATAATTTGATTTATTTTAGGCCAAACCACACAACATTCTCAAAAGGTGTGCACATTTCTTAGAGAACCATTATAATGGAATTGCACATTTTGCTGCATTTGAAGGGTGTTAGTGCATATATTTCAGAATATTCTAAGGTTGACTGAAGGATGAATATTTGGTCTTTACAAATTATGGTGCTTTCAAAGTTTAGGGTGGTCTTAAATTGATGCATTTGTATTTTTTACATTGACTAAGAATAATATGCTGAGACGACTAATGACATTTAAGGCAAATGACTAATGACTTAACATTGATCTCATCATGTAGATACTTCGCGTCTTCGATGAGGTAGTGAGAGTTTGTGTTTGAGTTAAAGAGATCCTAACTGAGAAAAAGTTTTGATGTATCCTTCTCTACCAAGAGATCCAACCCAAAAACAATCCGAAGACTCTTCAGTCAATAGAGTTGATGTAGTTGTGGAATTCGAAGGCAGTTTACTTCCTTTGAAACACCATTGCATACCACTACAATTCCTACATATCTACATATCTAACACCTAAACGTTTACTTTTTTATTTTTACATCTATACCACCCAAATTTTTGTATCACATAAGAAATAGCACAATTATAACTTTCAGAAATTGAAATGCACCTTTTTCAAGCATATGTAAAATGTCATATAAGTAAAAGTCGTTGTTTAGGTATTAGATATGTAAATACGTAGGAATTATGTGGTATGCATGTAAATCTTTCAGGATATTTATTGACTTCGAACGTCTCTCGTACTTAATCTTTATTAATTAAGATGTTTTTAAAAGGAAAATGCTTTCAGTCTCAACCATATGTTTTCAACAAATGACTTGACTCACTTCAGAAGACATAGTCATAGCCATACATTTCGAGCAAGTCGAATGTTCACTTGCATCTCCTTCTAATAAAGTGATTATATCGACATTAATTGTTGCATAAAAAAGTTATCATAAATTTTACACAATTTGTATGTCTAAAAATCTTTTAATACTCAAATAAATTTTTTTTATAAATGAAATTTAAGTTTGTTTAAATATTATTTTCAATAAAATTTTAATATAAAGAAATCTTAGTGAGGCAAGCCTTACAATATCAATAGAATCTGTTGCCAAATCAAGATGACTTTTGTTAGGTGTTACAAAATTTGCAGTAATTGAATGGAAGAGTTAACATTTAATTTTGTATGAAAATCATAAACAAATAGATAAATTAAAAAGCAGTGTGATTAAAATTGAAGTTAATATGTTGATTTTTTTTCTTCAACCAATAGGATTAATGCATTTTCTCTTAAATTAATTAATTTATCTTTAAAATATTAGAATATTAATTATACATGAATTAATCTTTTGTTTTCAACCAATAAGCTCTTTTTTTTTTTTAATTTATTTTTAGTTATATTTGAAGGAACTTGCCTACTTCATTTCAATACTTATTGTGGACTCAGGTGATCTCAAAAGAATCTGCGAGACTGATTTGGGATTGATATCTCAATGTTGTTTAACAAAGCATGTTTTTAAGATAAACAAAAAGTACTTGGCAAATGTTTCACTCAAAATAAACGTTAAGGTGTGGTTCACACTCTATTGATCATTTCATAAATGAGAATTTAATGATTTGAATTGTTAATTTCTGCACTATTATTGCTCTTACATTGCTATGACTGTAGATGGGAGGAGGGAGAAATACTGTTCTTTTGGATGCTATTAGTTGGAGAATTCCTTTGGGCAGTGACAAACCAACTATAATATTTGGAGCAGATGTAACTCATCCAGAGGCTTGGGGAGGATTCCAGTCCATCAATTGCTGTTGTACTTATAATATTTTTTAATATTTATATCATGAGAGTCCTGTTATTCATTTTGAATGATAATTGTATTTGTTGTTATTATTTTTTTATTAATAACTACGTATTTATTCTTTCCGGGCGGCCAAAAATTACAAAATATCTTGGACTTGTATGTGCTCGGAGCTCGTCGACAGCAACAGTCAGGATCTTTACAAGACTTGGCATGATCCGCAGCGGGGCACTCTTACTGGAGGCATGATAAGGTTTATTTTACTTTTTTTTTTTTGGTTTATTTGACCTGGAATAACTGATAGAAAACTCAAAATTGACAAACATTTAAAATGGTTTACCTTTTAAATCATTTTTTTTTCTCTTTTTACTTTCATTGCAGAGAGCTACTGATTTCTTTCAGGAAGGCAACTGGTCAAAAGCCAATGAGAATAATATTCTGTAGGTACAATTTTGGTATTTAATATGGTTAAAAGGCTCTTCTATAAACTCTCTGTTAATTATGCCAAGCTGTTATAAGATATATTGTCCTTGAACTGGTGTTGGGTTAGGCCTAATGATGCCGAGTCGCATTTATGATCTATGATGTTTATTTATTACATAGGAAAATTAGAATTTTTATGTGATTATATAAGTTTGAGTTATTTTTAAAAATATCATCTGTAGGTAATTTTCTATAAAGATGGATGGAGATAGACGAGGTTTCACCATAGTCTACAAATAAAATGATAATGTTCATTTTATAAAATTATTAATTTGTTTTAAAATGAAATGATTTGAACAGTAGTAACATAAAGAAGAGGAATCAATTACAATTCTGACAGAATTTTGAATAGCAATCATTATTATCGGTCATAGCTAATTAAAGATAATTAATTAAGATAAATTAAAAATAAAGCTAATTTAATCATTATTAAAGGGCAAGTAATGCATAAATAAACTTTAAGAAGAGCATCCAAGTATATATTCAGCATTTGCCATTAAAGGGTATAGTGCTACAATTTAGAATGTATGACTCGTTAATTAAATTTAAGAAAAGGTTGTGGGCTCCAAAAATTCAATGCCTTGGTCTTACTCGAAAAGAAAGAATTAATGAGGATGAGTGGGGCTAATTTACTATGAGGTTTCAGGTCAAAATTTTAAAAAGCAGATAAGATATTATTTAGAGATTTTATTATTATTTTGCGGGAATTTTAAGATTTGGGTTTGAAGTTTTAAGTAGCCTGTGCTACCCATATTAATTATCACAGTAATCAGAGAACACTTTTGATTAAGGTTAATCGTGCACTTAAGTGTTCAGACTTAACCTTGTAGTAACATACTTAATATTGAATCATAAAACTATAACTATTAGCTTAAAGTTAGTGGTGATGAACTCATCAAGTCTAATGATTCTATCATTATGTGGTTCTTTTACTTAGTTAGTGGTACTCGGCCCAACCCTAGCTGAGCAGTCTTTGTCGGCAATCAAGAGCTGCTTCGTCTAAAAAACATACGGATCGAGGAGAATGTTTGTGCATGGAGACAAATATAAGTCAATGTTGGCTTACAAGGGATTTGTCTCCCGTCAAATCTATTCTATAATCCATAACTCAAGTGGGAGAATTAACAGAGACGTGCAGACTAAAATTATGAGCACACATATGGTGTATGCTGGCCAAATCATTTGATGGAGCACAGCTAGCCCAGTGAGGCGATTAGAGGATCTTTGGTTTTGACTGCTTCTTGTGTGAAGTTGGCCAAATCATGTGGACAGAGGACTCAGTCCACCTCCTTAATGACACATAATTATTTCAAGTTTGAATTTAGTAATATAATTGATATGACGAATACTCTTTATGAGCTTAAGTCAAATCTTAAACTTATCACTGACTAATGATAATAGAGAGTGGATGAATTTTCCTTCAAGCATCGAGTGATGGATTTTATTTAAATATTTTTACATTTTAAGATTTGAATTTTATCTTATGAATAGACCATTTACGGTTAAGATATGCAATGAATACGGCTATCATCAGAGAATTAAGATTTAAATGCTCAAAATGATGTTAGTAATTTTAGCACTCAAAATGATGTTATTCCTGTCAACACCAATCCTCATTATAAGGAGGACCGGACCAAGGGCTCGACCTTATCAACTCCATCCCATGTAAGGAAGATGATCATATTGACCAAAATGGGACTTACAATTCTACCCATTTCAAAGAGTGACCCACTGATAAGGGTTTGCAATTTGACACATTAAATGTGACTTTAAAAATAAAAAAAGATTTTATAAAATACAAAGTATTTGCACGCTCGACTAACATACAAAATACAAACTCGGTCATGTCGTCGAAAGTCTCGAGCATAAGGCCCTATTGACTACGTTCGGCTCGACGGAGCTGGGAACACGAACGGTTTCGCCCTCGGTCATGTCAGCTTAGCATTGGATATGTTCCGACAAAACCTTCAATCTCTTCACCTCTTTGGTTATGGGCCGAACGGAATTTCCTCAACCCCTTCGGTGCGAAGCAATAACAAATTTTGACTTCCAATTCTTAACCTTACTCTTGACACTTGACACCGGAGTTTGAGGCCGAAAGAGAAATCGATGCAGCCGCCCCGATCCACCTTGAACTCAAAGAAATATGAGAAGAGCTCGATGGACCATGGTATTTACGTCCGCCGGAGGAAGATGATGAAAGTTATGATTATCATGGTGAATCTAGTGTCACTGCGAAGGGATGACACCATAACTATTGAAGATAGATCTTACATAATTGCAAAATGGCAGCATAAGAACATATCAAAATTGATTGACATACACGACCAGGCTATCAGCAGCGTTGACCTTCTGCAACCAATCAGATGAAGAGGTGACCTTTGACTTGAACAAACCCACTTGCTGCCTCTTCAAAGCGACCGACGCACCTCTGGATAAGTTCACGTTAAAGAGTATGCGGGGGCCATGGCAGAAGAAAAAGTGAGAGTAAGGCGAGAAGGGGGAAGGTGACAAAAGGAACTAGTCAACTACCAAACTTATAATGCATGACATAAGTCAAAGTCGCATAAGGTTAGTAGATATTTTCGCCACCTTAAAATATGAAAAGAGTCAAATTCAGCACACATACCAATGAATCGAGATTAAACATGCATATTTAATTATAAGAACAAGAAATAAAAAAGTATTTACACCTTTTTAAATCTATATTACAACCACTAGACTAGAAAAAAAATTTGCTTGTCTACAACTATTTAGTCGGAAAGGAAAAATTTTACAAAACAATTGCTTGCAGCCCCAATCAAAACATGCCCAAACTGAGACAACCGCTTATACATGATCTCCCCTCCTATCCTAACATTATTTACTCTATTCATCTTAGAATACAGTCTGGATATCGCAACTTCTTCATAGACGGAGTTAACAACTAGTAAAAACCTCATTGTTCTTTAGGGTGAAACAAAAGTAACCCGTTGATGGGTACAAATATATAGGGAGATAAATTTAATGGGGGTAACTTTGAGATTTCTAGGGTGACAGGCATAAACACTAATAGTTAAACCTAATTTTTTTTATGCACTTGGAAAGGGTAAAGAAAATGAATGCTCTTATTTGTCACAAAATTCCAATAAAGTTTCTAAGCATTCTATTCCTACACTTATTAATAATTTCATTGCAAGGGGAGGGTCTTTTTAATAGCTTGAACGCCATTAACTTATTCAACTTTAGTGAAATTAACTTTTTAGTAAATTTAGAGGATTAGTGGTAATTTAGTAAAATTCTCTAACCAACTTTAAATCAAACTTATTTCCTAGCTAAGACGACTTAAATTTAGTTAGAACTTTTCTTATCTTTTTGATTAACTGCCTTCCCTGTGGGATTGATACTCTAGACTAAAGAAAGTCTTATATTGCTTGAACGGGATGTGCACTTGCGTAAAATACCTAATGTGTAGTACTAAACTGTGGAAAATCTCTACTTATAAATTTATAAAATATATTTTTAAATTAAAATATTTTATCCCTAAATCACTAAGTATTCTTAGGATCGGTCAGCACGTCCAGACATAAACGGAGTCTTCGTACCCTCGTCCAAAAATGGGTCCATCATCTGATTCACATCTAAAGTGGTAATGGAGTAAGCTCCCTCACCAGCCTCCTACGCCATCAGTGGGAAGGGGAGAAATGTGTCGGGAGAAGGTCAGAGACACCCACTTAGTCTTTAGAAACTGATGCCTTAGTCATTAGAAATTGATGCCTTTAGCATAAAGGAAGGCTCTTGAATTTGGCCATTTCTCAGTTTGGGAAAAACTGAAGGACGGTTCATTTATTTCATCTGATCATCATCAGAATGGATTTTTCCCATCATGCGAAGTTTCTTTACGAGAAAACCTCCCTCAGTCATTAAGGAACCCTCAAAGCAACGATTGCTGTTTGAATCTGATGATCCTACTTCGATCACTGGCTTGGAAATCTTCAGTTCAGATAAAACACATTTACTGAGCCATTCAACTTTAGAAACTGAGTTAAACTCTCTTCTTTGTGGCCTAAAATGTCATAGCAGTAGTCTCCTCACTATCGGATTTATGAAGTTGTCCGCCCTCCTTATTCAACACCTAGAGAAGATGAAAAATCAATTTAAAGAGACGTGTGAAAGAAGAGCCCCTCTATCTCATTTTCCTTATTTATAATGGTCTTGGCATGGAAATCAAGAACCAGTTAATTATTGTGCATTAAATAGTCATGAATATGTCAAAATTGTCTGAAAAATTAAGATACACTTGTCCTTATCGCAGCTATCGCAATTATGGATCAGGAGAATCAGGGAACTTTAATATCTACATCAAAAATGTGTTAGCACAAATATTGAAGACATCTTGCGACTAGCGAAAGGAGATGATGTGGCATCACAGGGCCCGTTAGGGACGATCCAATCCCCATGTCTAACCCGGCCTCCCATAGGCTGAGAAGAAAGCATTTTTCCATATGGGTAGAATTCGATCAACTCCTAAAAATCAATTTACCAGCACAAGACCCATGAGAATGAATTCAACACCTTTTTCTAGTTCGGTTGGATGAGCGAAGTGAATCTGTCGGTCCCAAAATGGTTGACCAAGGTATTTTGCTCGACCAGAGTAGGAATAAACTCTCAATAAATGACCAGAACGATAGTTCGCTCCGGCCGCCGACGAACAGACACCCACTCTAAATTGAAGCCACGCTGGAGGCTATTATAGGCGCCCGATTGTGTTTGGTCGGACTCTTCTTAGGGACCCAATATTCATGTATAGACTACAATACCTCGCCATATCTATGTATACAGGGGATACAATATGTAATTGTACATCCCCATATTTTTATAAATAGGGGGTCCATTTTATGAATAAAGGTTGACCGAGGTATTTTATCCACCATCTTTTTTATAATGATTTATGAAGAAAAACGATTATCATCACTTTTTTTCTTATTTTTTTATCTATCATTCGATATAATTTTTATTAATTACGATTAAATATGTAAAATTTATACAGGAATCAAATTTCATCAATTTCTATGAAAAACTTATGAATGATCAAGCAAAGAATAAATAACATTTTAAAATAGTAGTTTTGGTAATTACTTTTAGCAGTTAGAATCATTCAATGCATGCAATTCAATAGATCACCATTAACTCAGGTTTAATTAAGATTTTCTGCTTTAAAATCATAATTTGGTCCACCTATAGAAGACAAACATTTAAATTTTTTATTCATATGATGGAAGACTAAATCTTCATTTCTTGAAAAGCAAATTTGTTGTGTGATATGTACTTCCTGGCATAAAAATGAAAAGCAAAGAACACAAGCAAATACAGATCGTTTACGTGGTTCGATCCAATTGAATCTACGTCCACGGGAGGGAATCAATTAAATAGTTCACTAAGTGATTTGAGCATTTAGCATGCAGATCAGAGCACGTGAGGGTAATTTGATTTATTTTAGGTCAAAACACACAACATTCTCAAATGGTGTGTACATTTCTTAAAATATTTCAGCCATCTTAACACCAATAGTTCCCTACTTTTCGTCCATGTATGATGCCAAATGTTTTCAGATTATGTCCCAATTTGAATACTAGGAGTCGAGAGTCCTGTTGTTTCATATAATTCATACTTACAAGCATTTATGTAAAAACTTAAGTACCACTACACTTACGACAATTATGTAATCATAATTTCTGCAATAAGCAAAATAGGCAATGTATAATCATATGCATATTTACATGATAAGAATACTGGCAAGCAAATATTTCATCATATGCTCATCACATCAATATCATAGGCAAATCATAATCATAGTCAAAGTCCGGAACAACTCGCATTCACATAGTCGTATGCATGTATCCTTCAATATACAGGAATTCTAAAAGCATTTTAAATGAATGTATCCTTAATATCATTAAATTCTAAAGAGATGTATTATTCTTAATTTAGCTCAAGATTATTTCTTCTAAATTGACGGAGCAGTTTTACACCGAGTTTCCCCAAACTAGCCTCGAGCTCGGTGCCTAGTATAAACAACTTGGAATTTATAAACCAATGAATTCGTATATTAGTCCTAATTTAACCCACACATAAAGATACAACTTGGAATTTGTAAACCAATGAATTCGTATCATAGTTCTCCTTTCTCCAATTCCTTCCTAATGCTTTCATTCTCCTTCGAACCTTCTTTTCTTCATTTTACTTTGCTGATTTACTAAGAGTCTAAAACCCCCAATTCACAGCTTCCGACACTAGTTCCTCTCTCACTCAGTGACCGGGAACTAAAAAGTGCTCAATTTTTAGAAAATCTCAAAAAGAAATAATATGGAATGAAAGGAATGCTCCAGTTAGAGTGAAAATGAAGTTCCCTAATGCTGATTTTGTCATAGAGCCCTGGATTGTCGCTTGCAGTTCCTTGAGGGTTGCGCGACTGATACTGTTCGCATGAACCGAATGATAGACGCTTGGAGAAGATTCAGGAGATGTGGAAAAGGAGGATTCATGATATTTAACGCAGTCGAATTAAATTTTAACCCTTTGTATACATCCTACGGTTGTAATAAAAAAATTGTTGCTTAATGAATTTGTAATAAAAAAATTGTTGCTTCTTCAAATAATTGAATTTAATTTAAACTCAAAATTTATCTCACACATTTCCCCATGAATATCAAATAATTTGAGAATAAAAATTTTTAAACTATTTTATTTTTTGTTTAGTTGAAAATTTGCCTTAAACTAATGTCATGAAATTTCTGGGATATAACTTTTTCAAAAAGTTATCTACAAATTATTATTATTTTTAAGAGGAAAATAATTTTTTCGAAAATTCAAGTTCAATATAGCCATTTTTCTATAATAGTTGAAGGCAATGTCTTAAAGTTTAAAAAAAGAAAAAGAAAAAAAAAAGAAATTGCAAGTTATTGATAAATTCATCTCGAAGTCTCACAAAACAGAAATAAGCTATGTCTATCCAATTGCAGCTTCCTACATATACATCACATATTGAAACTAATATTAAAAACACAAACTAAAAGTTTTTGCTTCCACATACTAGCTTGTCTTCAAGAATATATCATTTTCATCAGATTGAAGGTACGTAAGAAACTCGAATGGCATGTAATTTTGCAATAACATCGTTCATGGAAGGCCTTTCCTTTGGAGATGAAACTGAGCAAGAGAGACCTAATTCTATCAACGAAAGCAAGCATTTGTTGATGCTTTGGCAACTAAACCATCTTGGTTGTTCTCCACCCCCTCTGATAGCATCTCTTTGCTCTTTTGTAAACATTTTAAGATCTACTATGCAATTGATTCCATGAGGAAACATCATTTTAACGTGATTATGTAGAGTTAAGTTATCACTGATAACATCATCGGTAGGTCTTCTTCCAGTAAGCATCTCCAGTAACACTATTCCAAAACTATAAACATCTGCAGATGGAGATAGGGGAACTACTTCTCCAAGCTCTGTAAATAAAATTTAAATATATGTTTTGAGAAAATATTTGCTTAAAATACTAGTAATCTTTGAGAGGAAATAACATGATTAATTTTAACATTGAAAAGAAGAATCATCACATCACCTGGGGCAATATAACCAATAGTTCCATTAATGCCACTTTTGTTGGATATATTCACATTCTCATAAAGCATTCTTGAGAGTCCAAAATCACCCACATGTGCAATAATGTTATTGTCAAGTAGAATGTTACTTGGCTTTATGTCACAGATGAATGATTGGTGGTTCACAACTAAGGTGAAGATACTCCAAAGCTTGTGCAACATCGATGGCAATACTTAATCTTTTTTCCAAAGAGAGAACAACATCTTCATCAATCTCATATCCTTGGTGGAGCAACGTGTCTAAGTTTCCCTTTGGCATGAATTCAAAGATCAAAGCTTTAAACTCATTCCCTTGAATATCAATGCTCGAGCATGAACTTAGGACTCGTACAAGATTACGATGTCGGATCCTTCTTAATGCATCACATTCATATGTAAAACTCTTCAGAGCTCCATGAACCTCAAGGTTAAATACTTTTATAGCCACAGTAGCATCATACTCTCTTATGTTGCCTGCATAAACAAAACCATATCTTCCACATCCTACTAGGTGTGTAGTCGAGAAAGCATTTGTAGCTTCAGCTAATTGTGCATAGGAAATTTTTGGAAATGGAGGGCTTAAAGATAAACCAGATGCATTTCTTAAATTATTTTTCTTTTTTCTTCTATAAATCAATGTATAACACAACAAAATGATGAATAACATAACTACAATGTTAGTAATAGAGGATAAAATTTTGATTAAATGATGAAGTTTTGTTGACGATGATTTGGCAACACATTTTGGCAAATGAAGTGTTAGAATTCCACCGCATAATTTTTCATTTCCAATGAGAGATATTGCTGAAGAATTTACAAAGACACCTTCATATGGCACCTCACCTTCAATGTTATTAAATGATAGATTCAACTTCTTCAGAAAGATAAGTTTTTGTAGAAATTGAGGAATAACACCTGATAAATTATTATGTGAAAGGTCTAGTATTTCAAGACTTTCACACTACTTAGAGATATAGGAATGAGGCCTTGGAAGAAGTTGTATTCCATGTATAATTCAAGCAATGATTGACAACTTCCAAGTGTTTTTGGAATTTCTCCTCTCAAATTATTATTAGAAAAATCAAGGTAGAAGACATTTATTAGAAGACCAACTTCTAATGGTAGAGACCCAGTGAAAGAGTTATAAGACAAATCCAAATTAATTGAAAGGGAAGGAATGAAAAAAATCTCTCTTGGAATCCAACCGGTTAGGTTATTATTATTGAGATTCAAGAGAGTGAGAAGCTGGAGGCTTTTTAGGCTTGAGGGTATATGACCTGTTAATTGATTATATCCTAAATCCAACTTGTTAAGACTTGTAAGGTTTTCTAAGGAGTAAGGAATAATTCCTATAAGTTCATTCCCATACAAAGTTAAAATTTGTAGCCTTCTAAGCATTCCAATGGTCTTGGGTATAGAACCTTCAAAAAGATTTCTCTCCATCCCTAAACCAATTAGATTGGTGTACCTACCAAGTTCAAAAGGGATTCTTCCTAAAATGTAATTAGATCCTAATGTTATTTGTCGAAGCTCAATGGAGAGGTTCCCAAATGATTTTGGAAGTATTCCATGAAAGTTATTACCATGAAGGCTTAAAGTTTGTAAGTTGGTGCAATTAGTTAATGAATCAAGAAATCCCCAGTCTTTTGCATCATTTGCTTCAAGTTGGTTTTCTTCCATATTGAGGCGTATAAGATTATACATTTTTCCAAGTTCTGGTGGCACCACTCCTGTGAAATTATTTCCGCTAATGTCCAAAAGGACTAAGCTGGTCACATTTTGAAGAGCTTGATCAAGTGAACCAATAAAATTATTTCCAGATAAATAAAAAATTGCAAGATTTGGAAAAGCTTGGGCAATATTAGCTGAAATGTAACCGGAGAGGTAATTATTTGTCACAGAAACTCTGCGCAGTGATGATAGGTTGTAGAATGAAGAAGGAATTTTGCCTGAAAGTTTATTATCAGCCACATTAAAGTCTTTTAACTTCTGAAGAACACCGATCTCTAGTGGGATGCCTCCCTCTAGATGGTTATATAAGGCATAAAAACCTTCCAATAATGATAGATTGGCAAGTGAAGGGGGGATGGTTCCAATGATGCTATTATTATAGAGGCTGAGGAATTTGAGTGGCGACATGGAGTTGATAACCAGAGGTATTTTTCCTGTGATCATATGATTGCTGGCAAGGTCCAGAAATTGGAGAACAGAGGTATGGTTCATCGTCAGAATAGCATGAATGTCTCCATCAAATGAGTTAAAGCTCAGGTTAAGATATCGTAGTCGTGGTAGGCAAGCCAGAATTGGAGGGATTTCACCATAGAGCCAGTTGACGCTGAGATCAAGCCTTTCTTAGGAAGGTGAGATTGAATATGGAAGGAGGAAGAGGACCGACCAACCCGACGGAGCTGAGATCCAAGGCTGTGACTCTGTCGCGGTGCTTGTAGCTGCACGTGACCCCTTCCCATGAGCAAAAGTGGTTGGTGGCATTCCACGAGCTTGTGAAAATGCTAGAAGAATCAACATTACTTTGCTTTAGAAACTGATTCTTGAACGCAACGAGTGATTCGTAATCTGAATTATTTCTTCCAATTGCTAACAATTGTTTGGAAGATAAACTGAGAGAGAAGATAATAAAAAAGAGTCTCATGACACTAATAAATCCAGCCATTGAAGATCAGTAATATATAGTAGAAAACTAAGAATCTTACAAGAGAAAGAGAGCTGCTTTGCCACCATTGCCTTCCTGAATATATAGAAAGAAGGGAAAATTGCATGCATAGTACTTGAAACACTGTTAATTAGTATAGTAATGGAATTCCAGTGAACTTTGGAGTCACAATATGTTAAAAGTTTTTTCTTGGCCGTTTTTGAATGGAATGATGACTGACTGACCAACCTTCTTTTTTATAATGTTTAATGAAAAAAATTACTATCCTCTTTTTTTTTTCTTTTTTTCTTTTTGCTTTTTATATCTATCATTTCATATAGTTTTTTAGATATGTGACGACTCCTTTATTTAATATAAATGACTAATGACTTGCATTGATCTTTTCATGTAAATGCTTCGCGTCTATTACTAAGTTTCATTTTTCATATCTATCTTTCCATATAATTTTTAAAATTAACAAATATTATTAATCATGATGAACAATATAATATTTATACCATAATCAAATTTCAATTCATTTATTAATCGAATATATGAAAATTTTATGAATGATCAAACACTGTATAAATACATTTTTAAAATTACTAATTTTATTCATATGTTTGATTACCAATTATAATCATTCAATGCATGCAAAAAATATCCGACGACTCTTCAGTCGACATAGTTGATATAGTTGTGGAATTCGAAGGCAGTTTACTTCACTTCAAACTTACATGCATGCCACCCAATTCCTACATATTAACATATCTAACACCTTAATGTTTACTTTTTTTACATTTATACCGCCTAAATTTTGGCATCACATAAAAATATCCCAATTTTAACTTTTGGAAAATGACATATATGTAAAAGTAGTCGTTCTTTAGGTTTTAGAAATGTAAATACATAGAAATTATGTGGTTTGTATGTAAATATTCAGGAAATATATTGTCTAGAATCTATATTAATCATAATGTTTTTAAAAGGAAAATGCTTTCTGTCTCAACCATACATTTCGAACGGATGACTTGACTTCATTTGACATAGTCTTAACCATACATAGTATTAGGGTTTGTATGGGACAGCTGTAGCTTATCCAGCTTCTGCTGATAAACAGCTTATTCTGATAATCTGCTGATATGCAACTGATCTGGATAAGCTGTCTGGCTATTTGGTTTGTGCGTTTGTAAATCAGCTGATCCAGGATTAATGACCATTTTGCCCCTGTTTTTCTACAAGTATATATTAAACCATGAAAATTAATTTATGTATCATCAAATGTCTAATATATACCATTTTTAAACTTTTAAAATATGGAAAGTTACCAGATTAATGATGTCAAATTTGAGCCGAGCACAAGCTAATTCTAACCAACATACTTGAATCAAATTTTAGATTAACGAGGACCCAATAATTGTAATCAAAATACAAAAAAAAAATTATAATTACATAGATTTTATAGCTTTTATTTTCACACCAATAATAAATGAATTAAGACTTTTATCCAAGGGGAATTAAGGAAGTGAGAGATTAGCATGTAGGAAGGAAGAGGAAATAGAAATGAAACTTGGGTGACGTCTTCAGCAATAGAAAAAAAGATTGAGAGGTGAAAAGCGTCAGAAGAAGAGATAGGAGAAGAAATCGCCATGCGAGGGTTTTGCGGAAAAAAAGGAAGATGCATAGGAGGAGCAGGAACAGGGGCGGCAGCCAGTGATTTGGTGGATGGAGAGGGAGGAAGAATGGGGGAAGGAGATGGGGCTTTTGTGGGAGAGGATGGAGCTGCTTTGGAGGCGAAGCAATGGGAGCGGGTCCGCAAGCTCGGAAGAAGATGGATTCTTGGTGACGGGACACACGAAGAAGAAGATGGAAATTTGAGGGCACGGGACACGCGATGAGGGGCACAGAGTAACTGCATCCTAAAACGGGAACAAAAAAAGCGGCCCGCGGGGGTCCTCCCGCGGGCCGCGTGTAATACAAAAATAAAACAGAGTTTTCAAATAAGCAGTTGATACGTGCAATCCAAACACATAGGCGGCGTTTTCAAAAACACCGCCGCACTTTTAAGCTGCCCCAAACAGGCCCTTAATCATAACTGTTTGTGAAAACTGCTAGGGATGGTCATATTTAGAATATAATGAATTTAATCACAACTGTTTTCTCAAGCATAAAACAATAAATCCGATACCGATTGGTAGAGCACCAACAATGACCTATTTGATCAGTTACTATTGCAGCTTCCAACTACGACCTATGCAGCTAATTGCTACTGTAGCAAATTGGCATCATAGCTTCGAACTACAATATTTGTGGCTAATTACTACTGCAGCTTCCAACCACGACCTATGTAACAAACTGCTGCTACAGATTTTAGTTATGTCCTATGTGGCTAACTACTGCAGCAGCTACCATCCACGATCTATGTGATCAACTACAACCTAAGTAAGCAACTATTACTGCATCTTCCAATTACATTTTATGTGGTTAAATGCTATTACAGCTACCAACCAAGGTCTATGTGGCAAACAATGACTTATGTATCTAACAAATATTGTAGTTTTCAACTAAAACATATATGACTAACTACTATTGCAGCTACCAACTATCGCATGTGAGACTAATTATAACATATGTGGTTAACTGTTACTATAGCTTTCAACTACAGTCTCTGGGGCCAACTGATGATCTATGGACTACGATCTATGTGGCAAATTGCTACTACAACTTCCAACTATGTCCTCTGTTTTTATTCTTTTTTCTCTTTTTTTTTATGAGTCGCCAACTTGTCTATCGTCGTATAATTTTCACTTCCGAGTAAATCTCTCGTTCGGATCATAAGGATGATTTGGTGAAGAAATGATTCATAAAATAAGCAACATATAAAAAGGTAGACAAACATGATGAAGAACATGGAGAACTTCTTAAAGTAAATTTTGCGTGAATACCCAAGAGCATACATCCAAAATGAGATCAGATTGAAAATGTTTTGGAACATATCCACAAAGAAGATCTTACAAAAGCAACCCATAACCAGAGGGTCAAGTGTGTGTGCTTGTTATGAGGTCAATAACAACTCTCAAAAGAATGTATTCCTTTGGTCAATTACATTTTAGAGGAAGCCCAAGAATACTCTTGATTAAAGTAATCCTGCTTACACTTAAGTGACGACTAGTAAAGGGTGTCATAAAGGATGGTTATCTCACAGGAGCATCTCGACGCTTTCAAAGCTCTCGCTAAGCCACATGATAGAGAGCGAGTCTCTCACACCCAAATGGGTAACGACTCATCAGTAATTGAGGCTTATGAAATAACTAGGTTGACTCATAGGATCCACACTATGCTTCTAACACATAATCAGGTCATAAGGGTAGAAGGTGAATCACCATATCTCGAATGTGTCATGACCTATCCATAATCAGGGCCTATGAGACGACATCAACGAAGTTTCGAAGGAAGTGACAGGGCTCAAAGGGGATATTAAAGGAAAAGTATAGTATACCTAATCAGGTAGAGATATTTGAATCAAGATACCACAGATTTGTCATCCCAAGCTATTAGGATCTCTAGTCTACCTGGTCGTGAAGGTAGTCAACCCAATACAATTGGAGGTCCCTTGTTAGCAATCTATAAATTGTGTTGTCCATGGGAACCTCAATAGCCTAAGGTCAAGAGAAGGAAACTCTAAATCATATGACCCAATGTAGGTAGAAAGTAGAGGTGTGACTTATACCTGCCAAAGTAGCTAGGAGGCCGCTGAAGTGGAAAGAGAAAGAGAGGTACAACTACAAAGCCGAGACGCTCTCACAAAATACTAATTCCTCGTATGGGTTGGAGAAGTTTTTGACACCCCAAGAGCGGTTTACAACCACCTAAGTAGAAATCTATGTTGGGTCAATCAGGTTGGAGAAGCAAGGGGACTCCTCTTCAGGACCTGCAAATGATGCAGTTATCTAGTCCTAAACATGGAGGCTCTATTAATATGACTTGGGATATGTCCATGACATGCAACCCATTTAAAATCCGGTCCGAAGGCCATGCAAGAAAGTAAAGACCAATTTTGAAAAATCATAAAATATTTAATCCTAAATTTTAATTAGGCTTAAATTTTTATATTCTCATACAATCCGCAAGGTAAAAAGGGTGAAACCAAGTCAAGCACACTGCGAGAAAGTAAAGCAAGCCAAATTAAAATAATAATAAAATGTCGGGTGTCGTTGAGTCGACAACATATCCCATAAAAGAAAAAGTTGGTCAGGAACCGCATATTCATACGTGGTCCTAATTCTATACATCAATATGATTTTGAACTAAAGTACAGGACACGAGCAAGCAGCTCCTGGTCTTTATCATGTGGTTCCGCCCGCCTGACGCCTCATAACTTGTGCCCATACCATAGTTCTAATACAGGAGAGGGACTCAAAAAGTACATACGGAAAGTTAGAAAAGACTCGACATGCAAAACAGAGGGGTTAGCATAGGTTAAAGGCATGAATAGGATAAGCCATGCCTAGGGGGAAGATAGCTTAATGGTTAGTTTTATATCATTACACCTCCTCGTTGTTGGACAGACCTACCTAGAAGAAACCCACCCCTAACATACAAGTGCACACGTCTCACACTACAATAAACAGGCAAAATCACAAGAAAATGATGCGTGGCTAGGGCAATTCAAATGACGACATGACTCAACCATATATTTCTAACAAGTTGAATGTCTATATTATATGTGTCTTTGATAAAATAATTATAAAAAAAATATTATTTCTAAATAACCTTAATTAACGTTATTTAGAAATAATGTTTATCTAAACATTATTTTTAATGACTCATTCCCATGAAAAAAGGTGGTCCGTGACTTTGTGTCTTTGTTTGTCAAAATGGGTCGTTGTTCACGAACAACTCGTGTTGGGCTCGTTAAGAAGCTCGTGTTCGGCTCGTTCGTTAAGTTAACGAGCTGAGCATAAACTAAGATTTGTCCGTTCGTGTTCGGCTCGTTTTGACTCGAAATACTATTTATCAATAATATATATATATATATATATGTATATGTATATATATATATATATATATATATATATATATATATATATATATGAGTAGTATTTTTAAGAACTTTAATTGACTACAAGATTACAAAGATTTATGATCAATTAAATGTATTAATTAAGAAAATAGAATAAAAATTTTTAAATTAGATTCAAATGATGTTTTAATGTAAATAATAATTTTAAAATCTTACCCCAACCCTTAACATCTTTATGGTTACGTGATTAGGGTTATCAAAACTACTCTTTGTTCGTGAACAGCTCGTGTTTGGCTCGTTAAGCAAACGAGCCGAACATGAACACAATTTTTGAGCTCGAAATATAAATGAGTTTTCGCCTCGTTTACACCCCTATTTGAGTCATTCTATGACTTATAGATGGCAGAAATATCAGTTTGTTTCAAACAATTGAATTTATTTTAAACTCAAAATTTATTTCACACATTTCCCCATTAATATCAAATACTTTGAGACTAAAATTTTTAAACTATTTGTTTTTAGTTTAATTGAAAACTTGCCTTAAATTAATGCCATGAAATATCTAGTATATAATTCTTAAAAATATTTATTTACAAATTATTATTATTTTTAAGAGGAAAATATATTTTTCAAAAATCCAAGATATTCTTTTTATAATAGTTGAAAACAATGTATGAAAGTTTTTAATAAAAAAGAATTTGTAAGTCATTGATAAATTGATGTTGAAATCTCACAAAACAGAAATAAGCTATGTTTATCCACAAGCATCTTCATACATATAATTCACATTGAAATTAGTATTAAAAACACAAACATGTAAAAGTTGTTGCTTCCACATACAAGCTTTTCTTCAATAACACATCATTTTCATCAAATTGAAGGTTTGTAAGAAACTCTAATTGCATGTAATTTTGCAGTAACATCTTTCATGGAAGGCCTTTCTTTTGGAGATGAAACTGAGCAAGAGAGACCTAATTCTATCAAAGAAATCAAGCATTTGTTGATGCTTTGACAACTAAACCATCTTGGTTGTTCTCCACCTTCATTGCTAGCGTCTCTTTGCTCTTTTTTAAACATTTTAAGATCTACTATGTGGTTGATTCCATGAGAAAACATCATTTTAATGTGATTATGTAGAGTTAAGTTAGCACTGAAAACATCATCGGTAGGCCTTCTTCCAAGTAAGCATCTCTAGTAATACTATTCCAAAACTATAAACATCTGCAGATGGAGACAGAGGAGCTACTTCACCATACTCTGTAGATAAAATGAAAATATATGTTTTCAGAAAATATTTCCTTAAAATACCATAAATATTTGAGAGGAAATTACATGAATAATTTTAACATTGTGAAGAAGTATCATCACATCACCTGGGGCAATATAGCCAATAGTTCCTTTAAGCCCACTTTTGTTGGAATAATCTTGAAGAGATGTATTCACATTCTCATAAATCATCCTTGAGAGTCCGAAATCACCCACATGTGCAATAATGTTATTGTCAAGTAGAATGTTACTTGGCTTTATGTCACGAGTGAATGATTGGTGGTTCACAACTATGGTGAAGATACTCCAAAGCTTCGCAACATTGACGACAATACTTAATCTTTTTTCCAAAGAAAGAACATTATCTTCATCAATCTCATATTCTCGGTGGATCCATGTATCTAAGTTTCCCTTTGGCATGAATTCGAAGATCAAAGCTTTAAACTCGTTGCCTTGAATATCAATGCTCGAGCATGAACTTAGGACTCGTACAAGATTACGATGTCGTATGCTTCTTAATGCATCACATTCATATGTAAAACTCTTCAAAGCTCCATGAACCTCAAGCTTAAATACTTTAATAGCCACAGTAGCATCATATTCTCTTAAGTAGCCTGCATAAACAGAGCCATGTCTTCCAAATCCTACTAGGTGTGTAGTGGAGAAAGCATTTGTAGCTTCAGCTAATTGTGCATAGGAAATTTTTGGAAATGGAGGGCTTAAAGATGAACCAGATGCATTCCTCAAATCATTTTTCTTTTTTCTTCTATAAAGCAAAGTATAGAACCACAACATGATGAATAACATAATTACAATGCTAAAAACTGGGGATAAAATTTTGATTAAATGATGAAGTTTTGTTGACGATGATTTGACAACACATTTTGGCAAATGGAGTGTTAGAATTCCACCGCATAGTTTTTCATTTCCAATGAGAGATATTTCGAGGAATTTGCAAAGACGCCAACAAATGGCACCTCACCTTCAAGGTTATTAAATGATAGATTCAACTTCTTAAGAAAAATAAGTCTTTGCAAAAATTGAGGGATAACACCTGATAAGTTATTATGTGAAAGGTCTAGTATTTCAAGACTTATCAAACTGCTTAGAGAAATAGGGATGGGACCTTGGAAGAAGTTGTATTCCATATACAATTCAAGCAAAGATTGACAACTTCCAAGTGTTTTTGGAATTTCTCCTACCAAATTATTATTAGAAATACTGAGATAGAAGAGATTTACTAGAAGACCAACTTCTAATGGCAGAGATCCAGTGAATGAGTTATAAGACAAATCCAAAAAATATGAAAGAGAAGGAATGAAAAAAATTTCTCTCGGAATCCAGCCAGTTAGATTATTATGACTAAGATCCAACAAAGTGAGAAACTGGAGATTTTTTAGGCTTGAAGGGATATGGCCTGTTAATTGATTAGAACTTAAATCCAACTCGCTAAGCCTTGTGAGATTTTCTAAGGAGGGAGGAATAATTCCCTTAAGATCATTCCCATACAAAGATAAAAGTTGTAGCCTTTCAAGCATTCCAATGGTCTCGGGTATAGAACCATCCAAAAGATTTCTCTCCATCCCTAAAGCAATTAGATTGGTGTACCTACCAAGTTCAAAAGGGATTCTTCCTAAAATGTGATTATATCCTAAAAATATTTTTTGAAGCTCAATGGAGAGGTTCCCAAATGATTTTGGAAGCCTTCCACGGAGGTTATTATCATCAAGATCTAAAATTTGTAAACCGGTGCAATTAGTTAATGAATCAAGAAATCCCCAGTCATTTGCATCATTTGCTTCAAGTTGATTTTCTGCCATATTGAGGTATATAAGATTATACATTTTTCCAAGGTCTGGTGGCACCACTCCAGTGAAATTATTTTTGCCAATGTCCATCCGGACTAAGCTCGTCACATTTTGAAGAGCTTGATCAAGTGAACCAATAAAATTATTTTCAGCAAAATAAAAGCCGACAAGGTTTGGAAAAGCTTGGGCGATATTAGTTGAAATGTAACCAGAAAGGTGATTATCTGTCACTGAAACTCTAAGCAATGATGATAGGTTGTAGAATGAAGAAGGAATGTTACCTAAAAGTTTATTCAGAGCCACATTAAAGTTTTCTAACTTATGAAGAACACCAATCTCTGGTGGGATGCCTCCTTCTAGATGGTTATCATTGGCAAAAAAACTTTCCAAGAAGGATAGATTGGTAAGTGAAGGTGGGATGGTGCCAATGATGTTGTTTTTAGAGAGACCGAGGTATTTGAGTGGTGACATGGAGTTGAAAACAAGAGGTATTTTTCCTGTGATCATATGGTTGCTGGCAAGGTCCAGAACTTGGAGAACAGAGCTATGGTTCATCGTCAAAATAGCATGAACTTCTCCATCAAATGAGTTAAAGCTCAAGTTAAGGTGTTGTAGTCGTGGTAAGCAAGCCAGAATTGGAGGGATCTCACCATAGAGCCTATTGACGCTGAGATCAAGCCTTCTCAGGAATGTGAGATTAAATATGGATGGAGGAAGAGGACCAACCAACCCAACAGAACGGAGATCCAAGGCTGTGACTCTGTCGCGGTGCTTGTAGCTGCACATGACTCCTTCCCATGAGCAAAAGTGGTTGGTGGCATTCCATGAGCTCGCGAAGAAGGTAGAAGAATCCATGTTGCTTTGCTTTAGAAATTGATTCTTGAACGCAACGAGTGATTCATAGTCTGTATTATTTCTTCCAATTGCGAACAATTGTTTGGAGTATAACCAGACAGAGAAGAGAATAATTAAGAGTCTAATTGTACTAATAATTTCTATCATTGAATATTAGTGATATATGACAGGAAGCTAAGAATTTAAAAAGAGAAAGAGAGCTACTTCGCCACCTCTGCCCTTCTTGAATTTATAAAAAGAAGGGATAATTGCATACAAGTACTTGAAACATTGTTAATTAAAAAATTAGTGGAATTCCAGTCAACCATAAAATTAATACATTTTTGGCATCACAATATGCTGAAGAAAAATTAATATCCGCTTTTTTTATTAGCTTTTTTTATCTACCATTCCATATATTTTTGAAGATATGTTATTAATTACGATCAACAATATAAAATTTATGATAATTTATTTATTCCTCAAACATGAAAAACTTATGAATGATGAAGCAGTGAATAAACCATTTTAAAATACTAATTTTGTTAATAACTTTTACCAATTAGAATCATCCAATGCATGCAAAAAATATCCGGCGACTCTTCAGTCGACAGAGTTGATGTAGTTGTGGAATTCCAATATTTTAACGATGACCAAATTACATCAACGTTTGGGTGGTCTTAAATCAATGCATTTGTATTGTTTATATTGACTAAGAAAAATATGGGATGACTTCTCAGTCAACCAAATATTTAATGCAAATGACTAATGACTTTTTTGCATTAATCACATCATGTAGATGCTTTTGTTTTCATATCTATGCTTTTTTGCCTTACAATACCAATAGGATCTGTTGCCAAATCAAGCTGTTTTGTTAGGTGTTAGAAAATTTGCAGTAGCTGAATGAAAGAGTTGGCATTTAATTTTGAATGAAAGCCATCAACAAATAGATAAATTAAAAAGCAGAATAAGTAAGTTTTATTTTATTTTATTTTTTTTATTTTAGAGAATTTAGGAACATTCATTACTTATCGACTGTAACCACCATCGACCACAGCCCGAAGATGTCGTGAACCACTGTATGTTGCCCTTGCTTGTTATTGGTTACAAACTCTGCTAGCAAATGAAGTATCCCAAATATAGTGTAACAATGTATTTCAAATGTCGTCCAACGAATAACATCGTATTGAACTCTTAGTGATAACTACCGGCCTTAGTAACCACTGAACACTGTCGACCACCGTCAACTGTCTCTGCTTGCCTTTATCACCAAACTCTACAAGCTAAAGGAACATCATGAATACGATGAAACAAATAACGTTGTATTGAATATCTAGTGATAACTGTTTGTGACAACTGCTTACAACCATCGTATTCAGAATATAACGACTTTATCAAGACTGCTAAAGTTTTCTATACATCCTATACTAGCAAGTGTTTTCTCAAGCATACAATAGCAAAACCGAGAGAAGGGTTGCAGCCACCAATCGATGGAGCACCAACAATAGCTTATTTGATCAGTTACTATTGCAGCTTCCAACTACGACCTATGTAGCTAATTGCTACTACAGCTGTCAATCACGACCTATGTGACCAACTACAGTCTATTTAACTAATCAGCTTCCAACTACTTCCTATGTGGTTAACTACTACACCAACTTCCAACCACGACCTATGTGACCAACTACAGCCTATGTAGCAAATTGCTACTACATATTTTAGCGATGTCCTATGTGGCTAACTGTTGTTGCAGCTACCATCCACGATCTATGTGATAAACTACAACCGATATAGCTAACTGCTACCGCATCTTCCAATTATGTTCTATGTGGTTAACTGTCATTACAACTACCAACCAAGGCTTATGTGACAAACTATGGTCTATGTATCTAACTGCCATTGTTGCTTTCAACTAACTTCTATTGCAGCTACGAACTATCACTTGTGTGACTAATTACAACATATGTATTTAACTGCTATTATAGCTTTTAGCTACGGTCTCAGGGCCAACTAATCCTACGATAGCTTCCAACTATGACCTCTGTTTTTGTTCTTTTTCTCTCTCCTTTTTAAAGATTTGCCAACTTATCTATCATCTTATGATTTTCCTTTCCGAGTAAATCTCTCTTCTGGATCATATTGATGATCTAGAGAAGAAAATATCCATAATATAAGGAGCGCACAACAAAGGTAAACAAAGAACGGGAGAACTTTGTGAAGTATACTTCGCGTGATAGCACAAAACATACGTCCAAAACGAGATTGGATTGGAAATGCTTTGAAACATATCCACAAAGAGGTTCTTAAGAAAGAAACCCACAACTAGAGAGTCTAATGTGTGTACTTATTCTGGGGTTCATTTGGTTAATTACATCTTGAGGGATGCCTAAGAATATACTCAATTAAAGGAATCATGCTTACACTTACGTGACGATCAGTAAAGAGTGTCATAAAGGATAGTCATCTCACAGGTGTATCTCGACGTTTTCAAAGCTCTCACTAAACCACGGAACAGAGAGCTAGTTTCTCACAACCCAATGGGTTGCGGCTCATCGGCAATCGAGGCCTATGAAATAACTAGGTCAACCCATAAGGTTCACACTATGCTTTCAAGGCCTAATTGAGCAAAAGAGTAGAGGGTGAATTATCACATTACGTTAAAAATATCACAACCACTATCTTTCTAAAAGTGATATACACCTTTTCAGGCATAAGTTTATAGCAGCAATTTGTTATAACTATAACTATCAAAATTTGGGGTGCTAGATATGTAAATACTTATTTATTATCTGGTATGTATGTAAATTTTCCTCTAACAGGACATTAATGATCTATCTAGTAAGAAAGTGAGAGAGAAAGGACCCATGCATTCCTTCTTGAAATTGTAATAAAAAAATTGTTGCTTCTTCGAACAATTGAGTTTATTTTAAACTCAAATTTTATTTCACACATTTTCCCATGAATATCAAATAATTTGAGACTACAAATTTTTAACTATTTTGTTTTAAATTTAGTTGAAAAATTGTCTTAAATTAATGCCATGAAATATCTTAGAAATAATTTTTAATAATATTTATTTACAAATTATTATTATTATTAAGAGGAAATTTTTTTTTTTTTTAAATCCAAGTTCATTGTAGATATTTTTTTATAATTGGTGAAGGCAATGTTTGAAAGTTTTTAATAAAAAAAAATTGCAAGTCATTGATAAATTGATGTTAAAGTCTCACAAAATAGAAATAAGATATGTCTACCCACATGCATCTTACTACATACATTTCTATCACATATTGAAACTAATATTAAAAACACAAACACTAAAAGTTGTTGCTTCCAGATACTAACTTGTCTTCAAGAATATATCATTTTCATCCGATTGAAGGTACGTAAGAAACTTGAATGGCATGTAATTTTGCAATAACATCGTTCATGGAAGGCCTTTCCTTTGGAGATGAAACTGAGCAAGAGAGACCTAATTCTGTCAACGAAAGCAAGCATTTGTTGTTGCTTTGGCAACTAAACCATCTTGGTTGTTCTCCACCCCTCTCGATAGCATCTCTTTGCTCTTTTGTAAACATTTTAAGATCTACTATGCAATTGATTCCATGAGGAAACATCATTTTAACGTGATTATGTAGAGTTAAGTTATCACTGATAACATCATCAGTAGGCCTTCTTCCAGTAAGCATCTCTAGTAATGCTATTCCAAAACTATAAACATCTGCAGATGGAGACAGGGGAGCTGCTTCTCCAAGCTCTGTAAATAAAATTTAAATATATGTTTTGAGAAAATATTTGCTTAAAATACCTTTAATCTTTTAGAGGAAATAACATGATTAATTTTAACATTGAAAAGAAGAATCATCACATCACCTGGGGCAATATAGCCAATAGTTCCTTTAATGCCACTTTTGTTGGACATATTCACATTCTCATAAAGCATTCTTGAGAGTCCAAAATCACCCACATGTGCAATAATGTTATTGTCAAATATAATGTTACTTGGCTTTATGTCACAGTGAATGATTGGTGGTTCACAACTATGGTGAAGATACTCCAAAGCTTGTGCAACATCGATGGAAATACTTAATCTTTTTTCCAAAGAGAGAACAACATCTTCATCAATCTCATATCCTTGGTGGAGCAACTTGTCTAAATTTCCCTTTGGCATGAATTCGAAGATCAAAGCTTTAAACTCATTCCCTTGAATATCAATGCTCGAGCATGAACTTAGGACTCGTACAAGATTACGATGTCGTATGCTTCTTAATGCATCACATTCAGATGTAAAACTCTTCAAAGCTCCATGAACCTCAAGGTTAAAGACTTTTATAGCTACAGTAGCATCATACTCTCTTAAGTAGCCTGCATAAACAGAGCCATATCTTCCACATCCTACTAGGTGTGTAGTCGAGAAAGCATTTGTAGCTTCAGCTAATTGTGCATACGAAATTTTTGGAAATGGAGGGCTTAAAGATAAACCAGATGCATTTTTTAAATCATTTTTCTATTTTCTTCTATAAAGCAAAGTATAGCACAACACAATGATGAATAAAATAACTACAATGCTAAGAATAGGGGATAAAATGTTGATTAGACGATGAGATTTTGTTGACGATGATTTGGCAACACATTTTGGCAAATGAAGTGTTATAATTCCACCGCATAGTTTTTCATTTCCAATGAAAGATATTTCTGAGGCATTTGCAAAGACACCTTCATATGGCACCTCACCTTCAAGATTGTTAAATGATAGATTCAACTTTTTAAGAAAGATAAGTTTTTTGTAGAAATTGAGGAATAACACCTGATAAATTATTATGTGAAAGGTCTAGTATTTCAAGACTCTTCACATTTCTTAGAGAAATAGGGACGGTGCCTTGGAAGAAGTTGTATTCCATATATAATTCAAGCAATGATTGACAACTTCCAAGTGTTTTTGGAATTTCTCCTCTCAAACTATTATTAGAAAAGTCAAGGTAGAAGAGATTTATCAGAAGACCAACTTCTAATGGTAGAAACCCAGTGAAAGAGTTATGAGACAAATAAAAAGCAATTGAAGGAGGAGTGAAAAAAATTTCTCTCGGAATCCAACCAGTTAGATTATTATAACTGAGATCCAACACAATGAGATGGTGGAGGTTTTTTAGGCTTGAAGGTATATGGCCTGTTAACTGATTAGATCCTAAATCCAACAGGTTAAGACTTGTAAGATTTTCTAAGGAGTAAGGAATAATTCCTGTAAGTTCATTCCCATACAAAGTTAAAATTTGTAACCTTTTAAGCATTCCAATGGTCTTGGGTATAGAACCTTCAAAAAGATTTCTCTCCATCCCTAAAACAATTAGATTGGTGAACCTATCAAGTTCAAAAGGGATTCTTCCTAAAATTTGATTAGATCCTAAGACTATTATTTGAAGCTCAATGGAGAGGTTCCCAAATGATTTCAGAAGCCTTCCACGTAGGTTATTATGGAAAGACTTAGAACTTGTAAACCGGTGCAATTTGTTAATGAATCAAGAAATATCAATTCCTTTGCATCATTTGCTTCAAGTTGGTTATATGCCATATTGAGGTGTATAAGATTATGCATTCTTCCAAGGTATGGTGGCACCACTCCTGTGAAATTATTTTTAGCGACGTCTAAAATGACTGAGCTAGTCACATTTTGAAGAGCTTGATCAAGTGAACCAATGAGATTATTTTGACCACAAAGAAAGATTACAAGGTTTGGAAAAGCTAGGGAAATATTAGTTGAAATGTAGCCAGAGAAGTAATTTATTGCCACCGAAACTCTGCGCAGTGATGATAGGTTGTAGGATGAAGAAGGAATGTTACCTGAAAGTTTATTAACACCCACATAAAATTCTTTTAACTTATGAAGAACACCAATCTCTAGTGGGATGCCTCCCTCTAGATGGTTATATGAGGCTTGAAAACTTTCCAAGAAGGATAGATTGGTAAGTGAAGGTGGGATGGTGCCAATGATGCTGTTTTTATCAAGACTGAGAAATTTGAGTGGTGCCATGGAGTTGATAATAAGAGGTATTTTTCCTGTGATATGGTTGCTAGCATGGTCCAGAACTTGGAGAACAGAGCTATGGTTCATTTTCAGAATAGGATGAATGTCTCCATCAAATGATTTAAAGCTCAAGTTAAGATGTTGTAGTCGTGGTAAGCAAGCCAGAATTGAGGAGATCTCACCAGAGAGCCTATTGAAGCTGAGATCAAGCCTTCTTAGGAAGGTGAGATTGAATATGGAAGTAGGAGGAGGACCGACCGACCCGACGAGGCTGAGATCCAAGGCTGTGACTCTCTCGAGGTGCTTGTAGCCGCACGTGACCCCTTCCCATGAGCAAAAGTGGTTGGTGGATGTTGACCTCATTTTTGGTGAGGTCTGATCTCACTCTTTTTAGTGCTTAGGATCTAGCCATAGGACTTCTCCTTGACTATCCTAGAAGATTAGAAATCGGACCCACCACTTAGAAATTCAAACACCTCTTAACTCTTCTTGAACCCCACACATATGATCATATACCTCCAAGCCCCTTTGGAAGGTTAGAAGGCAAATGTGGAGGTTCAAGGATGAGCTCCAATGGGATTCTTTGGCCTTAGGATTGCCCTAGGTAGTTTGGTCTTGGTGAGGGCTGATCAAAGAAAAATGTATTGAGAAATTTATACCAATTTTATATGAAATTGCACTTTAAAGAAATGCATTTTCTTTATTTTATGGCAGGAATGAAGATTTATAAGTACTGAAAGCAAAAAGTACAAAAGAAGCGGATTTGGAACAAAAAGGACTCAATTAAATGAAAATTGAACTATCCCGCCGACGGCGAGGAAAAGGCCATAGACGGCGAGTTTTTCCTGAAAGTTTTGAATATATTATAAGGAGCCCGCTGACGGCGAGATCGAGCCCGCCGACAACGAGATCGGCGCGGTTAGCCCATCTTCTAGAAGCCTGCCGACGGCGAGATCAAGCCGCCGACTGCGAGACAGTTGAAAAGAGCTAAAATACATTGAACCTGGACGCTTTTTGAAGAGGTGCTTAAGCAACCTTTGAAGATTTGACCCTTTCTATAAATAAAGACGAATTCTAGTCAGTTGTGTGTCGGTTTAGTGTCAGTATTGTGTCATTTGTGTGGAATTTAAGTGTAATTTAAGAGTCATTTTAGTGAGTCGATAAAGTGTTTAGCGTTTTGGTGTGCTGTACTGGAAGGAAAAGTCAAAGGAACTTCAAGGAGTCTGCTTGGGGAGAAGAATTGAGATAAGTATATTTGTTATTTGTTTGTTAACTTTAATGAAATCCATGCTCAGGCGAGGGGAACGTGGGAGCTCTGTAGTGGCAGTCGGTATCCTCCCAGCCTAGCCGCAAATTCACTAATCAAACATAAGACTAGTCAATGTTCTTTGCACCTGGACCAAAGGGTAAAGAATATGAATGCTTCTATTTGGCACAATACAATTAAAAAACTCATTTAATTCTCTAAAATAAGGAGAAAGATACTTTTCTGAAATCTTATATTCAACCTTTAAGCATTAGTTTATTTTAGTCTAAGTTTTCTAAATTTCCGTATACTAGATTAGTAAGTAAGTCTACCTTAATTTGTTTTTGAAATTCTCTAACTTCCCTGTAAGATCGATATCTAGGACTCCATTAGAGCCCTATATTACTTGATAATGATATGTATACTTGCGTAGTATCCACAATATAAATCATAAAATCCATAATAGAATCATCAGTATCTATTCAGTGCGGGATCAGGTTTTTGGTGCCGCTGCTAATTTTCATATCATAGTTGTAAGTATAAATATCGAAAAGTGGATCAAGGGTTGGCTGGCACACACACCACACTCTCACACACATTCCAAACCCTAAAACCACTCTTACCAACTTGGCTTTCTGACTCATGTAGGTAACTCATATGGATGGGCCTCAACCCCTAAGCCCTTGGCTAAGAGGGTTAGGAACAACATATTGAGTGCATAAGATGAGTCCTCTCATGGCTCTTGTGAGCTTAACATGGTTTCTTGGCTCAACCAAATGGTTTCATTTTACTCACGTCTAATCAATCTTTATTTTTCCAAAATTTCAATTTTTGACCCCCGGAGCCCTAAACCCACCAACCCTATCAAATACCTTTGAAATTACTCAAAATTTCCAAAATTTCTTGAATTAGCCAAGATTTCCCAAAATCAATCCTAAACATCCCCCACCACTCAAATTGATCACCCATGACCAAATATACGAAAATTTTCAAAATAGCCCCCAATACCCTTCATGTGCTTTCCTTGTACCCTAAATAGCCTAAAATTCCAAAAATTCCAAAAATTCTCAAAAAATCCCGAAAATTCGAAAATATTATCCACATCATTTTCTTCAACTGACATATACCCCAATTTTGTCATTTTAACCCAATTTGATCAAAAATTCCAAATGGGCTCTTAAGGCCCAAAGTGACCAATTAACCCAATCCATCCCAAATTGAACCCAAATGTCACCCAATTTTCCCCAAATTTATTTTGAAATCTTCTTAAAACCCCCAAAAGCAAAAATCTAACTTAATTTATCCAATATTTGGACCCAAACTTCACCCAAGCCTGACTCAAACCAAAATTCTTCAAATTGGCCTAAACCAATCATGAACCCAAACAAGCCAAAATCCCAAAATTAAGACCCAACCAAAATTGAAAACTTTCACACCTCCATAAACATTTTGCAACATTAATTTCACATCAAAACCAACATTAGCCCAACTTTAGCCCAAGTTAGCCCAATTTGACCCACTTTGGTCCTATTACTAAAAGACCCAAATTAAACCCAATTCAACTCCAAATTACCCCAAACTTGTTCCAAATCATTCATGACACATTCCTAAACCAAAATCAATATTTATTTGGCACAACCTTTTGCCAAATTTTAATCCAAGAGTTGATTTTGAAACCTAAAAGCCCACCTCCTTAAAACATTTTTAAGAGCTCATCTTCACCAAATTTAAAAAGCCCAAAATCTATTCCAAAGCCCATGTAGCATTTTTCTCATCATCCCTTTAATTGATATCAACCCCTAAGTCCTAAATCAATCATCAAATAATTCTAAATCAAGCCTCATGCCAAATTACCCCTAAAATGTCAAAAATCCCAAAATCCTTTCTCATGCAAGTGAGCCAACCTTTTCCCAAGCCAAATGGAGCTATTGAGCCATGCTTAAGCCACATGAAGTCATGTAAGCCACTTTCCACATCACCAAACCATTTATGGAAAAAGAGGGGACCCCTTTCCAAACTTCTTCTTAAGCATTTTTAACCCCTTTAATGTCACACTCTAACCCATGCTTAATCAAAATCCTTTGGATAGAGACTTCTCCACCTAAAATCAGCTGAGCCAAATGATCCACTTCAGCCTAAATCAGGCTCTTGGAAGGTGAACCCAACCCATTTCCATGGTTTTACCAAATTAAACCCAAAATGCACCCTTCCCCCCTTCCATTTGAATCAACTCCTTTACACATGTCAAGCCTCAATTGAACTCACTAAACCCCACATCTGACTTCACTAGTCAAGATGGTGACTGGACCATGGCCGGACCACCACCTGGCTCGCCGGAAAACACCACACCCGTGAGCACCCATTTGATTCAAAAATTCAAATTGAGCCTGCTGAGCTGTCCCAACCCAAATGGCCATTATGGTTGTTCTTCTCCTCCCCTAGGCAGCAAATCCCAGCCTCCAAACCTCCCTAAAATCAGCCATGGCCATGGCTATTTAAACTCACCTCCCTCACGACCATAGAAGGTGCTGAAACTAACCTTGCCAAAACTCTGCCAAAATTACTCCACACTCTTCTCCCAGCCCAGAGAAGTTGAACCCCACTGTTTTCCTGCCCTAATTCCCACTGGTTGAGCCCAATTTCAGAGCTCAATCTCTGGCCTTAAAACAGGACACTCCCAAATCCTCCACCAAAACCAAATTGCTTGCACCCACACCTTCACCAGAGGTAGAGAGGAAGTCAGCATAGAATTGTCAATCATCACATTATTATTATAGAGTGTATTATCCAGAGTATAAGAAGAATCATCAGTAGTATTGAAAGCATCCCTGAAGTAATTAACACCATTTTGTGCAATATCAACAATATCATGAAGCCTAAAACCATTAGCATTATAAATTTTTAGAATCAAGTTATTTTTCCTCCTATCCTGAATACAAACATGAAAAAAAGAAGAATTCATGTCCCCATCAAGGAAATGAACTTTAGCAACTTTTTGAGCATAGAAAATATCCTCCATGTTTATTGTTTCTTGTAACAAATGTTGACTCTTTATTAACTCCTCCATTTCAATCATGTTATTAGCAAAGTCATGCTCAAGACTCTTGACATTATTCTCACAGATATCAATATTCCTATGCAGATTCCCAAAGTTCTCCCAATTCCATCTTTTAACAGTCTTAGCAAAATTCGTCTGAAGACTCTTCAAACGACGAGGAATCAACAATATTGCTATTCCAATTCTCTTTAAGAAAAAAGAATAATAAACATCATGAAGGGTCCACATATTAAAAAAAATCTGAAATGATAATCAGACCTTTGAGAATTATTCATGATTTTTAAGAGAATAGGAGCATGATCAAAAGCTATAATAGGGATATGCTGAACATTATGCAAGGAAAAACAACTAATCTAATGAGAGTTAGCAAGAAAACGATCCAATCTTTCAAGAAAGCTATAATAGGAATATGCTGAACAATATGCAAAGTAAAATGATTTCAAGTAAAAATAAGTAAAAATCCAAGCTTTATTATTAGGATTAACATATTTAATCAAATCCCAAAGCTCCTAGCTAGCTAGCTTATTACAACCAGCATAGATAATAGAAATCAGAAAAGATTCATTTAGACAATGAATACGAATAAGCAACATTTGCTCATGGTCAACAAGAATCTCAATTAGGCGTCGTATGGTCGAGTCAATTAATATACTGTAACTCTTTTGCAAAGATTTGAAAAAATTATATATTTGATATGAAAATTTATAAAAACAAGTAAAATTTTATTGAATTTGAAGTTTACGTCGTAGTACATTTTGGCTGAATTTAGAATCAACTGAATGTTACTTGTATTGTTTATATAAAGTGATAGTCGCCGCCGCTGCTGCCCTTCGACATCTACTGCTGTGTCCGCTGCAGTCGTCACCTGCCACCCTTTGCCCAGGTAAATACATTATTTTCAATATACTTCAAACCAAACAAGAAAATATAAAGTCCCACATTTCATTTATAGTGAATCAAACAACTCGAAAGTATTTCAAATACATTATAATCATAGTACCCTGAAACCATTTGCATTGCATTTCATTTAAATTTTAAATAATAAAAATAAATAAAAGAATAATAATACTACTAAATAAATAAATAAAATAAATTAGTAAGTATTAATTATATTATTTGTATTAATGTTACATCTTGTTCCAATAATAAAAACTTTCATAAAATATGACATGCAGACATATTGAGGTGAGTAATTATATTTCTAAAGTTCGATAATCTTCTTTATTTTAAAATGTATGTTTGACTCTACGTATGCTCTAGCTTACTTGGATCATTTACATTGTTAGACATAAAAGATATGCATGATAGACATCATAGAAAGAGATATGTATGATATAACATATATATGATATGAGAGATATGCATGATTAATAATTGTACAACAAAGAAAATATGCTTGCTACTAGATGAATAAAAATGCCTAAGAAAAATACATGTTATGAAAAATCAAATAACATGTATATGAATAAAAATGACTCATTCCCATGAATAAAAGTGGTTGGTGACTTTGTGTTATTCCATGACTTATAGATGGAATTGATTCTTGAAGGGACGTAACAAGTGATTTGTAGTTTGTTGTTATTTACATATTTATCACATAATTCTTATGTATTTACATATCTACCGTTTGAACATTTATATTTACATCCATATCACTCAGATCTTTAATATTATAGTAAAAATATCACAACCACTGTCTTTTTTTAAAATAAAATACATCTTTTCAGACATAAGTTTATAGCACCGATATGTTATGACTATAACTATCAATAATTAGGTGTTAGATATGTAAATACTGAAGTATTATGTGGTATGTATGTAAATTTCCCTATGCTAAGGAAAATAATGACCTATTAGTAAGAAAGTGAAAGGGAACAATTTGTAATGAAAAAAATTGTTGATTCTTCAAACAATTGAATTTATTTTAAACTCAAAATTTATTACACACATTTCTCCATGAATATCCAATAATTTGAGAATAAAAAAATTTAAATTATTACATTTTAGTAGAAAATTTGCCTTAAATTAAAGCCATGAAATATCTTGGTGATCGCTGAAAAATTTATTAAGAAATTCATACCTATTTTTGATGAAATTGCACTTTAAAGAAGGGTATTTTCTTTATTTTATTGCAGGAATGAAGAATTTAGGTGATAAAAGCAAAAATCATAAAAATGAGCGAATTTGGAGCAAAATCATGCAATTTAGTCTTGAGTCGCCGACGGCGAGATCGAGCCCGCCGACGGCGAGGTTACGAGAAGAAAATTCCGAAGAATTTATAACCGTCTCGTCGACGAAGAGCCCGAGCCCGCTGACAACGAGCTAGAGCGGTTTGAAGATCTTCAGAAGCCTCGCCGACAGTGGAGTAGTTCGTCGCCGACGGCGAGCTAGTTCAAATGGTGCAGATACATTGAACCTGGACACTTTTTGAAGGGATGCTTACACACCTCTTGGTCCTTTGCTCACCTCTATGTATAGAAGCCGAAATTAAGTCTTTAGTGTGTTATTTGTGTGCAGTCTTTGTGTTCTAAGTCCAATCTTTTGTGTTCTTAGTGTCTTTAGAGTGCAGTTTTGTGTCTTAGTGTGTGTCTTAGAGAGTTCTTGAGTGGGTTAGTGAGTTTTTAGTGAGTTTTGCTGTACTGGAAGGAAGAGTCAAAGGAACTGCTAGGAGTCTGCTTGGGGATAAATTAAGATAAGTATTTGTATTTATTGTTTTTAACTTTAAATGAAATCCATGCTTAGTTTAGTTTCCATGCATTACGAGTAGTTTATTTAGTCTTTCTCTCCGTTTATGTAATTAAGTGACTTGATGAAATTAAAATAAAGATACTTTTATATATTAATAAATTGTGATAATTTTTACTTAAAACTTAATTTACTTTTCAAACTGGTCATTTGATTTGTTAAAATATGTTGATTATCAACTATAGTAAAAATTACATCTGATATTCGGGAATTCAAAACCCTTGGAAGGAGGGTGCAAATAAATAGGGAAATAATATCATCGGGCGTAGAATTGAGCATTTTAGTGTGACGGACTAAAATATTCAATTCGGTCCTATTGTTTGAGAGTCGAAGTGTAGATGTTAGCCCTCGAGCGAGGGGAACGTGGGAGCTCGAAGTGGCAGTCGGTATCCTCCCAGCCTAGCCGCAGATTCGGTAATCAAACATAGGATTAGTCAATATTCTTTACACTGACGAAAGGGTAAAGAATAGGAATGCTCCTATTTGTCACAATACCTTAATATTACCTATTTAAATTCATCAATCATTTAAATTTCTAAACAAGGGGAAAGATACTTTTTCTGAATAGTTAAGACTTATTTAGCAATTAGTTTTATTTCCTGCCCTTGCAATTCGTATTAATTTTATACTTAGTTAATTTATCTAATTAAAATACTTAGTTTACTTTATTGCGCTTAAATTCAGAATTCCAAATTTCCGTATATTATTATTATTATTATTATTATTATTTTAAAATTAACTCGTTATTTAATTTTCTCTTTCCTCGTGGGATCGATAACTAGGACTCCACTAGAGCCTCGTATTACTTGATACGATACGTATACTTGCGTAGCATCTACAACATAAACAATTACAATTCTATACATATAAAATATCAGGGTCAAGTTTTTGGCTTCGTTGCAATCAAATTAAAATATCATAATATAAATTTGTGGGTCAAGTTTTTGGCGCCGTTGCCGGGAAAAGTAAGAAAAATTTACTAGAGTAACGGACTATTTTAAAATAATCATAATAAATAAATTAATATCTATTCTAAAATTGTATGCGCAAATTTGGAAACGAAAATTTAATACCTTACGATTCTGAATTAGAGCGTACAATTAAAAGAATTAGAAAACAAAAGAAACAAACTATAAATTTAACACAAATGACGAATATTCCTGAAATTCAAAATATGAACCAACACAGACCATTAAGAGATTATGCCAACCCTACATCAGATGATATTCATTTAACTATTCAAAACTACGATGTAGTCTGCTAATTCATTTGAACTTAAACTCGCAATTATCCAAATGGTACAAAACAATCAATTTAGTGGTTCACCTACCGAAGATCCTAACTTACATCTTGCTAGTTTTCTAGAACTTTGTGCTACTTTTAAATATCAAGGAGTATCCGACGATGCTTATAAGACTTAGACTTTTTCCTTTTTCATTAAGGGATAAGGCTAAAATGTGGTTGAATTCGTTAGCACCTGGATCTATTAAAACTTGGGGAGAATTATCACAAAAATTTCTATCCAAATATTTTCCACCATCTAAAACTGCTAAGTTTAGAAATGATATAACTTCTTTTTGTCAAATAGATGGAGAATCAATATATGAATCTTGGGAGAGATTTAAGGAACTTCTTAGGAAATGCCCACATCATGCGCTACCAGATTGGCTGATTATTCAAATCTTTTATAATGGATTAGTGAGATCTTTAAGATCAATCATCGATGCTTCGTCTTGGAGGTTCATTAATGTCTAAACCATTTGATGAAGCTTATGCACTCGATCGAAGAAATGACAACAAATAATTTCCAATGGCCTGCTGATAGAGTAAATCCGAAAAAAATAGCCAACATTCATGAAAATGATGCAATATCTATGTTAGCTTCTCAAATTTCTGCTATATCTAAGAAATTAGATCATTTTGGAATGAACTACTCTTCTACTTTAGAAGAAAACTCATCTGGACAAATCATAGAATCTCAATCTAATTATGAAACTTTAAATGCTATTAATAATAGAACTAATAACCCTTATTCAAACTATTATAATCCTGGTTGGAAAACTCATCCAAATTTTAATTGGAATAACACATCTAATCAACAATGAATGAATCAACCTAATCAAGCAAATCCAAACTATAAACCTAATTACCCACCTGGATTTAATAACAATAACCCATAATTCAAAGATAAGAAATTATCTATGGATGAATTAATTTTGAAAATGGGTCATCAACTACAAAATCAAGGAAATCAACTACAAATTCAAGGAAATCAATTACAAATTCAAGGAACATCTATTAAAAATATCGAAACTCAACTTGGACATATTACTTCTTGCGCTAAATAATAGAATACCGGAACTTTTCCTAGTAATGTGGAAATAAATCCTAAAGATCAAGGAAAAGAACAAAATAAAGCAATACAACTAAGGAGTGGAAAAGAATTAGAACCTCAAATTCAAAAAGAACTTAAAAGCCAAAATGAGGAAGTGGAAATTGAAAAGGAAACAATTCAACAAGATTCAAACTTGGAACATCCTTTAATACCTATGAAAATTTCTGTTGAAACACCTCCACTACCATTTCCTCAACGACTAGCTCAACATAAAAAAGATAAACAATTTACTAAATTCCTTGAAATATTAAAGAAATTAACAATCAATATACCTTTTGTCGAAGCTTTAGATCAGATGCCAAATTATGTAAAATTTATGAAAGATATTCTAAATAAGAAAAGAAAATTCACCGATAATGAAACGAGTCGCACTTAGTGAAGAGTGTAGTGCTATTATTCGAAGAAGCTTCCTGAAAAATTGAAAGATCCTGGTAGTTTCACTATACCCTGCGCTATAGGAGAAAAATTTTATGGAAAAGCTTTGTGTGACTTAAGAGCAAGCATCAATCTAATGCCTCTATCGATTTTTAAGAGACTAGGATTAGGAAAAATTACACCTACTTCAGTAACCCTTCAATTAGCTGATCGTTCGGTTACTTATCCTAAGGGAGTTATTGAAGATGTGTTGGTAAAGGTGGATAAATTTATCTTCCCAGTAGATTTTATTGTTTTAGATATGGAGGAAGATAAAGAAATTCCTATCATTTTAGGAAGACCATTTTTAGCTACTGGAAAAGCTATGATTGATGTTCAGAAAGGATAATTAACTATAAGAGTAAATAACCAAAAAGTTACCTTTAATATTGCAAAATCAATGAAATATCCTGCGCTAGAAAAAGATGATGAATGTTTTCGGATGGAAATACTTGAACATTTACAATGCGAACATTTTAAGGAATATTACGAAGATAATTTAGAAAAAGAAAACACTGAATTAATTGAAGATAATAATCAAGAACTAGATTATATTCAGGAAAATTTGAATTTTTGGATAATACTGAAAACACTGACAAGAATATAGTTTCATCAATTATTAAACCTCCTGAACTTAAGCTAAAAATATTACCTGATCATTTGAAATATGCTTATTTAGGTAATTCTTCAACTTTACCAGTTATTATTTCATCTGCATTAAACGAATCTCGAAAAAAAAACTTTTAGAAACTTTAAAAAAATATAAGAAAACTTTTGGTTGGACTTTAGCAGATATTAAAGGAATTAGTCCTTCAATCTGTATGCATAGAATTATTTTAGATAATGAACATAAACCTAAAGCAGATCCCCAAAGGAGATTAAACTCAATAATGAAAGAAGTAGTGAAGAAAGAAATTTTAAAATGGTTAGATAATGATATTATATATCCTATTTCTGACAGTGCTTGGGTAAGCCCAATTCACTGTGTTCCTAAGAAGGGAGGAGTGACCGTCACTGTCAATGAAAATAACGATCTTATTCCTATAAGACAAGTTACTGGTTGGCGTATATGTATTGATTATAGGAAATTAAATACCGCCACCAAGAAAGATCACTTCCCTTTACCATTTCTAGACCAGATGTTAGATAGATTAGCCGGACATAAGTATTTTTGTTTTCTAGATGGATACACCGGTTATCATCAAATACAAATTGCTCGTGAGGATCAAGAGAAAACTACATTTACTAGTCCTTATGGAACTTTCGCTTTTCGAAGAATGCCTTTTGGATTATGTAATGCACCAGCAATATTCCAGAGATGTATGATGTCTATATTTAGTAAGTTAATTGACAATGGAATAGAAGTATTTACGGATGATTTCTCTGTATTTGGAACATCATTTGACACATGCTTAACTCATCTTGAAAAAGTATTAGAAGTATGTGAGAAAACAAATTTAGTTCTAAATTGAGAGAAATGTCAATTTATAGTTCGTTGGCGGCATTGTATTAGGGCATAAAATTTCGGAAAAAGGCATGGAAGTAGACCTCGCAAAAATTCAAGTTATAGCTAAATTACCACCTCCAACTACGGTAAAAGGGGTAAGAAGTTTTCTTGGACATGCTTGGATTCTACGGACGCTATATAAAAGATTTTTCAAAAATTACTAAACCTCTATGCCAACTTCTCGAAAAGGACAAGAAATTTGAATTTACAATCGAATGCCCGAATGCTTTTGAACTCTTAAAAGAAAAATTAATTACAACACCTATAATAGTTTCACCTAACCTGGGAGAAACCATTTGAGCTTATGTGTGATGCTAGTGATTATGCTTGTAGGAGCAGCTTCTTGGCAAAGATATGAAAAGATTTTTAAAGTTATATACTATATCTTAGTAAAACTCTAAATGATGCTTGAAATAAATTATACGATTACGTAAAGAGAATTATTAGCGGTAGTATATGGTTTTAATAAATTTAGACCTTATCCGATTGGAACAAAATGTATCGTGCATACCGATCATTCTGCTATCAAATATTTAATGCAAAAGAAAGATTCCAAACCAAGATTAATTAGATGGATGCTATTAATGCAAGAATTCGATTTTGAGATCGTTAATAAGAAAGGAACCGATAATCAAATTGCGGATCATTTATCAAGATTAGAAAATCATGAATTATCCGATATTGAAAATGAAATTATAGACAGTTTTCCTGATAAACAACTATATAATATCAATGAGTGGAAAATACCATGGTATGCTGATATAGTAAACTATATAGTTAGTAATATTTTACCACCTATGTTAACTTTGCAACAACAGAAAAAATTCATCCATGATACGAAAACTTATTTTTGGGATGAACCATATTTATATAAGCAATGTAAGGATTTAATTATTAGAAGATGTGTACCTTATGAAGAAAGCTGAACCAATTATTCAAAAATGTCATGATTCTGATTTTGGAGGACATTTTGGGACTGATAAAACTGCTTATAAGATTCTACAATCTGGATTTTACTGGCCTACTCTATTTAGAGATGTATACAAATATATTAAAACTTGTGATAAATGTCAAAGAGTAGGAAATATATCTAGAAAAAACGAAATGCCTCTAAACTTTATATTAGAAGTTGAAATTTTTGATGTTTGGGGATTAGATTTTATGGGATCTTTTATTCCTTCATTTGGGAACTCATATATATTAGTAGCTGTTGATTATGTTTCCAAATGGATTGAGGCACAAGCTTTACCTAGGTGTGATGCTAAGAGTGTTTCAAAATTTCGATGAAAAATATTTTTACTAGATTTGGAATGCCGAGAGTGATTATCACTGACGAAGGAACTCATTTTAGAAATAAATACATTCACAAACTAGTAGAAAAATACAATATTACTCATAAGATATCCACTGCTTATCATCCACAGACTAGCGGATTAGCTGAAGTATCCAATCGTGAGATTAAACGTATTTTAGAAAAATCTGTAAATCCAAATAAGTTAGATTGGTCTATTAGATTAGACACCGCATTATGAGCTTATATGACTGCTTATAAAACTCCGATTGGAATGACTCCTTATCAGTTGAATTAGAACATAAAGCATATTGGGCGATTAAAAAATTTAATTATAATATGAAGGAAGCTGGTGAGAAAAGATTGCTGCAATTAAATGAATTGGAAGAATTAAGAAATGAATTATATGATAATGATCGGATTTATAAAGAAAAGATGAAATTATGGCATGATCAGAAGATTAATCGGAGAAATTTTGAACCGGGACGGGAAGTTTTGCTATATAATACTAGATTGAAATTATTTCCTGGAAAATTAAAGTCTCGATGGTTAGGACCTTTCACCATAACTCAAATATTTTCATACGGAACTATAGAAATCGAAGATCCAAAAACTGGACATAAATTTAAAGTTAATGGACATAGATTAAAACCATATTTCGAAGGTATAAGACCTAACTATAAAGAGGTTTTAATGTTTAGTCAACCTGATTAATAATTGAAATTAGGTCAGGCTGATGACGTTAAACCAAGCGCTTTATGGGAGGCAACCCATATTAGTTATCTATTTTTATTGTATCTTAATAATTAGTTTATATTATTGAAACTTTACTACTCAATTATATTAAGAATCATCACATATTCGAACCATTATGATGGGAAAAGAAATTATTCGATTTAGAGCGAAATTGGACATTATTTTGAAATCTCGCCGACGGAGAGGTCGATACTCGCCGACAGTGAGGTTCGCGCCTAATTCAGTTTATTTATAAGCTCGCTGACAGTGAGAAACGAGCCCGCCAACAGCGAGAACCTGAAAGGCAGTTTTTATAACTAAGTCGCCGACGGCGAGAAACCTCCCGCCGACAGCGAGGAAGTTGTAAAAATGAGTTATATATACTTTAAATGCTAATTTGAACGGTTTCAACACCAAATACTTAGTGAAAAACCATTCTTAAACCATTCTAAGTCTGCCTTCTTCACTAGAATTCATTCCATTCACCATAATGGCATCCAAATTCTTAGATTCTTCTAAATCTGGAGTGTTTAACCGGAGGAAATTTGTGAGTGCGGAAGCGCCGCGAATCTTCAACAAGGTTTTGGTAAAGAAAAGAGTTATCAAGGAATGGGGATTTGTCAATCGAGGATTAGAGAATTCCACTACGAAGATAGAAGAAATAATCGCGCAGCGGCACTGGGAGGTATTCTGTTACACTACGTCTGCTGTTGTTATTCCAGTTGTGAAAGAGTTCTACTCTAACTTACATGCGATCAACAATGGGAATATCTACGTTCGAGGAAGATGGGTGACGTTTACTCCCTCAAGAGTAAATGAGTTATTCTCTATAGAAAACACCCCGGTATGTCACTATTCAAATTTTGTGCCTTCTCGGTATAATATGAATGAGATATTTCGATATCTGACTGATGAAACGAAAGATTGGGAAATGCGTGAAGACGGGTATGTTAGTTTCTCTGCATCACTTTTGAATCCTGTCTCGAAGCACTGACACTTTTTCATCTCATCTAAATTGTTACCTACTATGAGGGTAAACAAAGTTTCGAAAGAATGCGCTATATTGAATTATTGTATTCAAATTGGATTGCCTATTGACGTGGGATCAATAATTGTTAAGTCTGCATTGGGTTTAATTGTGCATGGGTCAGTTCACGGACTAGGACACCCATCTACTATTTTTGCATTATGCAGTCAGTACCAGGTTTCTTATGAAGCTTGGGAAAAGGTTCTGTTACCTTGGAAGCCACTTAATCCTACAGATATGTTCCCTACTTTGGACAATAATGAAGACATTACATTTATCTCTGATAGAGCTTCACAGAATCATCCTATAGCAAGGCCTATTTCAGATAAAATGGAGTTACTTATGAAGAAAATTAATGGAATGGAGAAAGAACTACGGAATGTGAGAGATTTAATCGACAATATATCCGATTTATTTGATCACATTGATCTGGAGGATGAAGGAACACTTCGATCATTCCGGACACTTGGAAGCTAGCTTTCTTCATTTAGCGAGACGAAGGGTTGGATCACTGAAGAATCTGCTTCGGAATTTTCCTTCTGGCCTTTCTATAACTTATTTGTTCATCATCGTCATATCGGAAATATCAGAGAAGATGATGATTCTGACATTGAAGAGTAGTAGTAAAGATTTCCATAGTATGTTTATGTTTAAGTTATTTGATTTGATTTAGATTTTTTATTATGTGTAGAGTGATGATTTGAATATCTCAAACTTAGTTGAGATATGCGTCATAGTTTTGTATCAGCATTTAGTGTGTCGTGGTTTGGTTTGCGATGCTGATTAGTAGTAAGGATTGAAGTTTGAAGTTTGATTATAGAGTCTAAAAATTATGTTAGTTTGTACATCCCATGGATTTCAATATTAAAGTTAATTTGTTGTGTTGTGTGAATTTGTTTATGTATAAGTAGCTAATCTTCATATTAAATTAATAAATGATGTGATCGGAAATATAATATTAGACAAATCAAGGACGAAAATGAGTGACGAATTTCAGAAATTTAAAATTTTTGGAATCTCGCCGACGGCGAGAAAAATCCCGCCGACAGCGAGATCGATCTCGCTGACAGCGAAGAATTTCTCGCCGACAACGGATTTTTCCCGAAAGTTTTTGGTTCTGAAAAATATTAGCTCGCCGAAGGGGAGAAAAATCTCGCTGACAGCGAGGTCGGAAAAAAACATATATTTGACCGGTCAAAAACACTATTCATCATCTCCAACCTCCAATTTTCACAAAAATCGACCTAGGGCTTGAGAGATCTTGGATTTGAAGCGATTTCATCACTCAAAAACACCGGATTTCATCTTCTCTTGGTAAGAGCTTTACTCCTATGCAAAAATTTTTGATTTTCACCATGTATTTTCACCACATTGCAAATTTTGGGAAAAATCAAAGTGTGGAAGAAATATTCGGTGGAAATCCATGGAATTTGATTTAAATTGCTTACAAATGTTGTAGGAAGCCTTCTTAGTATTATTTTTAAGTTTAGTGAAAATTTTTATGATTTTCACAGATCGATATAATGGCTCCACGATAAAAACATCGAGTAGAGTTCGACGAAAACCGATTCATCAATGCACGAGCACAGGCAAAATATTTTGAAAATATACAAGGAAGAAAGTGCATTGCGGATCGGGTATTCAAAAATCCGGGAGGAGAAGTAGAGCGGATTATAAAGGAACGAGGCTGGGAAAATTTATGTTATGTTCAGTATAGAGCAGCTGTAGAAGTGGTGAAAGAATTTTATGCCAATTTGACTGCCGCTGAAGATGCACCAGTAAAGGTACGAGGGTTTTTTGTAGATTTTAATGCTGCAAGAATTAACGCGTTCTATGAAGTTCATGACTCGCACTTTAGCGAGTATGAAACTTTTGGAACGATGGAAGAACCACTGGAGGAAGTCATTAACTTTCTCACTGATGGGACCGGAGTGTGGAAAATGAAGCAACAGGAAAGAGTGAATTTTCCTCTTTCCAAATTAAATGCAGTCTCCAAAGCCTGGCATTACTTTATTTGTTCTACTCTGTTACCCACATATCACCATAGTGAGGTAACGCGAGATAGAGCAATTCTGAATTTCTGCATTCAGAATAACAGAAGCATCAACATCGGTAGAGTTATTTATCAGAATATCCTGGCCACTCCTCGAAATGAGAGTGGAGCTGGATTGGGCCACCCTGGATTGATTTTTGCACTCTGCCAACTTTCTGGAGTTGAGGCTAGAGATGATGAAGAATGGGTGGAACCTATGAAACCACTTACAGCTGCTAACATTAAGAAGTATGAGTCCCATGAAGGGTGGAGAGCAGGAGTAAGAAGTTATTTTACTCAATCAAGTAGAGATATACCCTCTACTAGCTATGGACCATCTCTAGTAATACTATTCCAAAACTATAAACATCTGCAGATGGAGATAGGGGAGCTAGTTCACCGTACTCTGTAGATAAAATGTAAATATATGTTTTGAGAAAATATTTCTTAATAATACCATAAATATTTGAGAGGAAATTGCATGATTAATTTTAACATTGAGAAGAATAATCATCACATCACCTGGGGCAATATAACCAATAGTTCCTTTAATGCCACTTTTGTTGGAATAATCTTGAAGAGATATATTCACATTCTCATAAAGCATTCTTGAGAGTCCAAAATCACCCACATGTTCAGTAATGTTATTGTCAAGTAGAATGTTACTTGGTTTTATGTCACAGTGAATGATTGGTGGTTCACAACTATGGTGAAGATACTCCAAAGCTTCTGCAACATCGATGGCAATACTTAATCTTTTTTCCAAAGAGAAAACATCATCTTCATCAATCTCATATTCTTGGTGGAGCAACGTGTCTAAGTTTCCCTTTGGCATAAATTCAAAGATCAAAGCTTTAAACTCGTTCCCTTGAATATCAAAGCTCGAGCATGAACTTAGGACTCGTACAAGATTACGATGCCGTATGACTCTTAATGCATCACATTCATATGTAAAACTCTCAAAAGCTCCATGAACCTCAAGGTTAAATACTTTAATAGCCACAGTAGCATAATAATCTCTTAAGTTGCCTCCATAAACAGAGCTATATCTCCCAAATCCTACTAGGTGTGTAGTGGAGAAAGCATTTGTAGCTTCGACTAATTGTGCATACGAAATTTTTGAAAATGGAGGGCTTGAAGATAAACTAGATGCATTTCTTAAATCATTCTTCTTTTTTCTTCTATATAGCAAAGTATAGCACAACAAAAGGATGAATAGCATAACTAAAACGTTAAGAATAGGGGATAAAATTTTGATTAAATGGTGAAGTTTTATTGATGATGATTTGGCAACACATTTTGGCAAATGAAGTGTTAGAATTCCACCGCATAGTTTTTCATTTCCAATGAGAGATATTTCTGAGGAATTTGCAAAGGCACCTTCATATGGCACTTCACCTTCAAGATTATTAAATGATAGATTCAACTTCTTAAGAAAGAAAAGTTTTTGTAGAAATTGAGGAATAAAACCTGATAAATTATTTTGTGAAAGGTCTAGTATTTCAAGACTCTCCAACCTACTTAGAGAAATAGGGATGGGGCCTTGGAAGAAGTTGTGTTCCATATATAATTCAATCAATGATTGACAACTACCAAGTGTTTTTGGAATTTCTCCTCTCAGATTATTATTAGAAAAATCAAGGTGAAAGAGATTTATTAGACGACCAACTTCTAATGGTAGAGACCCAGTGAAAGAGTTATAAGACAAATCCAATGTATTTGAAAAGGAAGGGATGAAAAAAATTTCTCTCGGAATCCAGCCAATAAGATTATTGTGACTGAGATTCAACAAAGTGAGAAGCTGGAGATTTTTTATGCTTGAAGTTATGTGGCCTGTTAATTGATTAGATCCTAAATCCAACTGTTCAAGTCTTGTGAGATTTTCTAAGGAGTAAGGAATAATTCCCGTAAGATCATTCCCAGACAAAGATAAACTTTGTAGCCTTCCAAGCATTCCAATGGTCTCGGGTATAGAACCTTCCAAATTATTGCTCTCCATACCTATAGCAATTAGATTGATGTACCTATCAAGTTCAAAAGGGATTCTTCCTAAAATGTGATTAGATCCTAATGTTATTTGTTGAAGCTCAATGGAGAGGTTCCCAAATGATTTCGGGAGTATTCCATGAAGGTTATTACCATGAAGGCCTAAAATTTGTAAGCTGGTGCAATTAGTTAATGAATCAAAAAATCTCCAGTCGTTTGCATCATTTGTTTCAAGTTGGTTATCTGCCATATTGAGGCGTATAAGATTATACATTTTTCCAAGGTCTGGTGGCACCAATCCTGTGAAATTATTTTTGCTAATGTCCAAAAGGACTAAGCTGGTCACATTTTGAAGAGCTTGATCAAGTGAACCAATGAAATTATTTTCAGCAAAATAAAGGATTACAAGGTTTGGAAAACCTTGGACAATATTAGCTGAAATGTAACCAGAGAGGTGATTATTTGTCACCGAAACTCTGTGCAGTGATGATAGGTTGTAGAATGAAGAAGGAATTTTACCTGAAAGTTTATTATCAGCCACATTAAAGTCTTTTAACTTATGAAGAACACCAATCTCTAGTGGGATGCCTCCCTCTAGATGGTTATATGCGGCATAAAAACTTTCCAAGAAGGACAGATTGGTAAGTGAAGGTGGGATGGTGCCAATGATGTTGTTTTTATTGAGACCGAGGAATTTGAGTGGCGACATGGAGTTGAAAACAAGAGGTATTTTTCCTGTGATCATATGGTTGCTGGAAAGGTCCAGAACTTGGAGAACAGAGCTGTGGTTCATTGTCAGAATATCATGAATGTCTCCATCAAATGAGTTAAAGCTCAAGTTAAGATGTTGTAGTCGAGGTAAGCAAGCCAGAATTGGAGGGATCTCACCATAGAGCCTGTTGACACTGAGATCAAGCCTTCTTAGAAAGGTGAGATTGAATATGGAAGGAGGAAGAGGACCGGCCAACCCGACGGAACGAAGATCCAAGTCTGTGACTCTGTCGCGGTGCTTATAGCTGCACGTGACCCCTTCCCGTGAGCAGAAGTGGTTGGTGGCATTCCATGAGCTTGCGAAAATGGTAGGAGGATCAACATTGCTTTGCTTTAGAAACTGATTCTTGAACGTAACGAGTGATTCGTAGTCTGTATCATTTCTTCCAATTGCTAATAATTGTTTGGAAAATAAACAGATAGAAAAGAGAATAATTAAGAGTCTGATGACACTAATAAATTCCACCATTGAATAGCAAACTAAGGATCTAACAATAGAAAGAGAGCTACTTGGCCACCTATGCCTTCTTGAATTTATAAAAAGATGGGATAATTGCATACATAGTACTCGAAACACTGTTAATTACAAACCTAGTGGAATTCCAGTGAATTAATACATTTTTAACGTCACATGATGTTGAAGTTTCTTTTTTATAATGTGTATTGAAGAAAAAAATTATTATCCTCTTTTTTTTTAAAAAATTGTATATATTTTTTTTAAATTATATATATATATATATATATATATATATATATATATATATTTAAATTAAACTCAGTAGCATTCTCGGTTTAAGTGATTTGAGCATTTAGCAAGCAGAACAGAGCACATGAGGGTAATTTGATTTATTTTAGGCCAATCCACACAACATTCTCAAACGGTGTGCACATTTCTTAGAGAACCAGTATAATGGAATTGCACATTTTGCTGCATTTGAAGGGTGTTAGTGCATATATTTCAGAATATTCTAAGGTTGACTGAAGGATGAATATTTGGTCTTTACAAGTCTTTAAAGGTGCTTTTAAAGTTTAGGGTGGTCTTAAATTGATGCATTTGTATTTTTTACATTGACTAAGAATAATATGCTGAGACGACTAATGACATTTAAGGCAAATGACTAATGACTTAACATTGATCTCATCATGTAGATACTTCACGTCTTCGATGAGGTGACTGAGAGTTTGTGTTTGAGTTCAAGAGATCTAACCCAAGAAAAAGTTTTGATGTATCCTTCTCTACCAAGAGATCCAACCCAAAAACAATCCGAAGACTCTTCAGTCAATAGAGTTGATGTAGTTGTGGAATTCGAAGGCAGTTTACTTCACTTCAAACTTACATGCATACCACCCAATTCCTACATATCTACATATCTAACACCTAAACGTTTACTTTTTTATTTTTACATCTATACCACCCAAATTTTCAACAAAATTTTGATATAAAAATATCTTAATGACACGGGCCTTACAATACCAATAGGATCTGTTGCCAAATCAAGCTGAGCTTCGTTAGGTGTTAGAATATTTGGAGTAACTGAATGAAAGAGTTAACATTTAATTTTGAATGAAAGCCATCAACAAATAGATAAATTAAAAAGCAGACTAAGTAAGTTTTATTTTATTCTATTTTTTTATTATTATTATTTTAGAGAATTTAGGGACATTCATTACTTGTCGGGCTGTGTGATTAAAATCGAAGTTAATATGTTGATTTTTTTTTTCAACCAATAGGATTAATGCATTTTCTCTTAAATTAATTAATTTATCTTTAAAATATTAGAATATTAATTATACATGAATTAATCTTTTGTTTTCAACCAATAAGCTCTTTTTTTTTAATTTATTTTTAGTTATATTTGAAGGAACTTGCCTACTTCATTTCAATACTTATTATGGACTCAGGTGATCTCAAAAGAATCTGCGAGACTGATTTGGGATTGATATCTCAATGCTGTTTAACAAAGCATGTTTTTAAGATAAACAAAAAGTAATTGGCAAATGTTTCACTCAAAATAAACGTTAAGGTGTGGTTCACACTCTATTGATCATTTCATAAATGAGAATTTAATGATTTGAATTGTTAATTTCTGCACTATTATTGCTCTTACATTGCTATGAGTGCAGATGGGAGGGAGAAATACTGTTCTTTTGGATGCTATTAGTTGGAGAATTCCTTTGGTCAGTGACAAACCAACTATAATATTTGGAGCAGATGTAACTCATCCAGAGACTGGGGAGGATTCTAGTACATCAATTGCTGCTGTACTTATAATATTTCTTAACATTTACACTATGAGAGTCCTGTACTTATAATATTTCTTAATATTCTGCAGGTACAATTTTGGTATTTAATATGGTTAAAAGGCTCTTCTATAAACTTTCTGTTAACTATGCCAAGCTGTTATAAGATATATTGTCCTTGAACTGGTGTTGGGTTAGGCCTAATGATGCCGAATCGCATTTATGATCTATGATGTTTATTGATTACATAGGAAAATTAGAATTTTCATGTGATTATATAAGTTTGAGTTATTATAATGGTGTATACTAGCCAAACCATTTGATGGAGCCTACTGGCCAAATGACCGGTTGGGGATCTTTGGTTTTGACAGCTTCTTTTGTGAAGTTGGCCAAATCATGTGGACAGAGGACTCAGTCCACCTCCTTAATGACACATAATTATTTCAAGTTTGGATTTAGTAATATAATTGATATGACGCATACACTTTGTGAGCTTGAGTAAATCTTAAACTTATCACTGATTAATGATAATAGAGAGTGGATGAATTTTCCTTCAAGCATTGAGTGATGGATTTTATTTAAATATTTTAAGATTTTAAGATTTGAATTTTATCTTATGAATAGACCATTTCCGGATAAGATATGCAATGAATACGCCTATCATCAGAGAATTAAGATTTAAATGCTTCTTTTATAATTTGATTAAACTTAGTAATTTTAGCACTCAAAATGATGTTAGTCCAACTCATGTAAGGAAGATGATCATATTGACCAAAATGGGACTTACAATTCTACTCTTTTTATAGAATGACCCACTCATAAGGGTTTGCAATTTGACACATTAAATGTGACTTTAAAAATAAAAAAAAGATTTTATAAAATACAAAGTATTTGCATGCTCGACGAACATACAAAATACAAACTCTCAGTCATGTCGTCGAAAGTCTCAGAACATAAGACCCTATTGACTACGTCTGGCTCGGCGAACTAGAACACATACAGTTTTTGTCCCTTAGACCATAGTCATGTCAGCTTAGCATTGGATATGTTCCGACAAAACCTTCAATCTTTTCACCTCTTTGGTAATGGGTCGGACGGAATTTCCCCAACCCCTTTGGTGCGAAGCAATAACAAATTTTGACTGCCAATTCTTAACCTTACTCTTGACACTTGACACCGGAGTTTGGGGCCGAAAGAGAAATCGATGCAGCCAACCCGATCCACATTGAACTCGAAGAAATATGAGAAGAGCTCGATGGACCATGGTATTTACGTTCGCCGGAGGAAGATGATGAAAGTTATGATTATCACGACTGAATCTAGTGTCACCTGCGAAGGGATGACACCATAACTATTGAAGATAGATCTTACATCATTGCAAAATGGCAGCATAAGAACATATCAAAATTGATTGACATACACGACCAGGCTATCAACTAAGCTTCCTGCCTTCACCTTCTGCAGCCAATCAGAGGAAGAGGTCCAGTCTGAAGACCTATGACTTGCTGCTGTTGACCTCATTTATGTAAACATTATTTCTAATAATGACTTCTTCCTGTGAATAAAAGTAGTTCCTCACTTTGTGTCATTCCATCACTAATGGATGGAATTGATGCTTGAACGTACGTAAAAATCCAAGTTCATTGTAAATTTGAGACTAAAAATTTGTAAATTATTTTTAAGAGGAAAATGTTTTTTTTTTTTCTAAAATCCAAGTTCATTGTAGATATTTTTTTATAATAGTTGAAGGCAATGTTTGAAATCTTTAACTAAAAAGAGATTGCAAGTCAATGATAAATTGATGTTGAAGTCTCACAAAGTTGAATAAGCTATTTCTATCCACATGCATATTCCTACATATGTCATCACATATTGAAAGTAATATTAAATACACAAACAACTAAGTGCTGTTGCTTCCACATACTAGCTTTTCTTCAAGAACATATCATTTTCATCAGATTAAAGGTATGTAAGAAACTTGAATTGCATGTAATTTTGTAGTAACATCTTTCATGGAAGGCCTATCTTTTGGTGATGACACTGAGCAAGAGAGACCTAATTCTGTCAACGAAAGCAAGCATTTGTTGATGCTTTGGCATCTAAACCATCTTAGTTGTTCTCCGCCCCCGTTGCTAGCATCTCTTTGCTCTGTTGTAAACATTTTACGATCTACTATGTAGTTTATTCCTTGAGGAAATATCATTTTAATGTGATTATGTAGAGTTAAATTATTACTGAAAACATCATCGGTAGGCCTTCTTCCAGTAAGCATCTCTAGTAATACTATTCCAAAACTATAAACATCTGCAGATGGAGACAGGGGAGCTACTTCACCATACTCTGTAATGTAAATATATGTTTTGAGAAAATATTTCTTTAAAATAAAAAAATATCTTTGAGAGGAAATGACATGATTAATTTTAACATTGAGATGAAGAATCATGACCACACTGGGGCAATATAGCCAATAGTTCCTTTAATGCCACTTTGGTTGGAATAATCTTGAAGAGATATATTCAAATTCTCATAAAGCATTCTTGAGAGTCCAAAATCACCCACATGTGCAATAAGGTTATTTTCAAGTAAAATGTTACTTGGCTTTATGTCACAGTGAATGATTGGTGGTTCACAACTATGGTGAAGATACTCCAAAGCTTCTGCAACATTGACGACAATACTTAATCTTTTTTCCAAAGAAAGAACATCATCTTCATCAATCTCATATTCTCGGTGGAGCCATGTGTCTAAGTTTCCCTTTGGCATGAATTCAAAAATCAAAGCTTTAAACTCGTTGCCTTGAATATCAATGCTCGAACATGAACTTAGGACTCGTACAAGATTACGATGTCGGATGCTTCTTAATGCATCACATTCATATGTAAAACTCTTCAGAGCTCCATGAACCTCAAGGTTAAATACTTTGATAGCCACAATAACATTTTAGTCTCTTAAGTTGCCTGTATAAACAAAGCCAAATCTTCCCCACCCTACTAGGTGCGTAGTGGAGAAAGCATTTGTAGCTTCAGCTAATTGTGCATAGGAAATTTTTGGAAATGGGGGGCTTAAAGATAAACCAGATGCATTTCTTGAATCATTTTTCTTTTTTCTTCTATAAAGCAAAGTATAGCACAACAAAAGGATAAATAACATAATTACATTACTAAAAATAGGAGATAAAATTTTGATTAAATGATAAAGTTTTGTTGACGATGATTTGGCAACACATTTTGGCAAATGAAGTGTTAAAATTCCACCACATAGTTTTTCATTTCCAATGAGAGATATTTTTGAGGAATTTGCAAAGACACCTTTAAATGGCACCTCACCTTCAAGATTATTAAATGATTCAACTTATTAAGAAAGATAAGTTTTTGAAGAAATTGAGGAATAACGCCTGATAAATTATTATGTGAAAGGTCTAGTATTTCAGGACTCTTCACACTGCTTAGAGAAATAGGGATGGGGCCTTGGAAGAAGTTGTATTCCATATATAATTCGAGCAATGATTGACAACTTCCAAGTGTTTTTGGAATTTCTCCTCCCAAATTATTATTAGAAAAATCAAGGTAGAAGAGATTTACTAGACGACCAACTTCTAATGGTAGAGACCCAGTGAAAGAGTTATAAGACAAATCCAAAGTATTTGAAAAGGAAGGAATGAAAAAAATTTCTCTTGGAATACAACCAATTAGATTATTATAACTGAGATCCAACAAAGTGAGAAGCTGGAGGTTTTTTAGGCTTGAAGGTATATGGCCTGTTAATTGATTAGAACCTAAATCCAACTTGCCAAGTCTTGTGAGATTTTATAAGGAGTAAGGAATAATTCCTGTAAGATCATTCCCATAGAAATATAAACTTTGTAGCCTTCCAAGCATTCCAATGGTCTTGGGTATAGAACCTTCCGAAAGATTGTTCTCCATCCATAATCTATTTAGATTGGTGTACCTATCAAGTTCAAAAGGGATTCTTCCTAAAATGTGATTAGATCCTAATGTTATTTTTTGAAGCTCAATGATTTTGGAAGCATTCCACAAAGGTTATTATCATAAAGACCTAATGCTTGTAAATGGGTGCAATTTGTTAATGAATTTAGAAATCTCCATTCCTTTGGATCATTTGCTTTAAGTTGGATCTCTGCCATATTGAGGCTTATAAGAATATACATTTTTTAATTTTTTATTCTTATGATGGAAGACTAAATCTTTATTTATTGAACAACAAATTCAAATTATCTTAATTTTAATTTCCAAATACTTAATCAAATATTTTTTTTGTTATTATTTTTTTTAATTTTAAGTCGGTAGCATTCTCAGTTTAAGTGATTTGAGCATTTAGCATGCAGGTCAGAGCACGTGAGGGTAATTTGATTTATTTTAGGTCAAAACCCACAATATTCTCAAATGGTGTGCACATTTCTTAAAATATTTTAGCCATCTTAACACCAATAGTTCCCTACTTTTCGTCCATGTATGATGCCAATTGTTTTCAGATTATGTCCCAGTTTGAATACTAGGAGTCGAGAGTCTCGTTGTTTCATATAATTCCACGACACTTACGACAATTATGTAATCATAATTTTTGCAATAAGCAAAATAAGCAATGCATAATCATATGCATATTTACATGATAAGTATGCTGGCAAGCAAATATTTCATCATATGCTCATCACATCAATATCATAGGCAAATCATAATCATAGTCAAAGTCCAGAACAACTAGCATTCACATAATCGTGTGCATGTATCCTTCAATATACAGAAATTCTAAATGCATTCTAAATGAATGTATCCTTAATATCATGAAATTATAAGGAGAGGTATTATTCTTAATTTAGCTCAAGATTATTTCTTCTAAATTGACGGAACAGTTTTACACTAAGTTTCCCCAAACTCGCCTCGAGCTCGGCGCATAGTATAAACAACTTGGAATTTGTAAACTAATGAATTCTTATCTTAGGTCCTAATTTAACCCACACATAAAGATACAACTTGGAATTTGTAAACCAATGAATTCGTATCATAGTTCTCCTTTCTCCAATTCCTTCCTAATGCTTTCGTTCTCCTTCAAACATTCTTTTCTTCATTTTACTTTGCTGATTTACTAAGAGGCTAAAACCCCCAATTCACAGCTTCTGACACTAGTTCGTCTCCCACTCAGTGACCGGGAACTAACATGGAATGAAAGGAATGCTCCAGTTAGAGTGAAAATGAAGTTATGTAATGCTGATTTTGTCATAGAGCTCTGGATTGTCGCTTGCAGTTCCTTGAGGGTTGCGCGACTGATACTGTTCGCATGAACCGAATGATAGACGCTTGGAGAAGATTCGGGAGATGTGGAAAAGGAGGATTCATGATATTTAACGCAGTTGAATTAAATTTTAACCCTTCGTATACATCCTACGGTTGTAATAAAAAAAATATTGCTTCATGAATTTGTAATAAAAAAATTGTTGCTTCTTCAAATAATTGAATTTAATTTAAACTCAAAATTTATCTCACACATTTCCCCATGAATATCAAATAATTTGAGAATAAAAATTTTTAAACTATTTTATTTTTTGTTTAGTTGAAAATTTGCCTTAAACTAATGTCATGAAATTTCTGGGATATAACTTTTTCAAAAAGTTATCTACAAATTATTATTATTTTTAAGAGGAAAATAAATTTTTCGAAAATTCAAGTTCATTGTAGCCATTTTTCTATAATAGTTGAAGGCAATGTTTTAAAGTTTAAAAAAAGAAAAAGAAATTGCAAGTTATTGATAAATTCATGTTGAAGTCTCACAAAACAGAAATAAGCTGTCTATCCACATGCAGCTTCCTACATATACATCACATATTGAAACTAATATTAAAAACACAAACAATTAAAAGTTGTTGCTTCCACATACTAGCTTGTCTTCAAGAATATATCATTTTCATCATATTGAAGGTACGTAAGAAACTCGAATTGCATGTAATTTTGCAATAACATCGTTCATGGAAGGCCTTTCCTTTGGAGATGAAACTGAGCAAGAGAGACCTAATTCTGTCAACGAAAGCAAGCATTCGTTGATGCTTTGGCAACTAAACCATCTTGGTTGTTCTCCACCCCCTCTGATAGCATCTCTTTGCTCTTTTGTAAACATTTTAAGATCTACTATGCAATTGACTCCATGAGGAAACATCATTTTAACGTGATTATGTAGAGTTAAGTTATCACTGATAACATCATCGGCAGGTCTTCTTCCAGTAAGCATCTCCAGTAATACTATTCCAAAACTATAAACATCTGCAGATGGAGACAGGGGAGCTACTTCTCCAAGCTCTGTAAATAAAATTTAACTATATGTTTTGAGAAAATATTTGCTTAAAATACTAGTAATCTTTGAGAGGAAATAACATGATTAATTTTAACATTGAAAAGAAGAATTATCACATCACCTGGGGCAATATAGCCAATAGTTCCATTAATGCCACTTTTGTTGGATATATTCACATGCTCATAAAGCATTCTTGAGAGTCCAAAATCACCCACATGTGCAATAATGTTATTGTCAAGTAGAATGTTACTTGGCTTTATGTCACAGTGAATGATTGGTGGTTCACAACTATGGTGAAGATACTCCAAAGCTTGTGCAACATCGATGGCAATACTTAATCTTTTTTCCAAAGAGAGAACAACATCTTCATCAATCTCATATCCTTGGTGGAGCAACGTATCTAAGTTTCCCTTTGGCATGAATTCAAAGATTAAAGCTTTAAACTCATTCCCTTGAATATCAATGCTCGAGCATGAACTTAGGACTCGTACAAGATTACGATGTCGGATGCTTCTTAATGCATCGCATTCAGATGTAAAACTCTTCAAAGCTCCATGAACCTCAAGGTTAAATACTTTTATAGCCACAATAGCATCATACTCTCTTATGTTGCCTGCATAAACAAAACCATATCTTCCACATCCTACTAGGTGTGTAGTCGAGAAAGAATTTGTAGCTTCAGCTAATTGTGCATAGGAAATTTTTGGAAATGGAGGGCTTAAAGATAAACTAGATGCATTTCTTAAATTATTTTTCTTTTTTCTTCTATAAATCAAAGTATAAGACAACAAAATGATGAATAACATAACTAAAATGTTAGTAATAGAGGATAAAATTTTGATTAAATGATGAAGTTTTGTTGACGATGATTTGGCAACACATTTTAGCAAATGAAGTGTTAGGATTCCACCGCATAATTTTTCATTTCCAATGAGAGATATTGCTGAAGAATTTGCAAAGACACCTTCATATGGCACCTCACCTTCAAGGTTATTAAATGATAGATTCAACTTCTTCAAAAAGATAAGTTTTTGTAGAAATTGAGGAATAACACCTGATAAATTATTATGTGAAAGGTCTAGTATTTCAAGACTTTTCACACTACTTAGAGATATAGGAATGAGGCCTTGGAAGAAGTTGTATTCCATATATAATTCAAGCAATGATTGACAACTTCCAAGTGTTTTTGGAATTTCTCCTCTCAAATTATTATTAGAAAAATCAAGGTAGAATACATTTATTAGAAGACCAACTTCTAATGGTAGAGACCCAGTGAAAGAGTTATAAGACAAATCCAAATTAATTGAAAGGGAAGGAATGAAAAAAATTTCTCTTGGAATCCAACCGGTTAGGTTATTATTATTGAGATTCAACTGAGTGAGACGCTGGAGGCTTTTTAGGCTTGAGGGTATATGGCCTGTTAATTGATTATATCCTAAATCCAACTTGTTAAGACTTGTAAGATTTTCTAAGGAATATGGAATAACTCCTGTAAGTTCATTCCCATACAAAGTTAAAATTTGTAGCCTTCTAAGCATTCCAATGGTCTTGGGTATAGAACCTTCAAAAAGATTTCTCTCCATCCCTAAACCAATTAGATTGGTGTACCTACCAAGTTCAAAAGGGATTCTTCCTAAAATGTAATTAGATCCTAATGTTATTTGTTGAAGCTCAATGGAGAGGTTCCCAAATGATTTTGGAAGTATTCCATGAAAGTTATTACCATGAAGGCTTAAAGTTTGTAAGTTGGTGCAATTAGTTAATGAATCAAGAAATCCCCAGTCTTTTGCATCATTTGCTTCAAGTTGGTTTTCTTCCATATTGAGGCGTATAAGATTATACATTTTTCCAAGCTCTGGTGGCACCACTCCTGTGAAATTATTTCCGCTAATGTCCAAAAGGACTAAGCTAGTCACATTTTGAAGAGCTTGATCAAGTGAACCAATGAAATTATTTCCAGATAAATAAAAAATTGCAAGATTTGGAAAAGCTTGGGCAATATTAGCTGAAATGTAACCGGAGAGGTAATTATTTGTCACAGAAACTCTGCGCAGTGATGATAGGTTGTAGAATGAAGAAGGAATTTTGCCTGAAAGTTTATTATCAGCCACATTAAAGTCTTTTAACTTCTGAAGAACACCAATCTCTAGTGGGATGCCTCCCTCTAGATGGTTGTATAAGGCATAAAAACCTTCCAATAATGATAGATTGGCAAGTGAAGGTGGGATGGTTCCAATGATGTTGTTATTATAGAGGCTGAGGAATTTGAGTGGCGACATGGAGTTGATAACAAGAGGTATTTTTCCCGTGATCATATGATTGCTGGCAAGGTCCAGAAATTGGAGAACAGAGGTATGGTTCATCGTCAGAATAGCATGAATGTCTCCATCAAAAGAGTTAAAGCTCAGGTTAAGATATCGTAGTCGTGGTAGGCAAGCCAGAAGTGGAGGGATTTCACCATTGAGCCAGTTGACGCTGAGATCAAGCCTTCTTAGGAAGGTGAGATTGAATATGGAAGGAGGAAGAGGACCGACCAACCCGAAGGAGCTGAGATCCAAGGCTGTGACTCTGTCGCGGTGCTTGTAGCTGCACGTGACCCCTTCCCATGAGCAAAAGTGGTTGGTGGCATTCCACGAGCTTGTGAAAATGCTAGAAGAATCAACATTACTTTGCTTTAGAAACTGATTCTTGAACGCAACGAGTGATTCGTAATCTGAATTATTTCTTCCAATTGCTAACAATTGTTTGGAAGATAAACTGAGAGAGAATAGAATAAATAAGAGTCTGATGACACTAATAAATCCAGCCATTGAAGATCAGTGATATATAGTAGAAAACTAAGAATCTTACAAGAGAAAGAGAGCTGCTTTGCCACCATTGCCTTCCTGAATATATAGAAAGAAGGGAAAATTGCATGCATAGTACTTGAAACACTGTTAATTAGTATAGTAATGGAATTCCAGTGAACTTTGGAGTCACAATATGTTAAAAGTTTTTTCTTGGCCGTTTTTGAATGGAATGATGGCTGACCGACCATTGCCTTCTTTTTTATAATGTTTAATGAAAAAAATTACTATCCACTTTTTTTATTTCTTTTTTTCTTTTTGCTTTTTATATCTATCATTTCATATAGTTTTTTAGATATGTTATTAATTACGATTAACAATATAAAATGACTGAATATTTTAAAATGCTAATTTTGTTAATTATTTTAGATGAATATTTGGTCAATACTTTAGCAATGACTGAATATTTTGTAATTACTTTTGATGAATATTTGGTTTTTAGAAGTCTTTAAAGGTGCTTTCAAAGTTTAGGGTGGTCTTAAATTAACGCATTTGTGTTATTTATATTGATTAAGAAAAATATGCGACGACTCCTTTATTTAATATAAATGACTAATGAGTTGCATTGATCATTTCATGTAAATGCTTCGCGTCTCAAATGAAATGACTAAGTTTCTGTTTTCATATCTATCTTTCCATATAATTTTTAAAATTAACAAATATTATTAATCATGATGAACAATATAATATTTATACCATAATCAAATTTCAATTCATTTATTAATCGAATATATGAAAATTTTATGAATGATCAAACACTGTATAAATTCATTTTTAAAATTACTAATTTTATTCATATGTTTGATCACCAATTAGAATCATTCAATGCATGCAAAAAATATCCGACGACTCGTCAGTCGACAAAGTTGATATAGTTGTGGAATTCGAAGGTAGTTTACTTCACTTCAAACTCACATGCATACCACCCAATTCCTATGTATCTACACACCTAACACCTAAACGTTTACTTTTTTTTTTACATTTATACCACCTAATATACACCTCAGATCACTAGTCAACTTTTTCATATATATTAAATTGCAATTTAAAGTAGGAGCATGAAACACAGATCAGAGTATAATGTTTTGGGTGATGTGCACAGAGCCAAAGCCAACAACTTTAGAGATGGAGCCATCGGCAACGCGGATGGTGGAGTCGTCTCCGCACGACATATAGTCTTGAACAACGGAAGCATTGCCAGTCATGTGATGAGAGGCGCTGAAATCGATAATCCAGTGACCGAGGGATCATTGATTTACTATGAAGACATAGTATAAAGTACCTTGCTGCGTGAGCAGGCCGGTGAGGGGGTCGGGAACAACCATAGCAGGTGGTTTGCCAATCAGTTTGTGCAGTGAATCGAGTTGCTCTTTGCTGAATGGGCTGGACTCTGTGCAGGAAGGTTAAAGGCAGCAACGACGCTATTGGCACGGGGAATGCGATCAGACTGAGGCTTCCAATCGGCTGGCTTTCCATGAAGCACCCAACATGTGTCTTTATAATGGCCCCGCTTGAGGCAATGGTCGCACCAGGGATGGCCTCGGTGTGATGGGTTGTCGCTGTGATGAGGCAGAGTACCCCGAGCTGCAAGAGCGGAGGCGTCAATGGAGAGATTGGGTGAGATGGAGAAAGGTCCAAGCATGACTTTCTAGCGGCTTTCTTTTCGGTGAACCTTGGAGAAGGTTTCGCGAATGCTCGGTAGTGGTTTGAAGCCTAATATGCGAGACCGGACATGATCGAGAGAGTTGTTGAGGCCGAGAAGGAATTTGAATATCCTCTTTTGCTCGATGATCTAGCGGTATAAGTTGGAATCTGGAGTGCATGAACAGGCATGGACTTCATACATGACAATCTGTTGCCAATAACGCGAGAGGGCATTAAAATACTGAGTCACAGATTGATCACCTTGGCGAAGATCATGGAGGATTGACTCGATCTCGAAGAACTTGGATGTGTTATCTGAGTGAGAGTATGTCTCTCGAGCTACATCCCAAATACTCTTTGTCGTGTCGTAGAGAAGAAAATTTTCGTTGATGTCGTTGGTCATGGAATTAATTAACCACGACATGGCCATGTGGTTTTCTGCATTCCATGTCCGGAACTTTGGGCCATCCTTAGTCAGGGCGACGAAAGCACCGGTGATTGTCGGCCGCTTTAGGAGCTGCGATGCGCTTTGAGATTTTAATTTAATGTATATATATGTATGTATTGATTTTTGAAAATAAAATTTTAAGTTTTAAAATATGAGAATGAGAAAGGACGGATCTCATTCGTTTAGCAGTTTGGATGAACAAGCGTAATATCGCGAGTAACGCATCTATTCCGAAGAATAGACACCCTACTTGACAATATCGCTCGATCAAATAAACCACAAAATTCATGACATCCGTTCTGGCCTGCGAACCTTTATGTGGACCGACAAATTCCCCTATTTAATACAAAAGAATTAAATAGGGTTTATATTATCTGGGGTCTTTAAAACTCCCTATAGAGGCAAGCCCCTATAGTTAATTACCCCTCAAATGACCGTAGTCACCTGATAGAACTCTCGATTTAGATCGCGGGTTTCTATCTTCACGAATTCAAAAGATAGGGTTTTCAACAAAATTTGGTAATAGGAAATCCACTAGGTGAAAGGCGCAATGTGGAACAGTTATTTCTGGAGTCAAAGGAAGAAGGGTAGGGGATGTCACAGATCTCGAGGAGAACCTCGAGGACGTCCCAGACTATCCTATGGTTGGGCTTTAAACTTTGGAAAGAGATTTATTTTAATTTCAATCCTGCAAATTAATTATAGGGATTACGTTTGCATAATGTCCTGATTATGCAAACTACCTGAAAGACATGAGGGCTTACATCGTATCGGACGACAACCTCGGAAACCTAAGCGAGTTAGGGCTTATATTGCACAGCAAGGCGGTGCAAAAGCCTAAAAGAGAAGGTGAGGGTTTATGCCGCGCTAGGCGAACTACCTCGAAGTCCTAGGGCTTGTTATTTAAGCTAAAGAAGGGGGGTTTTGCTGACGTCGACACAGGTTTTGCTGAAGAAGATGGCCGTGCTGCCCACCGTGCTCCAAGCTCCACGTCGTAGCAGGAATCGCAGTTTAGGTTTAAAGTCTTAAGTTAAAATGAGCATGCAAGTCGTTTATTATTTTTTATTGCAGGTGAGTGTGTACAACAGTGACAGGAGTAGCAACAGAAAGCAGTAAACAGGAGCATGCTATAGCAAACTAAACAGTAAACATGCTAAACAGGTATAAACATGTTGAGCAGGAGAAAGTACAGAAATGTAAGACATGCTTAAGCAAGTATATGTGCGAAAGTAAACAGTCTAGACTAGCGGGAGTATGTCTTTGAAAAGTAAAACATGCCAAGCGAGTATAACGATAAGGAAAGTAAAAGCATCGCGAAGAGTACCGTATGTTTTGCTTATCCTCGGCGCGCTGTTACCTGTTTATTACTATATTTTTTTTATTTCCTGCAGCAAATTTGTCAGTGCCAAAAGAGCAAGAGTAGAAGTAGTAAGTGAAAACAACCTAGCTAAACAGGGGTACTATGGTGGGTACACAGAAAGTAGAGTCTGAAAACTCAACAGTAAAAACGAAGGAAAACGCCGAGAAAGAGAGGAAAATCGCAGAAGAAAACTAAGAAAGTCGGGAAAGAAAGAAAAGAAACGTCCATGGAAAAACTCCGAGAAAAGCCACAAACGAAAACAAAACAAAACCGTAGAAAACTGCAAAAAGCACCGTGAGAAAACCCACAGACGACCCGCTAAACTCATGGCGAACCATAAGAAAGCCATGGGCCTCTGGAAAGAAAGACCCGTAAGCACGGTGGTGTTTCGGACTCAGAGCTGTGCTAATGTCCGGACTTGAGTGCTGACTACTAGACCGACTTTCTGCGAAGGCGATCCTAATCCGACTCGAATAGCCAACCGTGGACCTTTATAAATTTTCACACATTTCATTTTTTTTGTTTTCATGCAAGCAAGACTGTAGGTAAGTAGGCTGTGTAGTAGTGGAGGTAATTTTGTATTTTTCAAATATATGTATTTTTTTGTTTTAAAACATTTCAGTCCACAGGTTGACTACCCTAATAGGACTAGGTCTACGAACATTAGACTGTCGGTAGTAGAAACCTCAAGGACGGTCGAACGGTTCCGTGGTTCTGCTCTACTCTCTGCGAGTCTGCGAGTCGGGCGGCCCCATTCTATGATTCTCGTAATTTTTCTCATTTTGCGGTCTCATAAATGTCCCCACCGCACTTACGGCCTTGCTGATGGCCCCATATATAACCCGAGGAGGTTATATATGCACACCTACACGTCCCCTGTAGGTGTGTGCTTTGAGCCAAGAAACAATGTGAAACTAGGGACGAGAGGTCAAGGAAAAGAGGACGGAAAGCGGCTCACTTAACACAATTTCGAAAAGAAGTGAGTTGATTTCCAATAATCAGAAAACACGTAAATCACCCTGGACTCCCGACCGACCTCACATGTCCTGAGAAAAGGACTAAAGGCACCTCGACGCTCTCGAAGAGGATGAGGACTAGACCCCTAGGAAGGCACTCCTTTTTCCCAAATAACTTGTAAAATCATGAAAAAAAACATAAAAAAGAAAGCCACTGCTCGGGTTCTAGACTTCAGGCCACATTGATTTTTAATTCCTGAAACACAAACTTCCCCGGTACGTTCTCTTACGGGTTCGAGACTCAAGCTATAGCAACAGGAGAATCAATAAACTTTTAATACATAAGAAAGAGAATGGACAAGCCATAAGCCACCAAACTAGCATCAATTTCACCAAATAAATCCTCCAAGAAGTATTCCAGATATCGTGCTCAATTTATTTTCCACAAATAAGCTAGGAAGCTCTTCCAAATTCATTAAATCAATTCCATAGACAAGTGAAGCTAAGAGCAAAGCCACCATCACAACAATCACCCCAATAAGGCTCTCGGCCAGGGCTAAAAACAGGAACAAAGGCTCACGGCCTAAGCTACAATAAAGGGGCAGCAAGAAGTAAAGCCCTGACAATCCAAATCATCACAGTGAGGCTCACGGCCAAGCTCCAACAAACCACCCATACTAATTCAAGTTCACCACAAATGCATAGGGATGAATCCATAGGGCAACCAAGCAATTCAGCCCAACTACAGCTTAAAAGAAGCACAAACCCGAGCCCAGGGGAGACCCAAACCCGAGCCATTCAAAGGCCGCACCGGGGAGGTTGCGGGAACGAACGAGGGACCAAAACCGAGCCCCAACATCAAGTGCAAAGGGAGCAGCTGCAAGAGCAGCAAAACAGAAAACCGAGCCCCCAAATCAAGAGCAAAGGGAGCAGCTGCAAGAGCAGCAAAACAGAAAACCGAGCCCCCAAATCAAGAGCAAAGGGAGCAGCTGCAAGAGCAGCAAAACAGAAAACCGAGCCCCCAAATCAAGAGCAAAGGGGCTAGCTGCAAGAGCAGCAAAACAGAAAAACCGAGCACCCAAATCAGGAGCAAAGGGAGCAGCTGCAAGAGTAGCAAAACAGAAAACCGAGCCCCCAAATCAAGAGCAAAGGGGCTAGCTGCAAGAGCAGCAAAACAGAAAAACCGAGCCCCCAAATCAAGAGAAAAGGGAGCAGCTGCAAGAGCAGCAAAGCAGAAAACCAAGCCTCCCAAACCAAGAACAAAGGGGCTAGCTGCAAGAGCAGCAAAACAGAAAAACCGAGCCCCCAAATCAAGAGCAAAGGGAGCAGCCACCAAAAGTCCAGCACAAAGCTACAGTTAAACCACTAGAAAGCTGACATTAAACCAAACCCAAGGCTAAGTAATCAAGCCTTCACAAAGATTGAAAACTGAGGCATCACAAAGCCAAAACCGAGGCCTCCATTCGGCCAAAACAAAGCACAACAAGTCTAAACCGAGCCCTGCAAAGCCAAACCGAATACAGGAAAACCAAAACCGAATACAGGAAAGCCAAAACCGTACCCAGCTCAAGGGAATAGGCATTCTCTACCTCTTAATACATCAAAATAGAAGGCCACCATATATTTCAGATAAGAATAAGCATAGAACTTTTCCAAACTTAAAGTAAATTTCTCCATAACATGCCTTTTGATAAGGAAAAGCTAGAAGGAAGCCAGAAATGAGGCCCACATGTTTACAAGGCCCAAGTGAATCCCCCACCATCTCATGTTAAACAAATTCACATGTAAAGCCACATATTTTGATTTTGATCTTCATCTTGAACATAAGGAAGAAGGAAGATATTAACATACCAATCCGTTGTTATTTTGAAGCAAATAATCAACTCCAACTTTAAAACATATTCATGCTTGAATATTTATCATGCTTGAGCAATAAACCCCCCAAATGAAATTATAATAACGAGCTAGCATGTCATTAGAAAGGAAAGAGGAGGGACTATCATTTAGGCTAGCATACAAGTTATACCTCCATTTTATTTCACTATAAGCAGTAAAAAGAAATTCCCTCCAATCTATATGCAAGACTACACAAGCATGCCATTTAAAGATGAAAAACAGGAAATTATCATCTCAAGCAATCAAACAAATCATTCCACAGCATACAAACACCCAGCCGAAGCAGTAAACAGGGAGGGCCGAACCAATCAGCAAGAATCACGGCCTCCCTGGGCTAGACCGAGAGGAAGAGAGGAGAAGAAGAGGGTTACCAGTTAATGTAGAACACCCCAAGGAATAGGAAACCCTAAGCTTTGAACCAGCAGCACCTCCCCACCTCCACAGGAATAATCGGCCGGCCCTAGGAACGCCCCAAATAGGGCCTTAAATAGGCAAGGAGAGGGAGAGGAGTGCCTCATCCTACCTGCAGAGCCGGGCGCAAGTGGGGAAGAGTCAGGAAGAAGGCGACAAAACGTCGCAGCCAAGAGCCGAAGCTCGGCAGCAAGGGCCAGAGTCGAGCGGGAGACAGGGCTGCGCGCGGGAGGTCACGCGAGGTGACCCTCGCACAGGATAACACTCGAGCAGGTATGGGGAGAACCACGCGGGGCTCGAGAGAGCAACGGCTACAAGGAAGAGGCGCGCTCGAGCGCGGGAGAAGGAGGGAACGGGAGCCCTCATCGAACGAGCTAGAGAGAGAGAGAGCCAGCCGATCGAATGGGAGGGATTAGGGCTTAGGATAGAATAAATGAGTTTTAAAATATATATATATAATTAATTTTATTAAAATAAGCCCAAAAATTGCAATTTCCGCTCCGGCAGGCGATCGTCGCAAATCAAATATCAATTTTAGGTGGAAACGACGTTCCGGACGCAACGGCGCAGTCCGTTTCGTCATCCGAGGTCGTTCGGACAACCTCGTCGAAGATCGCATCGAAAGTGCGTCAAATCCGACATTTTCTGAAATTCTGACTCGACGTCGATAGTCCCGACGTTCTGGCTTCAATCTTGACCCGTTGCGAGGCGGTTGAAATCTTCGAGGCCGTGGCTCGAGGAGTTTGTGCTCGGTGGAGCAGAAAATGTGCACGAGGCCATCCTAAGGTCCAGTGGTCCTATAGGAACTCAATTTGGAGTCCTAACGCTAATTCCAACCTACCTGCTGTGAACTAGAGGTCAGGAATTCCGTCCGGGACTCCAAAAGAGTGTCGAAGTGGTTTCAAGCATTCTAAAGCGAGGTGGGTCCAGTGCTAGGAATCTAAGATCGTCGGGGAAGCTCCTAAAGCTAGAACCCTAAATCCTAGGAGGAAAACTAAACCTCGACAAAAACGAGGTCAACAGTGATATAGTCGTCTTTGCCTTTGCCGCAAGAAAATATCATGACGGATTGGGACCACTGGAGGTAGTTATGGCCGTTGAGTTTGTGGCCAGTGATGAGGGAGGAAGTGCCATCGATTTCGGTTGGAACAGGGGCAGAGAAGACGGAGGATGTTTCTTGGGAGGAAGAGGAAGAAGTCGACATACTGAAAAGATTGGTATGACAGAGAGGATCGCACGTAGGAGCAGCGGAAGGAGGGATCTGGGATCCCATTAGAAGGTCGCGTGAGAGAGGGCTAGGGCAGCTGAGATTTGGACGCCGACGTCGAGGAAGGCCTGCGAGTACAGAATGGCCCGTGTGAAGAATCGGCCGAGGAGAGTAAATAATAATAAAAAAAAGTAATAAATAATAATCTTGTTCACTTATTTTCCACATAAAAAATAAAAAATAAAAATTGACCCCCCTTGTTTCCTACTAGTTCGTCAAGAACCTCGTGGCAATGGGGTGGGCTCTAGTGATAGTGAAGTGGGTTCCACTTCTTGGTTGTGCTTGCAAATGGTACTCTTTAGTTTTATTGCCTCAGCAGTTTTTCAATAGAAAAATTTGGATAAAGCAAGGAAGAAACTGTTAACCTATTTTTTCATTCAAACAGGTACTAATAGGCATGTAAATCAATTTCACATATATATGTGAGGAATCTCATTTAATATAAGACAATCTTTGAATAGGCTTATGTTTGGCCTTTGATTGTCATTTAACAGTTTTAATTCCTGGATTGAACCAATGAACCCTATATGATCTTTTTTTTTTTTTTTGGCAGATCTGTATAAGATTTGTCTGCTTTTCCAAATTTTGTTTTATATGCACTTCTTGTTTCTATTGAAGGTGGAATCATTTATCCTTTTGTTTCTATGGTTAATTGATTAGTACATTTACTCTTTGACTCTATATCCACCTTCTCTACTCTAATGACCTCTATAACACACTTTGCTTAGGAATTCAACAGAGAACCTGTGATACCGATCTATTTTTCAAGGCCTGATCAAGTAGAAAAGGCTCTTAAACATGTATATAACATGGCAATGAATAAACTGAAGGTAAAAGAGCTGGAGCTTCTTCTAGCCATACTTCCAGATAACAATGGTTCTTTATATGGTCTGTCAAGCCTCTCATTCATTCGTTTTATTTTATTTTATTTTATATTGTTATTTTTTTAAAGTTATATTTGAAGGATCTTGCCTACTTCATTTCAAAACTTCTTGTGGACTCAGGTGATCTCAAAAGAATCTGCGAGACTGATTTGGGATTGATATCTCAATGCTGTTTAACAAAGCATGTTTTTAAGATAAACAAACAGTACTTGGCAAATGTTTCACTCAAAATAAACGTTAAGGTGTGGTTCAAACTCTATTGATCATTTCATAAATGCAAATTTAATGACTTGAATTGTTAATTTCTTCACTATTATTGCTCTTACATTGCTATAACTGTAGATGGGAGGGAGAAATACTGTTCTTTTGGATGCTATTAGTTGGAGAATTCCTTTGGTCAGTGACAAACCAAATATAATATTTGGAGCAGATGTAACTCATCCAGAGACTGGGGAGGATTCAAGTCCATCAATTGCTGCTGTACTTATAATATTTCTTAACATTTATACTATGAGAGTCCTGTTATTCATTTTTCAATGATAATTGTATTTGTTGTTATTATTATTATTTTTATTAATAACTGCAGGTTGTTGCTTCCCAAGACTGGCCAGAGTTACAAAATATGCTGGACTTGTGTGTGCTCAGGCTCATCGACAGGAACTTATTCAGGATCTTTACAAGACTTGGCATGATCCGCACAGGGCACTCTTACTGGAGGCATGATAAGGTTTATTTTCCTTTTTTTTGGTTTATTTGACCTGGAATAACTGATAGAAAACTCAAAATTGACAAACATTTAAAATGACTTACCTTTTAAATCATTTTTTTTCTCTTTTTACTTTCATTGCAGAGAGCTACTGATTTCTTTCAGGAAGGCAACTGGTCAAAAGCCAATGAGAATAATATTCTACAGGTACAATTTTGGTATTTAATATGGTTACAAAGCTCTTCTATAAATTTTCTATTAATTATGCCAAACGGTTATGAGATATATTATCCTTGAACTGGTGTTGGGGTAGACCTAATGATGCTGAGCCGCATTTTGATCCTTGGGATCTTAAATGATATTGGTTTCTAACTGTTGTTTTGACCCCCAATTAGTCACTAAGGTAAGTGGCACTCTTGTAAATTGCTACTTACTTTAAGCCTCCATTGTTGACTTTTCATGGAAGACCCTAGAAGAGGACATGTGGAAGGACATGTGGAGGCCATGCGGTGGAAGGAAGACATGTGAAAGGACACGTGGAGACCATGCGATGGAGGACTCTAAAGGGTGGACATGTGGAAGCCATGCGATCCTTGAAGGTTACACCTCATCTATTTATAGAATATTATAATGTAATCTAATCTACTATAAATAGATGAGATGAGGGAGGCATTAGTGTGGGTTTTGTAAGAGTGAAAAAGAACTCAAGGAGTGTGGGCTTAGCTTGTTAAGGGTGAGGAGAGCATCTTGGAGGCCTTGGATGTGAAGGGAGGCCATGGAAGATGAGGGCTCATCTATGTAAAGCTAAGTACTCTTGTTTCTTGTCTTAGTGGATTATTTCGATTCCCTCCCGTGGACGTAGGTCAAAAAGACCGAACCACGTAAATCCTCTTGTTTGCTTGTGCTCTTGTGTTTGCATCTTCTTTGTTGTGATTTGCGGATTGTTCTCTTACCAAGATTAAGGAAAGAAAGTTTTTTTTCCCACAACAATTGGCGCCGTCTGTGGGAGAACCTCGACACATCTTGGTCGGAGGAATCACACCCAAGAAATCGCAGCAAGAAGAGGTGTTTGGCGGGGACAATGGGTTCCACCAAATTCGACATCGAGAAATTCACGGGAAAGAACGACTTCGGCTCGTGGAGAGTAAAGATGAGAGCCCTACTGGTCCAGCAGGGTGTCGCAGAAGCCTTGCAAGGGCCGACGGCACTGCCGGCCGACATGACAGAGAAAGAGAAGATTGGCATGCTGGAGAAAGCTCATAGTTTGATAATCTTGAGCTTGGGCGACAAGGTTCTGAGGGAGGTGTCGAGGGAGACAACGGCTCAAGCGCTTTGGGCCAAACTCGAGGTACTCTACCGACCAAGTCTTCGGCTAATAGGCTATTTCGAAACAGGCGCCTATACTCTTTCAAAATGCACGAAGACAAATTAGTCTCGGAGCGGATAGACGAGTTCAACAAGATCATAGATGATCTCGAGAACATCGACGTCAAGATGGATGACGAGGACAAGGCGCTGCTTGTTGCTAAACTCTATTCCTAAGAGCTACGAGCGGTTCGAGGATGCGATGCTCTATGGAAGGGCGCAAACGATTACTCCGGAAGAGGTTCGATCATTGATCGAGCCAAAGAACTTCGGAAGAAGCACGACATGAAGGAGGAAACCGATGGAGACGAGTCGATGGTTAGAGGAAGATCGAGCAATAAAGGATATAAAAGTGACCGGAGCGGATCGAGGTCCGGAAGAAACGTTAGAGGTCGGTCTTCTAAGAGATCCTACAAGTGCTTACCATTGCCACAAGGAAGGTCATTTTAAGAAGGACTCGTCCGGATAGAAAGAAAGGCTTTCGAGAGAAGCCTAAAGATTCCGGAGAAGCAAGCATAGTCTCGGACGGCTATGATTCGAGTCGAAGCTCCGGTGATCACGGAATCCGAATATAGCAAGGAGTGGATCCTTGACTCGGGGTGCTCCTTCCACATGTGTCCTCACAAAGACTGGTTCGAGACACTACAACTGGCAAATGGTGGATCCGTTCTACTTGGAGACAATAAAGCTTGTAAGGTGATCGGCAGCGGGACGATCAGAATAAAGATGTTCGATGGAGCTGAACGGATACTGCAGCATGTCAGGTACGTCCCGGAACTTAAAAGAAATTTGATTTCTTTAGGGACGTTGGAGTCGAATGGATACTCATTCAAGGCGAGAGAATAGGCTGTATACGAGTAGCTAAGGGCTCTCTCATAGTCATGAAAGGAGTCAGAAAGAATGGGCTATACTCCCTCGTTGGAAAAACCGTGATCGGGAACTTCTCAAATGCAGTTCAATCAGAGTCTGACAGATCCAGACTATGGCACATGAGGCTGGGGCATGTAAGTGAAAGGGGCTTACAGGAATTGTCCAGCGAGAACTCGTTATGAGGAGATCGGGTCAACAACCGGAATTTTGTGAACAATGCGTACTTGGGAAGGCCACCCGGGTGAAGTTCTCCACTGGAATACATACATCAAAGAAACCTCTTGATTATGTACACAGTGATCTATGGGGCCCAGCTAGAACTCAGACTCATGGAGGAGGAAGGTACTTCATGTCCATCGACAGCCGTTGATATGAAGACTCCTTTGGAGATGTGGTACGGAAAACCAGGTAACTATGATAATCTTAAAGTCTTTGGATGTATTGCATACGCTCACGTTAGACAGGATAAGCTGGAAGCGAGGGCTTTGAAGTGCATCTTCATCGGATACCCGCCTGGAACCAAAGGTTACAAACTTTGGTGCCTAGATCAACAAAAATGCATCATCAGTAGGGATGTGACATTCGATGAGTCCAAAATGGGGAATCTGCAAAGCTATGTTACCGGGGACGAGTGTCAGCTAAGAAGGATTCGTCGATTGAGGTGGAGCTGCAACAAACTTTGATCGATCGAAGGACAACCGTGAATGATCAAGATGAAGTGGCGGAAGACCAGCAAGTGATCGAACCGAAAAGAAGATCCGACGACTACGACTTGGTAAGGGACGGACAAAGGAGAACTATCGGACCGCCGGAGAGATATGGCCATGCGGATATGATCTCCTTTGCTGCGAATGTTCTTCGAAGTGATAGAAGAAGCGAACCGAGCGGCTACAAGGAAGCCACCGAAGAGCGAGGAAAGACACAAGTGAGAAGAGGCAATGGATGAGGAAATGGCTTCTCCGATGAAGAACAAAGCACGGGAACTTGTGGATCGACCAACGAACAAACGCGTAGTCGGTTGCAAGTGGACCTTTAAGAAGAAGGAAGGCATGCCGAGTGCGAGAGGATCGAGTACAAAGCCGGACTCGTTGCAAAGGGATTCACACGGAGTTGAAGGAATTGACTTCAACGAAATCTTCTCACCCGTGGTGAAGCACTCGCTCAATTAGGATAGTCTTAGCACTAGCGGTTCGATTCAACTTGGAATTAGAACAGCTAGATGTTAAGACTGCGTTCTGCATGGAGAGCTTGAAGAAACCATCTACATGGACCGAGCCGGATGGGTACAACACACCCGAGACAAAGGACAAAGTTTAATTGCTGAAGAAGGCATTGTATGGGCTGAAACAAAGCCCAAGATAATGGTACAAACGATTTGATGATTTCATGCTAAAGATCGGTTTTGTCAGAAGCAGCTACGACAGCTGTGTGTACATGAAGTGGCAAGATGGTGAAATTGGTACGTACTTGCTCCTTTATGTAGATGATATGTTAGTAGCTAGCAGGAGCAAGGAGGAAGTCCAGAAGATCAAAGGTATGCTCGATTCGAATTTGACATGAAGGACCTAGGACCGACTACAAAGATCCTAGGTATGGAGATTACCGGAGACAAGAAAAAGGGTAGCTTATTCTTGTCTCGAAAGTCATATACTCGAAGGTTCTAACAAGGTTCAACATGCATGAGGCTAAGCGAGGTTGCAACATCTATCGGCCAACACTTCGGACTATCGAACTCTCGAAGCACCGGAGACCGAAGAGGAGAAAAGGTACATGGAGGGTGTCCCCTACGCCAGTGGGGTTGGTAGCATCATGTATGGTATGGTTTGCAGCAGACCAGATTTAGCCTACGCCGTCAGTATCGTAAGCAGGTTCATGGCAAGCCCAGGACAGGCTCACTGGGAAGCACTAAAATGGATCCTGAGATACTTAAGAGGTACCACTAATTTGGGGCTACTCTTCAAAAGGCAGGAAGACAAAGAAGAAAAAGTAGTCGGTTACGTAGATTCTGATTACGCGGAAGCATTGACACCGGGAAGTCACCGACCGGATTCATCTTCACTGTCTTCGATGCTGCGATCGGTTGGAAGTCTAACCTCCGATCAGTTGTGGCCCTCTCAACAACAGAGGCTGAATACATCGCTGTGACTGAAGCAATCAAGGAAGCTATGTGGCTAAAGGGCATGGCTGAAGAGCTTGGGATACATCAGAAGGTGATAACTGTGTTTTGCGACAACCAAAGCACCATTCACCTAACCAGGAATCAGGTATTTCATGAAAGATCCAAGCACATAGACGTGAAGCTTCATTTCGTAAGGGATGTCGTTGCTAAAGGCTCAATAGTGGTAGAGAAGATACCAACTGAAGAGAACCTCGCTGATATGCTCACCAAGGCGTCGCCATAGCTAAGTTCAGACACTGTCTGAACTTAGTAAATTTTTCCACTGGCTGAGGGCCCCTCGGGGGCCACGTGGAGGGAATCACTAATCCAGCATAATTGAGGGTCAAGGTGGAGATTTGTTGTTTTGACCCCCAATTAGTCACTAAGGTAAGTGGCACTCTTGTAAATTGCTACTTACTTTAAGCCTCCATTGTTGACTTTTCATGGAAGACCCTAGAAGAGGACATGTGGAAGGACATGTGGAGGCCATGCGGTGGAAGGAAGACATGTGAAAGGACACGTGGAGACCATGCGATGGAGGACTCTAAAGGGTGGACATGTGGAAGCCATGCGATCCTTGAAGGTTACACCTCATCTATTTATAGAATATTATAATATAATCTAATCTACTATAAATAGATGAGATGAGGGGAGGCATTAGTGTGGGTTTTGTAAGAGTGAAAAAGAACTCAAGGAGTGTGGGCTTAGCTTGTTAAGGGTGAGGAGAGCATCTTGGAGGCCTTGGATGTGAAGGGAGGCCATGGAAGATGAGGGCTCATCTATGTAAAGCTAAGTACTTCTTGTTTCTTGTCTTAGTGGATTATTTCGATTCCCTCCCGTGGACGTAGGTCAAAAAGACCGAACCACGTAAATCCTCTTGTTTGCTTGTGCTCTTGTGTTTGCATCTTCTTTGTTGTGATTTGCGGATTGTTCTCTTACCAAGATTAAGGAAAGAAAGTTTTTTTTCCCACAACACTAACTTTCTGCTTCATTCTGACAGAGATGGTGTGAGCGAAGGACAGTTCTATCAGGTCCTTTTGTACGAATTGGACGCAATTCGTAAAGTCTGTCGATCTCCATCAAATTTACTTATAGAAAAGCGTCCCATATATCGAATGATCCTTACAACATGATTTTTGCAGGCGTGTGCTTCGTTAGAACCAAATTATCAGCCTCCAGTGACCTTTGTTGTGGTTCAAAAGCGACACCACACCAGGCTCTATGTGAACAACCATAAGGATAGAAACAGTTCAGACAAGAGTGGAAATATCCTGCCTGGTACTTCAATTGATACAGAGAATACTTATGGTTCAGTTACAGTGGATAGTTAACAAGTTCTTTTGCAGTAGTAAATGTTTTTTATTTCTTTGGTTGCATTTATTTACACTTTTACTTATGAGAAAATGTTGTTGTTTGGATGATATAGGCACTGTGGTTGATACCAAAATCTGTCATCCTACGGAGTTTGATTTCTACCTTTGTAGTCATGCTGGGATCCAGGTAGGTTGGCGTTAATTGTGCTTCAGCTATAGCAATATGTAAAAAAAAGTTGTAGAATTGCTGTGCGAAATATTATGAAGTTTTTTTAAAGCTACTATGGATGCCATATACCACTTTATTTTGAAAATTCATACATAAACTTTTTTATAATCTGTCTCTATTTGAGCATGTATAATACACCTTATCATACATGTACTTGCCAGGGAACCACTAGACCAGCTCATTACCATGTCATCTGGGATGAAAACAATTTCACAGCAGATGAAATGCAGACTTTGACAAACAATCTCTGCTACACGTAAGCCTACTCCCAATACACTCTACTTGACATTTGAATGACCACCTGTGTGATACCTCACTGGTTTTATCCAACTCCCAGGTATGCTCGATGCACTCGATCAGTATCCGTCGGTATGTTTTTTAACCTCTTATCTACTCAAAAAAATTTCATACCAATTCGTTGACATTTTCGATCTTGCTAAAATATGTTCAGTGCCACCTGCATACTATGCTCATCTTGCCGCATTTCGAGCACGGTTTTATATGAAACCTGAATTCTCTGATAAACAGACAGCACATAACATAAGAATGCAGAATGGTTCTTCTGTGAAACCTCTGCCAGCATTGAAAGAGAAGGTGAAAAGGGTCATGTTCTACTGTTGAGTTTGAGAAAGCAGAAGAGAGGATGAGAAGAGGACTTATTGTACATCTTGCTGTACTTATTTTGTAGAGATAAGCTTTAATTCTTGCAGGTTAGAAGCTGGGAAATCTTTCTAGATTGATTACTTGGTTGTTATTTTGTTACACTTGTACACAATCTGAGGCTAGAAGAGTGTAGTCATCTTCTTTTGATGTATGTCCAGTTGGGGGTTTTGAGGACTATGCTGTAAACATCAATTAATTTTGTTTGAGAAGGAAAATAATAGTTGGATAAATATTGGGTTGTGTAAATGGAAGAAAGTAAATTTACTTGTATATTGTTTCATGTTATTGAATTTTATAATCACTTTTAATGTTCTTGATTTCCTTAGTAATTTATGCTTAAAAGCAAATTAAAAGCAAATTAATGAGAATGATCACATAAATTATCCCTCACTGTAATTATTTCACACATGTAGGAGAGGTTTGCAATTTTGTGGCAGTATCATTCATGAATGGTCTTTCATCTGCTAATGAAGTTGAACACAAAGGCCTATTTGTGCCAAGCGAGCAATTGTTGAATCTTTGGTAGTACCTTTTGCTTGCTTTTTTAGCAAGCATTTTATGCTCTATGATGTTTATTGATTACATAAGAAAATTAGAATTTTTATGTGATTATATAAGTTCGAGTTATTTCAAAAATATCATATGTAGGTAATTTTTTGGCTGGTAGTATTACTCTCAAATAAAATAATAATGTTGATTTTATGAAATTTTTATATTTTAAAATAAACCTTATCAAGGTTAATCATTATAGGCACAAGTGTTCAGACTTATCATATTGTAGTAACATAAAGAAATTATGAATCGTAAAACTATAACTGTTAGCTTAAAATTTACAGATGATGAACTCATCAAGCTCTCATGATTCTGTCATGTGGTTCTTTTACTTAGTGGTACTCAACCGAACATATTAGAATGATCTTTATTATCTTGCTTAGTCCAAAAAATATACAAATCGAGGTGAATGTTTGTCTATGGAGACAAATATAAGTCAATGTTGGCTTACAAAGAGATTTGTCCCTCGTCAAATCTGTTCTATAATTCACAACTCAAATGGGAAATCAACGGAGAACATGCAAACTACAGTTATGACTTTTATAATGGAGTCTACTGGCCAAACTATTTGATGGAGCCTACTGGCCAAATGACCTATTTGATGGAGCCTACTGGCCAAATGACCGGTTAGAGATCTCTGGTTATGACTGCTTCTTTTGTGTAGTTGGCCAAATCATATGGATGAAGCACTCAGTATACTTCCTTATTGACACATTATTATTTCAGATTTTATTTAAATATTTTCCTTTAAGCATTGAATGATATATTTTATTTAAATATTTTAGATTTTATGATTTGAAATTTATCTTATGAATAGATCATTTCAGGTTAAGATATGCAATGAATACGCATATCATCCGAGAATTAAGATTGAAATGCTTCTTTTATAATTTGATTAAATTTAGTAATTTTAGCACTAAAAAAAAAGTTAAGTCATGTCAACACCAATCCTCATTATAAGGAGGACTGGACCAGGGCTCGATCTTATAAACTCGAACCCATGTAAGGATGTCGGTTGCCAAATTGGAAGTTGTCGGTCACCGGAATAGATTTCCTGACGCCCGGTTTAAAATATTTAATATATATATATATATATATATATAATTTTGGAAAATTTTATTTTAATTTAAAAATACGAAATCAAATCGTTCTCATTTCCTTGGTAGCTTAAGTAAACGAGCACTAAACCACAACCATATATCTAACCCGAGGAATAGACACATCACTTGATAGTGAGGCTCAATTACATAAACTAATAGATTTATGACATCTGTTCGGTCTGCGAAAACCTTTATGTTAACCGACAAGTTCCCCTATCTAATATGAATGATTAGAGAGAGTTTATATTAAGCTGGATCATTCAAATTTCCTATAAGGGCAAACCTCTATATTTAATTGCATCTTAAGCAACTAAGGTCTTCTAAGAAAACTCTTGATTTACATCAAATATAATTTCGCTCCGACACCCGATGAACATACTCCCACTCTAAAATGAAGCCACGCAGGAGGCTATCACAGGCACCCGATTCTGTTCGACCGGATGTCTTCTTAGGGATACGATATTCATGTATAGACTAATATATCTCGCCATATCTACGTATACTAGGGGGTACAATATGTAATTGTACATCCCCTCATTTCTATAAATAGAGTTCCATTTTATAAATAAACGTTACATGAATCTATTGCTTTATACTGTGTTTTTGCTCTCATTTCTCTCACTCTCCCCAACAATGATCTATTCTTTAGCCTTGTCTCCTGAAAAATTCTTTTGGATTCAACACATGGAATTTGTATCAATTATATATATATATATATATATATATATATATATATATATATATATATATATATATATATATCTTATGTGCCGCATACCTTGTGCGCATTGTTGGTAGCGGTGTCACTGTAAGTCCCCTCAGGTCAGAAGTTTGATCTCACAGTGGCTCGAGGACTCTCAAATTTTAGGCATATGATGCGGCGCTTATCATGGGACTAGAATGCACATGAGAAATCGTTATTTGGGCATATGCCAAATATCGATTTCCTTATATATATATATATATATATATATATATATATATATATATATATATATATATAAATGATGCGTGCTAGAAAATTTACTGCGGTAGAGTAACAGATTATAGTCTTAGCATTGTACAAGAATTCATCACACAGATGAAAAAAAAATAAAAAATGACGACTCCAGAAGCTTTTACGTGGAAAACCCGTAAAGAGAAAAACTACGGGGCCTGACCCAGTTATAAAAGTTCATTATTAGAAAATGATTACAAAGATTCCTTATCCAACATACGAGAAATGGTTACAGTATTTTCCAAGTTAAAGAGTTGACTGACATTGTTTGGTCGGTGGCGACTGACGGTGATGGTAGACAGTGGGTGACTACGATGGGCGGGTGTCGACACGGCTGGCGGTGGTCGACGGTGGCCGGCGGTGTCCAAATGAGGTTGGCGGTGATTGACGACGATCAACAGGTGTCGACGATGGTCTGCGGGTGTCGACGACGGTCGACGGTTTATGACAGTCGGCAGTGGCCAATGGTGATCAACTGGTTAGTGGCGGTTGATAGTGGCTGACGACGACCGGTGGGTGTCAGCAATTGACGATGGTCGGCGACAGTCGGGATGGTTTTGGACTTTAGCTCCTTCTCAGAGCTTACAATTCTTTCTGCAGCTTCAAGTCTCCCTCCTAATGTGAGGGGTGGGACTTAATTTATAGTTTTCTGGGTGCAATTAAAGCAGGAATAAAAACAATTTTTATTGGACAGTCCAGAGAGCTTCCTTCAATCATACGCCATTTAAGGGACATTTGGATGCCTTAATGATGTCGGAATTGAGTGATATTGGTCTCATTAAATTTGTCTTGTCGAGACTTCGATTCGACTTTAAACTTGCCGGAGTCGACTTCCGTTTGATCTTCCAAATGTGTGAGGGAATCTTCCAAAAGCAGTTAAATAACTTGATCACGGCTTGATTTGACTCGGATTTGTCTAACTTTGATGACATTAGATTCCTCTCCTCGAGCCGGTCAGTTTGACTATAAGTTTAGTGAAATCAGAGCTCTGGATGACTGTTTATCAAAATTTGAATGTTTTTTGCCTAAAATATTTTCTCGAGATTCGTACCATACCTCAAGATTCGTACCATAAGATAAAAAATTGTTTGTGGCGTATCATATATATATATATATATATATATATATATATATATATATATATATATATATATATATATATATATATATATATATATATATATAATTTAAGACATCTAAAAAGATCAACCAAAACTTTATAACTAAATTGAATGATTTTAAACCATAAACTTTAAATTAAGAAGGGTTAAATTCTTTAATGAACTAACTTGTCCCTAAAGGCTTTCATTATTATAACTCTTAAATGAAGCATCAAATGAAATGTCACCTTACTCATAGGATAATCAAATATCCAAATTCACTGAGCAGAAGTCAAACAAAACGAGAACTCTAAGTAATATATATATATATAGGCAAAAAGAGCTGTTGTAGGCTCATTACGCGTTTCATCCAAAAAAATTACAAAAGATTGGGAAGATATCCTATCTACACCCCACAAATAACTCACGCAAAAAAGAAGAATATAAGGTTTTCTTCAAAAAAAAAACAAAAACAAAATACAACTCACACCACAACAAAAAACAAAAAAATAACGAATTAAAAAATATCATGAAGAGCCAAAAATCTCAATTTATCAGGAATCAACATACAAATCACAACATTATAAAGATTATCACCAAATTTAGCAGCCCGATGAGCAGCTTTATTACCATCCCGCTTTGTATGAGACCAATGAATAAGAATGTCTTTTGACAGAGCCATAATTCTTCTCATCTGCATATTAATGCTCCAATGGTAGTCCTTGAAAATTCTGTAAGAATTCCAAAGAATCAAATTATCTGTTTCACAAAAAACATACTTCCAACCTATTCTCTTAGCAATCAACAAACCAAATACAACAGCATCAGCCTCAGCCACCAAGGGAGATACATACACAACACCTACAGAATACCAACAGACTATAGAACCAAAAGAATCACGGAAACGACCACCAACACTAGCTTTGTTAGCTTTCCAACATCCATTAGTATTAATTTTTAAAAAAGGAGCACACGGCTTACACCATCTGACCAAATTAACAGCCTTTTGTTTAACATGGAAAGGAACATTCAGCCTTTGCAGCAACACAGTTAAAGAACCAGAAAAGGAATTCAATGGGCTCAACACCTTTAAACTCTTCATAAAACAATTAAAAATCATGCTAACAGTACGAGGAACATAAAGGGTGAGACCATTATGTTTAGCAACATTTCTAGTAACCCAGATAAACCATAGAACAACTGCCGACACGATATTAAAAAATGGTTTACCAATAGTGCTCCAATCATTAAACAACTCTAAAACATTAATTTACTGAATCTTCTTCCTTTTTATCTGCAAAAGAATGTCCACATGCTTCCAAATATTAAGAACAAATTGGCAATTAATAAAAAGATGATCCACAGGTTCCTCCTCATTCCTACAAAGCATGAAACAAGAAGAGAGCCGTAGCCCCTTCAATTTAAGCACATCATCAGTATGAACAAAAGTATGTAACACTCTCCATATAACAATTATATATATTTTATAATAGTTGGAGGCAATGTCTGAAAACTTTTACTAAAAAGAGATTGCAAGTCATTGATAAATTATGTTGAAGTCTCAAGAAGTAGAATAAGCTATCTCTATCCACAGGCATCTTCCTATATATACTTCATCACATATTGAAAGTAATATTAAAAACACAAACAACTAAAGTTGTTGCTTCCACATACTAGCTTTTCTTCAGGAACATACCATTTTCATCAAATTGAAGGTACATAAGAAACTCGAATTGCATGTAATTTTGTAGTAACGTCTTTCATGGAAGGCCTTTCTTTTGGAGATGAAACTGAGCAAGAGAGACCTAATTCTGTCAATGAAAGCAAACATTTATTGATGCTTTGGCAACCAAACCATCTTGGTTGTTCTCCATCCCCTTTACTAACAACTCTTTGCTCTTTTGTAAACATTTTAAGATCTACTATGTAATTGATTCCATGAGGAAATATCATTTTAGTGTGATTATGTAGAGTTAAGTTATCATTGAAAACATCATCGGTAGGCCTTCTTCCAGAAAGCATCTCTAGTAATACTATTCCAAAACTATAAACATCTGCAGATGGAGATAGGGGAGCTAGTTCACCGTACTCTGTAGATAAAATGTAAATATATCTTTTGAGAAAATATTTCGTTATAATACCATAAATATTTGAGAGGAAATTGCATGATTAATTTTAACCTTGAGAAGAATAATCATCACATCACCTGGGGCAATATAACCAATAGTTCTTTTAATGCCACTTTTGTTGTAATAATCTTGAAGAGATATATTCACATTCTCATAAAGCATTATTGAGAGTCCAAAATCACCCACATGTGCAGTAATGTCATTGTCAAGTAGAATGTTACTTGGCTTTATGTCACAGTGAATGATTGGTGGTTCACAACTATGGTGAAGATACTCCAAAGCTTCTGCAACATCGATGGCAATACTTAGTCTTTTTTCCAAAGAGAAAACATCATCTTCATCAATCTCATATTCTTGGTGGAGCAACATGTCTAAGTTTCCCTTTGGCATAAATTCGAAGATCAAAGCTTTAAACTCATTCCCTTGAATATCAAAGCTCGAGCGTGAACTTAGGACTCGTACAAGATTACGATGCCGTATGCTTCTTAATGCATCACATTCATATGTAAAACTCTCAAAAGCGCCATGAACCTCAAGGTTAAATACTTTAATAGCCACAGTAGCATAATAATCTCTTAAGTTGCCTGCATAAACAGAGCTATATCTTCCACATCCTACTAGGTGTGTAGTGGAGAAAGCATTTGTAGCTTCGACTAATTGTGCATACGAAATTTTTGAAAATGGAGGGCTTGAAGATAAACTAGATGCATTTCTTAAATCATTCTTCTTTTTTCTTCTATATAGCAAAGTATAGCACAACAAAAGGATGAATAGCATAACTACAACGTTAAAAATAGGGGATAAAATTTTGATTAAATGGTGAAGTTTTATTGATGATGATTTGGCAACACATTTCGACAAATGAAGTGTTAGAATTCCACCGCATAGTTTTTCATTTCCAATGAGAGATATTTCTGAGGAATTTGCAAAGACACCTTCATATGGCACTTCACCTTCAAGATTATTAAATGATAGATTCAACTTCTTAAGAAAGAAAAGTTTTTGTAGAAATTGAGAAATAAAACCTGATAAATTATTTTGTGAAAGATCTAGTATTTCAAGACTCTCCAAACTACTTAGAGAAATAGGGATGGGGCCTTGGAAGAAGTTGTGTTCCATATATAATTCAAGCAATGATTGACAACTACCAAGTGTTTTTGGAATTTCTCCTCTCAGATTATTATTAGAAAAATCAAGGTGAAAGAGATTTATTAGACGACCAACTTCTAATGGTAGAGACCCAGTGAAAGAGTTATAAGACAAATCCAATGTATTTGAAAAGGAAGGGATGAAAAAAATTTCTCTTGGAATCCAGCCAGTAAGATTATTATGACTGAGATTCAACAAAGTGAGAAGCTGGAGATTTTTTATGATTGAAGTTATGTGGCCTGTTAATTGATTAGATCCTAAATCCAACTGTTCAAGTCTTGTGAGATTAAGGAGTAAGGAATAATTCCCGTAAGATCATTCCCAGACAAAGATAAACTTTGTAGCCTTCCAAGCATTCCAATGGTCTCGGGTATAGAACCTTCCAAAATATTGCTCTCCATCCCTAAAGCAATTAGATTGATGTACCTATCAAGTTCAAAAGGGACTCTTCCTAAAATGTGATTAGATCCTAAAGTTATTTGTTGAAGCTCAATGGAGAGGTTCCCAAATGATTTTGGGAGTATTCCATGAAAGTTATTACCATGAAGGCCTAAAATTTGTAAGCTGGTGCAATTAGTTAATGAATGAAAAAATCCCCAGTCTTTTGCATCATTTGTTTCAAGTTGGTTATCTGCCATATTGAGGCGTATAAGATTATACATTTTTCCAAGGTATGGTGGCACCACTCCTATGAAATTATTTTTGCTAATGTCCAAAAGGACTATGCTGGTCACATTTTGAAGAGCTTGATCAAGTGAACCAATGAAATTATTTTCAGCAAAATATAGGATTACAAGGTTTGGAAAAAGCTTGGGCAATATTAGCTGAAATGTAACCAGAGAGGTGATTATTTGTCACCGAAACTCTGTGCAGTGATGATAGGTTGTAGAATGAAGAAGGAATTTTACCTGAAAGTTTATTATCAGCCACATTAAAGTCTTTTAACTTATGAAGAACACAAATCTCTAGTGGGATGCCTCCCTCTAGATGGTTATATGTGGCATAAAAACTTTCCAAGAAGGACAGATTGGTAAGTGAAGGTGGGATGGTGCCAATGATGTTGTTTTTATTGAGACCGAGGAATTTGAGTGGCGACATGGAGTTGAAAACAAGAGGTATTTTTCCTGTGATCATATGGTTGTTGGAAAGGTCCAGAACTTGGAGAACAGAGCTGTGGTTCATCGTCAGAATATCATGAATGTCTCCATCAAATGAGTTAAAGCTCAAGTTAAGATGTCGTAGTCGAGGTAAGCAAGCCAGAATTGGAGGGATCTCACCATAGAACCTGTTAACACTGAGATCAAGCCTTCTTAGAAAGGTGAGATTGAATGTGGAAGGAGGAAGAGGACCGGCCAACCCGACGGAACGAAGATCTAAGTTTGTGACTCTGTCACGGTGCTTATAGCTGCACGTGACCCCTTCCCATGAGCAGAAGTGGTTCGTGGCATTCCACGAGCTTGTGAAAATGGCAGGAGGATCAACATTGCTTTGCTTTAGAAACTGATTCTTGAAGGTAACGAGTGATTTGTAGTCTGTATTATTTGTTCCAAACGCTAACAATTGTTTGGAAGATAAACAGATAGAAAAGAGAATAATTAAGAGTCTGATGACACTAATAAATTCCACCATTGAATAGCAAACTAAGGATCTAACAATAGAAAGAGAGCTACTTGGCCACCTATGCCTTCTTGAATTTATAAAAAGATGAGATAATTGCATACATAGTACTCGAAACACTGTTAATTACAAACCTAGTGGAATTCCAGTCAATTAATCCATTTTTAACGTCACAAGATGTTGAAGTTTCTTTTTTATATTGTGTACTGAAGAAAAAATTATTATCCTCTTTTTTTTTTTAAATTGTATATATATATTTTTTAAATTAAACTCAGTAGCATTCTCGGTTTAAGTGATTTGAGCATTTAGCAAGCAGAACAGAGCACATGAGTGTAATTTGATTTATTTTAGGCCAAACCACACAACATTCTCAAACGGTGTGCACATTTCTTAGAAAACCGGTATAATGGAATTGCACATTTTGCTGCATTTGAAGGGTGTTAGTGCATATATTTCAAAATATTCTAAGGTTGACTGGAGGATGAATATTTGGTCTTTACAAGTCTTTAAAGGTGCTTTCAAAGTTTAGGGTGGTCTTAAATTGATGCATTTGTATTTTTTACATTGACTAAGAATAATATGCTGAGACGACTAATGACATTTAAGGCAAATGACTAATGACTTAACATTGATCACATCACGTAGATGCTTCATGTCTTCGATGAGGTGACTTAGAGTTTGTGTTTGAGTTCAAGAGATCTAACCCAAGAAAAAGTTTTGATGTATCCTCCTCTACCAAGAGATCCAACCCAAAAACTATCCGACGACTCTTTAGTCAACAGAGTTGATGTAGCTGTGGAATTCGAAGGCAGTTTACTTCACTTCAAACTTACATGCATACCACCCAATTCCTATGTATCTACATATCTAACACCTAAACGTTTACATTTTTTTTTTACATTTATACCACCCAAATTTTTGTATCACATAAAAAATAGCACAATTATAACTTTCAGAAATTGAATGCACCTTTTCAAGCATATGTAAAATGTCATATAAGTAAAAGTCGTTGTTTAGGTATTAGATATGTAAATACGTAGGAATTATGTGGTATGCATGTAAATCTTTCAGGATATTTATTGACTTCGAGCACGTCTCTCACGTAATCTTTATTAATTAAGATGTTCTTAAAAGGAAAATGCTTTCAGTCTCAACCATACGTTTCCAACAAATGACTTGACTCATAGGCTCAAGCCCCTATATTAATTATCTCTCTAGTAATCATAGAGCACTTTTGATTAAGGTTAATCATTAGGTACAAGTCTTCAGACTTAACATATAGCAGTAATATACTTAATATTGAATCATAAAACTATACCTATTAGCTTAAAGTTGACTGGTGATAAAATCATCAAGACCTAATGATTCTATCATCATGTGGTTCTTTTACTTAGTTAGTGGTACTCAACCCAACCTAACAGAACGATCTTTGTCAGTAATTATGAGTTGCTTCGTGAAAAAAACATACAGATCGAGGTGAATGTTTGTCCATGGAGACAAATATAAGTCGATGTTGGCTTACAAAGGGATTTCTCTCCCGTCAAATCTATTCTATAATTCATAACTCAAGTGGGAGAATCAATAGAGACGTGCAAACTAAAATTATGACTATTTTATAATGGTGTATATTAGCCAAATCATTTGATGGAGCCTACTGGCCAAATGACCGGTTAGGGATTTTTGGTTTTGACTGCTTCTTTTGTGAAGTTGGCCAAATCATGTGGACAGAGGATTCAGTCCACCTCCTTAATGACACATAATTATTTCAAGTTTGAATTTAGTAATATAATTGATATGACACATACTCTTTGCGAGCTTGAGTCAATCTTAAACTTATCACTGACTAATGATAATAGAGAGTGGATGAATTTTCCTTTAAGCATCGAGTGATGGATTTTATTTAAATATTTTTAGATTTTAAAATTTGAATTTTATCTTATGAATAGACCATTTCCGGTTAAGATATGCAATGAATATGCTTATCATCGGAGAATTAAGATTTAAATGCTTCTTTTATAATTTGATTAAACTTAGTAATTTTAGCACTCAAAATGATGTTAGTCCTGTCAACACCAATCCTCATTATAAGGAGGACTGGACCAGGGGCTCGACCTTATCAACTCCAACTCATGTAAGGAAGATGATCATACTGACCAAAATGGGACTTACAATTCTACTCTTTTTATAGAATGACCCACTCATAAGGGTTTGCAATTTGACACATTAAATGTGACTTTAAAAATAAAAAAAGATTTTATAAAATACAAAGTATTTGCATGCTCGACGAACATACAAAATACAAACTCTCAGTCATGTCGTCGAAAGTCTCAGAACATAAGACCCTATTGACTATGTCCGGCTCACCGAACTAGAACACGGCCAGTTTCTACCCCTCGTCATGTCAGCTTAGCATTGGATATGTTCCGACAAAACCTTCAATCTTTTCACCTCTTTGGTAAGGGGTCGGACGGAATTTCCCCAACCCCTTTGGTGCGAAGCAATAACAAATTTTGACTGCCAATTCTTAACCTTACTCTTGACACTTGACACCGGAGTTTGGGGCCGAAAGAGAAATCGATGCAGCCATTCCGATCCACATTGAACTCGAAGAAATATGAGAAGAGCTCGATGGACCATGGTATTTACGTCCGCCGGAGGAAGATGATGAAAGTTATGATTATCACGATTGAATCTAGTGTCACCTGCGAAGGGATGACACCATAACTATTGAAGATAGATCTTACATCATTGCAAAATGGCAGCATAAGAACATATCAAAATTGATTGACATACACGACCAGGCTATCAACCAAGCTTCCTGCCTTCACCTCTGCGGCCAATCAGAGGAAGAGGTCCAGTCTGAAGACCTATGACTTGAACAAACCCACTTGCTGCTGTTGACCTCATTTATGTAAACATTATTTCTAATAAACTTCTTCCGGTGAATAAAAGTTGTTCCTCACTTTGTGTCATTCCATCACTAATGGATGGAATTGATGCTTGAACGTACGTAACAAGCGATTTGTAGTTAGTTGTTATATACATATTTATCACATCATTCTTATGTATCTAACATATCTAACAATTGAACATTTATATTTACATCCGTATCACTCAAATCTTTAATATCATCATTATCTTTTTAAAAATGAAATACATCTTTTCAGGCATAAGTTTATAACACCAATATGTTATAACTATAACTATAGAAAATTAGGTGTTAGATATGTAAATACTCAAGTATTACGTGGTATGTATATAAATTTCCCAATGCCAAGGAAATTAATGATCTATCTAGTAAATACTCAAAATTTATTTTACACATTTCCCTATGAATATCAAATAATTTGAGACTAAAAATTTGTAAATTATTTTTAAGAGGAAAATGTTTTTTTTCTAAAATCGAAGTTCATTGTAGATATTTTTTTATAATAGTTGAAGGCAATGTTTGAAATATTTTACTAAAAAGAGATTGCAAGTCAATGATAAATTGATGTTGAAGTCTCACAAAGTTGAATAAGCTATCTCTATCCACATGCATATTCCTACATTTGTCATCACATATTGAAAGTATTATTAAAAACACAAACAACTAAGTGCTGTTGCTTCCACATACTAGCTTTTCTTCAAGAACATATCATTTTCATCAGATTGAAGGTATGTAAGAAACTTGAATTGAATGTAATTTTGTAGTAACATCTTTCATGGAAGGCCTACCTTTTGGTGATGACACTGAGCAAGAGAAACCTAATTCTGTCAACGAAAGCAAGCATTTGTTGATGCTTTGGCATCTAAACCATCTTGGTTGTTCTCCGCCCCCGTTGCTAGCATCTCTTTGCTCTGTTGTAAACATTTTACGATCTACTATGTAGTTTATTCCTTGAGTAAATATTATTTTAATGTGATTATGTAAAGTTAAGTTATCACTGAAAACATCATCGGTAGGCCTTCTTCCAGTAAGCATCTCTAGTAATACTATTCCAAAACTATAAACATCTACAGATGGAGACAGGGGAGCTACTTCACCATACTCTATAATGTAAATATATGTTTTGAGAAAATATTTCTTTAAAATAAAAATAAAATCTTTGAGAGGAAATGACATGATTAATTTTAACATTGAGATGAAGAATCATGACCACCTGGAGCAATATAGCCAATAGTTCCTTTAATGCCACTTTGGTTGGAATAATCTTGAAGAGATATATTCAAATTCTCATAAAGCATTCTTGAGAGTCCAAAATCACCCACATGTGCAATAAGGTTATTGTCAAGTAGAATGTTACTTGGCTTTATGTCGCAGTGAATGATTGGTGGTTCACAACTATGGTGAAGATACTCCAAAGCTTCTGCAACATTGACGACAATACTTAAATTTTTTTTCCGAAGAAAGATCATCAACTTCATCAATCTCATATTCTCGGTGGAGCCATGTGTCTAAGTTTCCCTTTGGCATGAATTCAAAAATCAAAGCTTTAAACTCGTTGCCTTGAATATCAATGCTCGAACATGAACTTAGGACTCATACAAGATTACGATGTCGTGTGCTTCTTAATGCATCACATTCATATGTAAAACTCTTCAAAGCTCCATGAACCTCAAGGTTAAATACTTTGATAGCCACAATAGCATTGTAGTCTCTTAAGTTGCCTGCATAAACAGAACCATATCTTCCACATCCTACTAGGTGAGTAGTGGAGAAAGCATTTGTAGCTTCAACTAATTGTGCATAGGAAATTTTTGGAAATGGGGGGATTAAAGATAAACCAGATGCATTTCTTGAATCATTTTTATTTTTTCTTCTATAAAGCAAAGTATAGCACAACAAAAGGATGAATAACATAATTACAATGCTAAAAACAGGGGATAAAATTTTTATTAAATGATGAAGTTTTGTTGACGATGATTTGGCAACACATTTTGGCAAATGAAGTGTAAAAATTCCACCGCATAGTTTTTCATTTCCAATGAGAGATATTTTTGAGGAATTTGCAAAGACACCTTCAAATGGCACCTCACCTTCAAGATTATTAAATGATACATTCAACTTCTTAAGAAAGATAAGTTTTTGAAGAAATTGAGGAACAACGCCTGATAAATTATTATGTGAAAGGTCTAGTATTTCAAGACTTTTCACACTGCTTAGAGAAATAGGGATGGGGCCTTGGAAGAAGTTGTATTCCATATATAATTCGAGCAATGATTGACAACTTCCAAGTGTTTTTGGAATTTCTCCTCCCAAATTATTATTAGAAAAATCAAGGTAGAAGAGATTTACTAGACGACCAACTTCTAATGGTAGAGACCCAGTGAAAGAGTTATAAGACAAATCCAAAGTATTTGAAAAGGAAGGAATGAAAAAAATTTCTCTTGGAATACAACCAGTTAGATTATTATAACTGAGATCCAACAAAGTGAGAAGCTGGAGGTTCTTTAGGCTTGAAGGTATATGGCCTGTTAATTGATTAGAACCTAAATCCAACTCGCCAAGTCTTGTGAGATTTTCTAAGGAGTAAGGAATAATTCCGGTAAGATCATTCCCATAGAATTATAAACTTTGTAGCCTTCCAAGCATTCCAATGGTCTGGGGTATAGAACCTTCCAAAAGATTGTTCTCCATCCATAATCTATTTAGATTGGTGTACCTATCAAGTTCAGAAGGGATTCTTCCTAAAATGTGATTAGATCCTAATGCTATTTTTTGAAGCTCAATGATTTTGGAAGCATTCCACAAAGGTTATTATCATAAAGACCTAATGCTTGTAAATGGGTGCAATTTGTTAATGAATTTAGAAATCTCCATTCCTTTGGATCATTTGCTTTAAGTTGGATCTCTGCCATATTGAGGCTTATAAGAATATACATTTTTTAATTTTTTATTCTTATGATGGAAGACTAAATCTTTATTTATTGAACAACAAATTCAAATTATCTTAATTTTAATTTCCAAATACTTAATCAAATATTTTTTTTGTTATTATTTTTTTTAATTTTAACATTCTCATGTGCAATAATGTTACTGTCAAGTAGAATGTTACTTGGCTTTATATCACAGTGAATGATTGGTGGTTCACAACTATGGTGAAGATATTCCAAAGCGTGTGCAACATCGATGGCAATACTTAATCTTTTTTCTAAAGAGAGAACATCATCTTCACTAATCTCATATTCTTGGTGGAGCCAAGTGTCTAAGTTTCCCTTTGGCATGAACTCGAAGATCAAAGCTTTAAACTCATTCCCTTGAATATCAAAGCTCGAGCATGAACTTAGGACTCGTACAAGATTACGATGACGTATGCTTCTTAATGCATCACATTCATCTGTAAAACTCTTCAAAGCTCCATGAACCTCAAGGTTAAATACTTTAATGGCCACAGTAGCATCATAATCTCTTAAGTATCCTGCATAAACTGAGCCATATCTTCCACATCCTACTAGGTGTGTAGTGGAGAAAGAATTTGTAGCTTCAGCTAATTTTGCATAGGAAATTTTTGGAAATGGAGGGCTTAAAGATAAACTAGATGCATTTCTTAAATCATTTTTTCTTTTTCTTCTATAAAGCAAGGTATAACACAGCAAAAGGATGAATAACATAACTACAATGTTAAGAACAGGGGAAAGAATTTTGATTAAATGATGAAATTTTGTTGACGATGATTTGACAACACATTTCGGCAAATGAAGTGTTAGAATTCCACCGCATAGTTTTTCATTTCCAAAGAGAGATATTTCTGAAAAATTTGCAAAGACACCTTCATATGGCACCTCACCTTCAAGATTATTCAAGGATAGATTCAACTTCTTAAGATAGATAAGTTTTTCTAGAAATTGAGGAATAACACCTGATAAATTATTATGTGAAAGATCTAGTATTTCAAGACTCTTCATACTACCTAGAGAAATAGGGATGGGGCCATGGAAGAAGTTATATTCCATATATAATTCACGCAATGATTGACAATTTCCAAGTGTTTTTGGAATTTCTCCTCTCAAATTATTATTAGAAAGATGAAGGTACACGATACTTTTTAGACGATCAATTTCTAATGGTAAAGACCCAATTAAAGAATTATAAGAAAAATCCAAAGCATATGACATGGAAGGAATGAAAAAAATTTCTCTTGGAATCCTGCCAGTTAGATTATTACGACTGAGATTCAACAAATTGAGATGCTGAAGGTTTTTTATGCTGGAAGGTATATGGCCCGTTAATTGATTAGATCCTAAATCCAACTCGCTAAGTCTTGTGAGATTTTCTATGGAGTTAGGAATATTTCCCGTAAGATCATTCCCATTAAATAATAAAGATTGTAGCCTTCCAAGCATTCCAATGGTCTCAGGTATAAAACCTTCCAAAAGATTGCTCTCCATCCCTATAAAAATTAGATTGGTGTACCTATCAAGTTCAAAAGGGATTCTTCCTGAAATATGGTTGAATCCTAATGATATTACTTGAAGCTCAATGGAGAGGTTCCCAAATGATTTTGGAAGTATTCCATGAAAGTTATTATCATTAAGGATTAAATATTGTAAGCTGGTGCAATTAGTTAATGAATCAAGAAATCTCCAGTCGTTTGCATCGTTTGCTTCAAGTTTGTTTACTTCCATACCGAGGTGTATAAGATTATACATTTTTCCAAGGTATGGTGGCACCACTCCTGTGAAATTATTTTGGCCAATGTCCAAAAGAACTAAGCTGGTCACATTTTGAAGAGCTCGATCAAGTGAACCAATGAAATTATTTCCACCAATTAAAAAGATTACAAGGTTTGGAAAAGCTTGGGCAATATTAGCTGAAATGTAACCAGAGAGGTGATTTTTTGTCACTGAAAAGCTGCGCAGTGATGATAGGTTGTAGAATGAAGAAGGAATGTTACCTGAGAGTTTATTAACAGCCACATTAAAGACTTTTAACTTATGAAGAACACCAAGCTCTGGTGGGATGCCTCCCTCTAGTTGGTTATATAAGGCATGAAAAGTTTCCAAGAAGGAAAGATTGGAAAGTGAAGGTGGGATGGTGCCAATGATGTTGTTTCCATCAAGACTGAGGAATTTGAGTGGCGACATGGAGTTGATAACAAGAGGTATTTTTCCTGTGATATGATTGCAACAAAGGTCCAGAACTTGGAGAACAGAGCTATGGTTCATCGTCAGAATAACATGAATGTCTCCATCAAATGAGTTGAAGCTCAAGTTAATATGTTGTAGTCGTGGTAAGCAAGCCAGAATTGGAGGGATATCACCATAGAGCTTGTTGAGACTGAGATCAAGCCTTCTCAGGAAGGTGAGATTCAATATGGAAGGAGGAAGAGGACCAACCAACCCGACAAAGCGGAGATCCAAGGCTGTGACTCTGTCACGGTGCTTGTAGCCGCACGTGATCCCTTTCCATGAGCAAAAGTGGCTGGTGGCATTCCATGAGCTCGTGAAAACGGTAGAGGGATCCACATTGCTTTGCTTTAGAAGCTGGTTCTTGAACGCAACGAGTGATTCGTAGTCTTTATTATTTCTTTCAATTGCAAACAATTGTTTGGAAGATAAACAAACACAGAAGAGACTAATTAAGAGTCTGATGACACTAATAAATTCCACCATTGAATAATAGTGATATATGCCAGGAAACTAAGGATCCAACGAGAGAAAGAGAGCTACTTTGCCACATCAACCTTCTTGAATTTATAAAAAGAAGGGATAATTGCATGCATAGTACTTGAAACACTATTAATTACAAAAGTAGTGGAATTCCAGTCAACCACGTAATTAATGCATATCTGGAAGTCACAATATGTTGAAGTTGCTTTCTTGGCCGTTTCAGAATGAAACGATGGTGATCTACCTTCTTTTTTATAATTTTTTATGAAGAAAAAATTTTGTCCCTTTTTTTTTTTTGCTTTTTATATTTATCATTCCATATAATTTTTAAGTTAAGTTATTAATTACGATTAACAATATAAAATTTATACATGAGACATGAAAAAATTACCCATGATCAAGCAGTGAATAATTTACCATTTTAAAATACTAGTTTTGTTAATAAGTAACTCTCACCAATTAGAATCATCCAATGCATGCAATGTAAATAGATCAATAATAACTCAAACATTGATTAAGATTTTCTGCTTTAAAATCTTAATCTGCTCCACCTATAGAAGACATACATTTTTAAATTTCTTATTCATTTGATGGAAGACTAAATCTTCATTTATTGAAAAACAAATTCAAAGTATCTTAATTTTAATTTTCAAATACTTAGTCAAATATTTTTTTGTATTTTATTTATTTTTTTTTTTAAATTTTAACACGGTAGCATTCTTAGTTTAAATGATTTGAGCATTTAGCATGCAGGTTAGAGCACAACGTTCTCAAACGGTGTGCACATTTCTTAGAGCACCAGTATAATGGAATTGCACATTTTACTGCATTTGAAGGGTGTTAATGCATATTTCAGAATATTACAAGTCTTTAGAGGTGCTTTCATAGTTTGGGTGGTCTTAAATTAATGCATTTGTATTATTTATATTGACTAAGAAAAATATGCCACGACTCCTTTATTTAATATAAATGACTAATGACTTTTTTGCATTGATCACATCATGCAGATGCTTCACGTCTCAGATGAGGTGACTCAGTTTTTTGTTTTCATATCTATCTTTCCATATAATTTTTAAATTTAGCAAATATTATTAATCATGATGAACAATATAATATTTATACCATAATCAAATTTTAGTTCATTTAATAATCCATTATATGAAAATTTTAAGAATGATCAAACACTGTATAAATACAATTTTAAAATTAGTAATTTTGTTCATATATTTGATCACCAATTATAATCATTCAATGCATGCAAAAAATATCCGACGACTCTTCCGTCAACAGAGTTGATGTAGTTGTGGAATTCGAAGGCACTTTACTTCACGTCAAACTTACAAGCATACCACCCAATTCCTACATATCTACATATCTAACACCTAAACGTTTGCTTTTTTTTACATTTATACCACCTAAATTTTGGCCATCACATAAAAAATAGCACAATTATAACTTTTGGAAATTGAAATACAGCTTTTCAAGCATATGTAAAATGACATATAAGTAAAAGTAGTCCTTCTTTAGGTTTTAGAAATGTAAATACATAGAAATTATGTGGTATGTATGTAAATATTCAGGAAATATATTGCCTAGAATTTGTATTAATCATAATGTTTTTAAAAGGAAAATGCTTTGTGCCTCAACCATACATTTCGAACAAATGACTTGACTTCATTTGACATAGTCTTAACCATACATAGTATTAATCATAACTGCTTGTGACAACTGTTAGGGACGGTCATATTTAGAATATAACGAATTTAATCACAACTGTTTTCTCAAGCATAAAACAATAAATCCGATACCGATTGGTAGAGCACCAACAATGGCTTATTTGATCAGTTACTATTGCAGCTTCCAACTACGACCTATGCAGCTAATTACTACTGAAGTTGCCAACGACAATATATGTGATCAACTACGAGCTATGTAGCAAATTGGCATCATAGTGTCGAACTACAACATTTGTGGCTAATTACTACTGCAGCTTCCAACCACGACCTATGTAACAAACTGCTACTACAAATTTTAGTTATGTCTTATGTGGCTAACTACTGCAGCAACTACCATCCACGATCTATGTGATCAACTACATCCTAAGTAACCAACTATTACCGCATTTTCCAATTACATTCTATGTGGTTAAATGCTATTACAGCTACCAACCAAGGACTATGTGATCAATTATGACCAATGTATCTAACAAATAATGTACTTTTCAACTAAAATATATAAGACTAACTGCTAATGCAGCCACCATCGCTTGTGAGACTATTTATAGCATATGTAGTTAACTGCTACTATAGCTTTCGACTACAGTCTCTAGGGCCAACTGATGCTACTATAGCTACCAACCACGACCTATGGACTACGGTATATGTGGCAAATTGTTACTACAATTTCCAACTATAACCTATTTTTTTATTCTTTTTCTCTTTTTTTAGGAGTCGCCAACTTGTCTATTGTCCTATGATTTTAATTTCTAAGTAAATCTCTCTTTCGCATCATAAGGATGATCTGGTGAAGAAATGATTCATAAAATAAGCAATACATAAAAAGGTAGATAAAAATGATGAAGAACATGGAGAACTTAAAGTAAATTTTGCGTGAATACCCATGAGCATACATCCAAAATGAGATCGGATTGAAAATGCTTTGGAAAATATCCATGTTGGCTAATTTTTTTTCTTATTATTTTGAAAATAAAATAAAAATTTAATTTAATGTAATATGTAAAGTATTTTTATTTTGAAAATGGTGATACATTATTTTGTTTTTTAGAAATAACGAGACCAGATAGATCTCATATCAAATAGTTTAAATAGTTGAGCACGATACTACAAGTGACACATCATCCCGAAAAATGAGCGTACTGCAACTGTTAGTAAGACTAGCTATCTAAAGCTTAAAAGTTTATATTTATTTTGGTGCACGTATTTTATAGCGAACAAATTTCACTATCTAATACGCAGATTAGACGGGGTTTAGATTAATACGGGTTCTAATTCACATAAAGTGAGCATACATAGTTAATTACATCTTAAGTAGTCGAAGTCACTTAGAAAACTTTCGATAAGGATCGTAGAGCTTCGTCTTCAAGAATGTCAACGTTCAAGTTTTCACGATTGGTTGTAGGAAAATCAAAGGGAATGGTTCAATATGGAACAGTTATTTTCAGAGTCCAAAGAAGTAAAGAGTAGGAGATGTAAAAGATACTGAAAGAGCTGATGACATCTCAACTTAAACTATGGTTGGGCTTGACATCTTTGAAAGTGAAGTTGTGTTTATATGTTTCAATCTTGTAAATTATTTAGATATTTGGGGCTTATGTCTGCACATCATATGCAAATAGCCCAAAGAAATAGGAGGATTTATGTCTTGTCAAACGACTACCTCGGAATCCTAAACGGTTTAGGACTTGTATCGTACGATATACGATCGTACTAAGTCCCAAAAGATAGTGACCTCAACGTCCTATAGATGTTATTTAAATCTACGAAAATTCAATCAAAAATCTTTCATTCGTCCTCTGTCACCTCGTCTCGAGAAAGAATAAAGATATGAGAGAAAAGAGAAAACCATGCCTCGAACGGCCTATCCTAAGGGCATATATAAGGGAAAATATGTGTAATGAAAAAGAAAACAAACATGCCCTAAAGGGCTATCACAAGGGTATGTACAGGTATGCAAGAGAAACAATAATCAAAATAAACATGTGTAAAAAGAAACTAACCATGCCTTAGATGGTCTATCCTAGGGGCAAGCATAAAAGAAAAGCATGAATACAGGTAAATGTATATACAAAAGTAAAGAAATGCATGTAATAAAGAAAGTAAATGAACTGTACAATAAAAAAATGTGTACTTGGCGACTCCGGTGATGTCTCGGAAGCAGGCGATAGCTACGAGCAACTATTCAATCAATTTTAGCCATAAACATATAACATATCAAAGTGGGGGAATAAGAATTATATTTGAGGATAGGCTCAGTCTATGAGACTACTTTTTCTATCTCGATCCACGAGCAACCGAAATGCTGAAGTACGTATCGATCTCGAATAAAGTCACCAGCAAATCATCTTAGAGTAGGCAATCCTAATCCCTACCACTTAATTAGTGAGTGAACCAGTTTTGTAGTATCTAAATTTTGAGAATGGAGTATCTGTTATTGAAGTATCTGAATTCTTTACCAGTTCAATATCTGGTACGTAGTATCTGGTCTGTGATGTGTAATGTGTGCTAATTAGTTCATAGTGTAGTATTTATTGGATAGTGTGTAGTAGGGTAATGTGTAGTGTATGTGATTTGATAAGTGGTATGTGTGTGTGTGATATTTAATATGTGATGTGTATGTGTAATATTTAATATATGGTGTTTATGTGTGATGTTTAATGTGTAGGGTGTATATGATAAGTTTGATAATTATATGTATTGTGTTTGATGCAATGTGTTTAATATGTCGTGTTTGATTTGATGTACTAAACGTGTTGTGCATGATGTGCTATGTGTGTGATGTGATATGTGTTGTACTATGTGTGTGATGTTTGATTTGATGTGTTGGTGTAGTATCTGTTATCGTATAGGTGCAATGTAGTATCTGTTGTGCAAGCGAGGTGTTTATTGTTGTGCAAATGCAGTGTAGTATCTTGTCGTTGTAGTATCCGTTACTGTGTCAGTGTAATATCTGACGTCGTAATATCTGTTGACGGTTCACGAATTTCTTAAAGGTAGGGATTAGAACTACCTAACTCAAGATGAGATGGGCATCTAACTCTGAGTATTGATTTTTATTATTTGTCTCGGCTATAAAAGCACGATTATTCGAGTGTGCATCATTGTCTGTACCCCACATATCCGACTTATGCCCCCACTTTGATATTTCATATATATTTTAATGATCCTAGATGTTTCATTTCATAAGACCAAAAGGAACAATTATTCCAATGTCATGTATATATGAAGAACATGAGTAGCATACCTTTTCATATAAAAAAAAATATTCGAAATCTGTAATTCGAGCTAATCCAAATCATGAATTATTTAAATAAACCATTTCAACCCTTTCAAAAAAAACCTGTAATATGAATGAGGGTTTCCACCAATCCTTTTTTTTTTTTTTTTTTAAAAATCTTTGCACTTCTTCGTAAGCTTCCTCAATAACAAATGAGAGAATCGTAAGAGCGAACCATCTTGAAGAAATATCAATTTTTTTTTTTTTTTACACTATCATATATATATCGCACTATCACTCAAACAGATAAATGCCTCTTAAACATAAAAAGTTATCGCACAAGTCAACTCATTTACTCTCTATCGTCTTGGGCATCGCAAATGAAACACATAATTATTCCAATTCCAGAATTTTGCTCATCCAAGCCAAGTTAAGAAAATATATATATATTTCCAAAAAAAAAAAAAAACTTCTACTTCAGCAAGTGCAGGGGAGATCCAACAATACTAACAAATAAGCAAAATATATCATCAACTTTAATTTCAGCAAATCAAAAAAAAAAAATTTGCTCATAAATAGCCGTTCAAGCAATGTAAAGCAATCCTCTTAAACATCATGTTCTGAAATTTGATTTCAACAACCAAATTAGAAGAAATTATCAGAATTCTGAAATTCGGCTTTAGTGTACCAAAGTAAAAGATCATTCAACATTTCCAAATCCCGGTTTCAGAAAATACCACAATAACAATTCCCTTTTTTTTTTTTTTTTTTTTTTTTTAATCATACTTCAGCAGGTAATTGCAGAAAAAGGTCCAAAAAAAAATCCAAAGTTTAGACTTACTAAATCAAAACGCAGGAAATGTCTCAATATCATGGAACCCGAAAAGCTCAATTGAACATGCTAGAGTAAGAGATTCAAATTTTATAATTTAAATAAATTAACTCTGACCTTTATATACATAACTGAACATGCTAGAGTAAGAGACTCATGTAATTTTAAGAAATTAAAGAGATAGAACTTCTGCATCAAGTCAAGCATCCATAAAAACCATGCTTCATAATTTTAAGGGACAAGCTTCATTCCAGAGCCAAATACACTTCATAAACTATTCAGAAAATTAACTAACTCTCACCTCTCCCTCACAGGAAAACTTCCAGCTTCAACAATAATCAGTAAACGTATATCGTATATATTATATTTAAGCTCATTTCCTCGGCTATTCAGTATAGCCATATGAGCACATATGTTTCATGGAATGACTAAGAAAGAAAGAAGAAGAAGCAGAAGAATCAGAGAGGGAGCAGGAAGAATAGGAAGAAGATTTTCCTTCAAGAAGTACATCAACTCAGAAACACCAATTAAACCAGAATCTTCGAATCGCAAGAATCGTTTTCAGGATGAGTTTTAGACAGAAAATCATGACTCATCTTATTTATTCTTCTCGAGAGAGAAGGAAAATATGGATCGACTAAAGCACAATGAAAATATCTCAAGTTCATTTCCATGGAAGAGATCCAAAACAAAAATGCATATTCTGCTGATTCAAAATAAAAAAAAGATAGCAAACAACATTATATCCGCCAATAAGAATTCCATCTCTAACTCTTAATTCTCTGAACAGAGGTGTGAGAGAAATCCAAAAGCAAATGTCATATTAAATGGCCGAAGAAGAGAGGAAAGTAAAAGGAACTTACCTTAAAGAAATCAGAGACACAGGAGCAATTACGAACAAGACGATCTCAAATTTCCCAACAGAGCCGATAGCCCTTAAACTCTTCCTTATTCTTCACTTCAGAAATCGTCTCAAAAGAAATGCTACTCAAAGAGATCAGATTCAAAAAAAACTGGCGCCAACTCTTCCACAAAGGGGGTATTTATAGGCGACGGGGACAGAGAATTTACTGTCGAAGCTACCGTCGGTGAAGACCGACGGTGACAAGAACTCTACAACTAGTAGGAGAACCAACCAGAACAAGCCTCAAGGAAGGTTACCTGATTCGCTCGGGCGAGAGAGTTTGTTAGAAGAATGTGACCGGCGGTTATTACCGGCAAGAATGTCGGTTGCGGTCGGAGGAGGGAGAGGTGACCGGGAAACCGGCTAGAAAGCTATCGAATCCGGTCGCCACCGAAGAAGAGAGTGTCGGGGTTCGGTTAGGGCACAGATAGGGAAAGCTGCGCACGCAAGAGAAGAGGGAAATGAACAGTGCCCGTGGGAGAGTGAATAGTAATCGTGAGTTAGGGCACATAGTTATAAGGTTTAATATATATTATTATTATATAAAAAATATATATATATATATTTACTATTAATATTATTTTATTTAAATTCGTCAATTTTGCACGCAAATCGAGTCGATTTGAAACCCTATCAAGTTATATGTCTTTTCCGGCTAAAATCGACGTTCCGGACGCATCGGTGCAGTCTGTTTCGTCATCCGGGGCCGTTCGGACAAGTTCGCCGACGGTCGCATCAATCTAAATTAAATTTGCGTAACGTCGCGAAAATAAATTTATTTTGACCCGACAGGAGCCACTTATCGAGCAAATTAATGACCGGTCTTCGCCTAAGCGAGAACCATAGCCAAGCATATTGCTCGTGGCAAAAAGTCAAACGTCGCACGCAGTGGGGTCCACCTATAGCTTTCAAATTTCTATAGGAACTCGACGGGAGTTTCAACACGTCGAGCTTTTAATCGACTCAACTAAGAGTCGAGGATTTAGAGCCGTCCATATGAAACTTCGAGGAGCGAGGAAATGGCTCGAATTTCTAAACATAGTGGGTCTCAGTCTAGTCCTCTAAGATAGTCCAAAATAGGAAGATCCTAAGGCTAGATCTTAGGCTAGAATGAGACAAGAATGACCTCAAAAATGAGGTCAACAATCCACAAAGAAGTTCTTACGCTTTCAAAGCTCTCGCTGAGCTACAAGACAAAGAGCGGGTCTCTCACACCCAAATGGGTAGTGTCTCATCAGCAATTGAGGCCTATGAAATAACTAGGTCGACTCATAGGGTCCACACTATGCTTCTAAGACATAATCAGGTTATAAGGGTAGAAGGCGAATCACCATATTCCGAATGGTTGGTGACCTATCCACAATCGGGGCCTATGAGACAACATCAACGAAGTTTTGATGGAAGCAACAGGACTCATAAGGGATATTAAAGGAAAAGTAGAGTATACATAATCAGGTAGAGATATTCGAATCAAGATACCACAGATTTTTCATCCGAAGTTATTAGGATCTCAAGTCTACCTGATCGTGAAGGTAGTCAACCCAATACAATTGGAGGTCCCTTGTTAGCAATCTATGAACTGTGTTGTCCATGGGAACCTCAATAGCCTAAGGTCAAGAGAAGGAAACTCTAAATCATATGACCCAATGTAGGTAGAAAGTAGAGGTGTGACTTATACCTGCCAAAGTAGCTAGGAGGGAGCTGGAGTGGAAAGAGAAAGAGAGGTACAACTACAAAGCCGAGACGCTCTCACAAAAGACTTATTCCTCGTATGGGTTGGAGAAGTTTCTGACACCCGAAGAGCGGTTTACAACCACCTAAGTAGAAATCTATCTTTGGGTCAATCGGGTTGGAAAAGCAAGGGGACTCCTCCTCAGAACCTGCAAATGATGCAGTTATCTAGTCCTAAACATGGAGACTCTATTAATATGACTTGGGATATGTCCATGACATGCAACCCATTTAAAATCCGGTCTGAAGGCCAGTACGAAAGTAAAGACCAATTTTGAAAAATCTTAAAATATTTAATCCTAAATTTTACCTAGGCTTAAATTTTTATATTCTCATACAATCCGCAAGGTAAAAAGGGTGAAACCAAGTCAAGCACACTGCGAGAAAGTAAAGCAAGCCAAATTAAAATAATAATAAAATGTGGGTGTCGTTGAGTCGACAACATATCCCATAAAAGAAAAAGTTAGTCAGGAACCGCATATACATACGTGGTCCTATATCTATACATCAATATGATTTAGAACTAAAGTACAGGACATGAGCAAGCAGCTCCTGGTCTTTATCACGTGGTTCCGCCCGCCTGACGCCTCATAACCTGTGCCCATACCATAGTTCTAATACAGGAGAGGGACTCAAAAAGTACATACGGAAAGTAAGAAAAGACTCGACATGCAAAACACAGGGGCTAGCATAGGTTAAAGGCATGAACGTGATAAGCCATGCCTAGGGGGAAGATAGCTTAATGGTTAGTTTTAAATCATTACAACTCCTTATTGTTGCACACCTCTCACACTACAGTAAACATGCAAAATCACAAAAAAATGATGCGTGGCTAGGGCAATTCAAATGACAACATGACTCAACCATACATTTCTAACAAGTTGAATGTCTATATTATATGTGTCTTTGATAAAATAATTATAAAATAATATTATTTCTAAATAACCTTAATTAACGTTATTTAGAAATAATGTTTATCTAAACATTATTTTTAATAATGATTCCTGACCATGAATAAAGGTGGTCCGTGACTTTGTGTCTTTGTCTATCAAAATGTGTCGTCGTTCACGAATAACTCGTGTTCGGCTTGTTAAGAAGCTTTTGTTTGGCTCGTTCGTTGAGTTAACTAGCTGAGCATAAACTAAGATTTGTCCGTTCGTGTTCGGCTTGTTTTGACTCGAAATACTATTTATCAATAATATATATATATATATATATAAGTAGTATTTTTAAGAACTTTAATTGACTATAAGACTACAAAGATTTATAATCAATTAAATGTATTAGTTAAGAATATAGAATAAAAATTATTAAATTAGGTTCAAATGATATTTTAATATAAATAATAATTTTAAAATCTTACCCCAACCCTTAACATCTTTATAGTTACGTGATTAAGGTTGTCAAAACTATTATTTGTTCGTGAACAGCTAGTGTTTGACTCGCTAAGCAAACCTGCCGAACATGAACACAATTTTTGAGCTCGAAATATAAATGAGTTTTCACCTCATTTACACCCATATTTGTGTCATTCTATGACTTATAGATGGCAGAAATATCAGTTTGTTTCAAACAATTGAATTTATTTTAAACTCAAAATTTATTTCACACATTTCCCCATTAATATCAAATACTTTGAGACTAAAATTTTTAAACTATTTTGTTTTTAGTTTAATTGAAAAATTGCCTTAAATTAATGCCATGAAATATCTGGGATATAATTTTTAAAAATATTTATTTACAAATTATTATTATTTTTAAGAGGAAAATATATTTTTCGAAAAATCTAAGATATTCATTTTATAATAGTTGAAAACAATATATGAAAATTTTTAATAAAAAAGAAATTGTAAGTCATTGATAAATTGATGTTGAAATCTCACAAAATAGAAATAAGCTATGTTTATCCACAAGCATCTTCATACATATAATTCACATTGAAATTAGTATTAAAAATACAAACAAGTAAAAGTTGTTGCTTCCACATACTGGCTTTTCTTCAATAACACATCATTTTCATCAAATTGAAGGTACGTAAGAAACTCTAATTGCATGTAATTTTGCAGTAACATCTTTCATGGAAGGCCTTTCTTTTGGAGATGAAACTGAGCAAGAGATACCTAATTCTATCAACGAAATCAAGCATTTGTTGATGCTTTGACAACTAAACCATCTTGGTTGTTCTCCACATTTTAAGATCTACTATGTGGTTGATTCCATGAGGAAACATCATTTTAATGTGATTATGTAGAGTTAAGTTAGCACTGAAAACATTATTAGTAGGCCTTCTTCCAGTAAGCATCTCTAGTAATACTATTCCAAAACTATAAACATCTGCAGATGAAGACAGAGGAGCTACTTCACCATACTCTGTAGATAAAATGAAAATATATGTTTTCATAAAATATTTCCTTAAAATACCATAAATATTTGAGAGGAAATTACATGAATAATTTTAACATTGTGAAGAAGAATCATCACATCACACGGGGCAATATAGCCAATAGTTCCTTTAATCCCACTTTTGTTGGAATAATCTTGAAGAGATGTATTCACATTCTCATAAATCATCCTTGAGAGTCCGAAATCACCCACATGTGCAATAATGTTATTGTCAAGTAGAATGTTACTTGGCTTTATGTCACAGTGAATGATTGGTGGTTCACAACTATGGTGAAGATACTCCAAAGCTTCTGCAACATTGAAAAAGCCAAAACTTGTGAAGCCAAAACTTCTACTCAAGCTTCAAGTTTGAGAGGAGAAGACTTAAATCATCCTTAAGACTATTATTTGAAGCTCAATGGAGAGGTTCCCAAATGATTTCGGAAGCCTTCCACGTAGGTTATTATGGAAAGACTTAAAACTTGTAAACCGGTGCAATTTGTTAATGAATCAAGAAATCTCAATTCCTTTGCATCATTTGCTTCAAGTTGGTTATATGCCATATTGAGGTGTATAAGATTATGCATTCTTCCAAGGTATGGTGGCACCACTCCTGTGAAATTATTTTTAGCGACGTCCAAAATGACTAAGCTAGTCACATTTTGAAGAGCTTGATCAAGTGAACCAATGAAATTATTTTGACCACAAAGAAAGATTACAAGGTTTGGAAAAGCTAGGGAAATATTAGTTGAAATGTAGCCAGAGAAGTAATTTATTGCCACCGAACTCTGCGCAGTGATGATAGGTTGTAGGATGAAGAAGGAATGTTACCTGAAAGTTTATTAGCACCCACATAAAAGTCTTTTAACTTATGAAGAACACCAATCTCTAGTGGGATGCCTCCCTCTAGATGGTTATATGAGGCTTGAAAACTTTCCAAGAAGGATAGATTGGTAAGTGAAGGTCGGATGGTGCCAATGATGTTGTTTTTATCGAGACTGAGGAATTTGAGTGGTGCCATGGAGTTGATAATAAGAGGTATTTTTCCTGTGATATGGTTGCTAGCAAGGTCCAGAACTTGGAGAACAGAGCTATGGTTCATTGTCAGAATAGGATGAATGTCTCCATCAAATGAGTAAAAGCTCAAGTTAAGATGTTGTAGTCGTGGTAAGCAAGCCAGAATTGAGGAGATCTCACCAGAGAGCCTATTGAAGCTGAGATCAAGCCTTCTTAGGAAGGTGAGATTGAATATGGAAGTAGGAGGAGGACCGACCGACCCGACGAGGCTGAGATCCAAGGCTGTGACTCTGTCGAGGTGCTTGTAGCCGCACTTGACCCCTTCCCATGAGCAAAAGTGGTTGGTGGCTGTTGACCTCATTTTTGGTGAGGTCTGATCTCTCTCTTTTTAGTGCTTAGGATCTAGCCATAGGACTTTTCCTTGACTATCCTAGAAGATTAGAAATCGGACCCACCACTTAGAAATTCAAGCACCTCTTAACTCTTCTTGAACCCCACACATATGACCATATACCTCCAAGCCCCTTTGGAAGGTTAGAAGGCAAATGTGGAGGTTCAAGGATGAGTTCCAATAGGATTCTTTGGCCTTAGGATTGCCCTGGGTAGTTTGGTCTTGGTGAGGGCTGATCACAGAAAAATGTATTGAGAAATTTATACCAATTTTATATGAAATTGCACTTTAAAGAAATGTATTTTCTTTATTTTATTGCAGGAATGAAGATTTATAAGTATTGAAAGCAAAAAGTACAAAAGAAGCGGATTTGGAACAAAAATGACTCAATTAAATGAAAATTGAACTATCCCGCCGACGGTGAGGAAAAGGCCACAGACGACGAGTTTTTCCCGAAAGTTTTGAATATATTATAAGGAGCCCACTGACGGCGAGATCGAGCCCGCCGATAGCGAGATCAGCGCGGTTAGCCCATCTTCTAGAAGCCCGCCGACGGCGAGATCAAGCCGCCGATGGCGAGACAATTGAAAAAAGCCAAAATACATTGAACCTGGACGCTTTTTGAAGAGGTGCTTAAGCAACCTTTGGAGATTTGACCCCTTCTATAAATAAAGACGAATTCTAGTCAGTTGTGTGTCAGTTTTGTGTCAGTATTGTGTCATTTGTGTGAAATTTAAGTGTAATTTAAGAGTCATTTTAGTGAGTCGATAAAGTGTTTAGCGTTTTGGTGAGCTGTACTGGAAGGAAGAGTCAAAGGAACTTCAAGGAGTCTTCTTGGGGAGAAGAATTGAGATAAGTATATTTGTTATTTGTTTGTTAACTTTAATGAAATCCATGCTTTGTGTTATTTTTCCCATGCGTTATAAGTAGTTACCTTAGTCTTTCTCCTTGTTATCGAGATTTAGTGAAATGATGAATTAAAGTAGTTGTGCCTAAAAATATGAAAATAGAAATTGTGCTAATCTTTTACTTAAATCTTAATTTACTTTCAATCTGGCCAATTGATTTGTTAACATATGTTGAATTATCAACTATAGTAAAGATTACATCTAAGATTTAGGGAAGTCAAAAGCTTTGGAAGGAGGGTGCAAATAAATAGAGAAATATTAACTATCGGACATAGAATTGGACATTTTAGTGTGACAGACTAAAATATTCAATTCAGTATTATTGTTTGGGAGCTAAAGTGTAGATGTTAGCCCTCAATCGAGGGGAACGTGGGAGCTCTGAAGTGGCAGTCGGTATCCTCACAGCCTAACCGCAGATTCACTAATCAAACATAAGACTAGTCAATTTTCTTTGCACCTGGACCAAAGGGTAAAGAATAGGAATGCTCCTATTTGGCACAATACAATTAAAAAACTCATTTAATTCTTCATTCATTTAATTCTCTAATACAAGGAGAAAGATACTTTTCTGAAATCTTATATTCAACCTTTAAGCATTAGTTTATTTTAGTCTAAGTTTTCTTAATTTCCGTATACTAGATTAGTAAGTAAGTCTACTTTAATTTGTTTTTGAAATTCTCTAACTTCCCTGTAAGATCGATATCTAGGACTCCATTAGAGTCCTATATTACTTGATAACGATATGTATCTTGCGTAGTATCCACAATATAAATCATAAAATCCATAATAGAATCATCAGTATCTATTCAGTGCAGGATCAAGTTTTTGGTGCCGTTGCAAAATTTCACATCATAGTTGTAAGTATAAATATCGAAAAGGTGATCAAGGGCTGGCTGGCACACACACCACACTCTCACACACATTCCAAACCCTAAAACCACTCTTACCCAACTTGGCTTTCTGACTCATGTAGGTAACTCATATGGATGGGGCTCAACCCCTAAGCCCTTGGCTAAGAGGGTTAGGAACAACATATTGAGTGCATAAGATGAGTCCTCTCATGGCTCTTATGAGGTTAACATGGTTTCTTGGCTCGACCAAATGGTTTCATTTTACTCATATCTAATCAATCTTCATTTTTCCCTAATTTCAATTTTTGACCCCCGGGGCCCTAAACCAACCAAACCTATCAAATACCTTTGAAATTACTCAAAATTTCCAAAATTACTTGAATTAGCCAAGATTTCCCAAAATCAATCCTAAACATCCCCCACCACTCAAATTGATCACCCATGACCAAATATACGAAAATTTTCAAAATAGCCCCCAATACCCTTCATGTGCTTTCCTTGTACCCTAAATAGTCTAAAATTCCAAAATTTCCAAAAATTCTCAAAAAATCCAAAAAATTCGAAAATATTATCCACATCATTTTCTTCAACTTCCATATACCCCAATTTTGTCATTTTAACCCAATTTGGTCAAAAATTCCAAATGGGCTCTTAAGGCCCAAAGTGACCAATTAACCCAATCCATCCCAAATTGAACCCAAATGTCACCCAATTTTCCCCAAATTTATTTTGAAATCTTCTTAAAACCTCCACAAGCAAAAATCTAACTTAATTTATCCAATGTTTGGACCCAAACATCACCCAAGCCTGACTCAAACAAAAATTCCAAAAATTGGCCTAAACCCATCATGAACCCAAACAAGCCAAAATCCCAAAATTAAGACCCAACCAAAATTGAAAACTCTTTTTCACACCTCCATAAACATTTTGCAACATTAATTTCACATCAAAACCAACATTAGCCCAACATTAGCCCAAGTTAGCCCAATTTGACCCACTTTGGTCCTATTACTAAAAGACCCAAATTAAACTCAATTCAACTCCAAATTACCCCAAACTTGTTCCAAATCATTCATGACACATTCCTAAACCAAATTCAATATTTATTTGGCACAACCTTTTGCAAAATTTTAATCCAAGAGTTGATTTTGAAACCTAAAAGCCCACCTCCTTAAAACATTTTTAAGAGCTCATCTTCACCAAATTTAAAAAGCCCAAAATCTATTCCAAAGCCCATGTAGCATTTTTCTCATCATCCCTTTAATTGATATCAACCCCTAAGTCCTAAATCAATCATCAAATAATTCTAAATCCAAGCCTCATGCCAAATTACCCCTAAAATGTCAAAAATCCCAAAATCCTTTCTCATGCAAGTGAGCCAACCTTTTCAAGCCAAATGGAGCCGTTAGACGTGCTTAAGCCACATGAAGTCATGTAAGCCACTTTCCACATCACCAGACCATTTATGGAAAAAGAGGGGACCCCTTTCCCGAACTTCTTCTTAAGCATTTTTAACCCCTTTAATGTCACACTCTAACCTATGCTGAATCAAAATCCTTTGGATAGAGACTTCTCCACCTAAAAGCAATACAGGCAAATGATCCCACTTCGGCTAAATCGAGCTCTTGGAAGGTGAACCCAACCCATTTCCATGGTTTGACCAAATTAAACCAAAAATGCACCCTTCCCCCCTTCCATTTGAATCAACTCCTTTACATATGTCAAGCCTCAATTGAACTCACTAAACCCCACCTCTGACTTCACTGGTCAAGATGGTGACTGGACTGTAAATGGGACCACGACACAGCTCGCCGGGAAAACACACCACACCGAAGTGACGCCCATTTGATTCGGGAACCAGGTGAGCCTGGCATTTGTCCCGGCCAAATGACCATTATGGTTGTTCTTCTCCTCCCCTAGGCAGCAAATCCCAGCCTCCAAACCTCCCTAAAATCAGCCATGGCCATGGATATTTAAACTCACCTCCCTCACGACCATAGAAGGTGTTGAAACTAACCTTGCCAAAACTCTGCCAAAATTCTCACACTCTTCTCAAATGAGAGAAATTGAACCCCCTTTGTTTTCACCGCCTAATTCCCCCCTTTGGTTGAGCCCCGATTTCGGAGCTCGATCTCGGGCACAAAGAAAACGGGACACTCCCAAATCCTCCACCAAAACCAAATTGCTTGCACCCACACCTTCACGAGAGGTAGAGAGGAAGTCGGCATAGAATTGTCGATCATCACATTATTATTATAGAGTGTATTATCCGAGTATAAGAAGAATCATCGGTAGTATTGAAAGCATCCACGAAGTAATTAACACCATTTTTGTGCAATATCAACAATATCATGAAGCATAAAACCATTAGCATTATAAATTTTAGAATCAAGTTATTTTTCCTCCTATCCTGAATACAAGCATGAAAAAAAGAAGAATTAATGTCCCCATCAAGGAAATGAACTTTAGCAACTTTTTTAGCATAGAAAATATCCTCCATGTTTATTATTTCTTGTAACAAATGTTGACTCTTTATTAACTCCTCCATTTCAATCATGTTATTAGCAAAGTCATGCTCAAGACTCTTGACATTATTCTCATGAGATATCAATATTCCTATGCAGATTCCCAGAAAGTTCTCCCAATTCCATCTTTTAATAGTCTTAGCAAAATTCTTCTGAAGACTCTTCAAGCAATAGGGAATCGACAATATTGCTATTCCAATTCTCTTTAAGAAAAAGAATAATAAACATCATGAAGGGTCCACATATTAAGAAAAATCTGAAATGATAGTCAGACCTTTGAGAATTATTCATGATTTTTAAGAGAATAGGAGCAAGATTAGAAGCTATAATAGGGATATGTTGAACATTATGCAAGGAAAAACAACTAATCCAATGAGGGATTAGCAAGAAAACGATCCAATCTTTCAAGAAAGCTATAATAGGAATATCTTTGAACATTATGCCAAGTAAAATGATTTCCAGTAAAAATCAAGTCAAAATCCAAGCTTCATTATTAGGATTAACATATTTAATCGTCCCAAGAAGCTCTAGCTAGCTAGCTTATTACAACCAGCATAGATAATAGAAATCATAAAAGATTCATTTAGATAATGAATACGAATAAGCAACATTTGCTCATGGTCAACAAGAATCTCGATATGCGAATCTTTCCAAAAAAAACCAAATCTTAGGCGTCGTTTGGTCGAGTCAATTAATATCTGGTAACTCTTTTTGCGAAGATTTGAAAAAATTATATATTTGATATGAAAATTTATAAAAACAAGTAAAATTTTATTGAATTTGAAGTTTACGTCGTAGTGCATTTTGGGCCGGAATTTAGAATCGGCAGAATGTGACTTGTATTCTTTATGTAAAGTGATAGTCGCCGCGGCTGCGCCTTCGACATCTACCGCTGTGTCCGCTGCGGTCGCCACCTGCCGCCCAACTTTGCCGAGGTAAATACATTATTTTTGATATACTTGAAACCAAACAGAAAATATAAAGTCCCACATTTCGTTACGGTGAATCGAAGCAATCGAAAAGTATTTCGAAATACGTTATAATCATAGTACCACCGAAACCATTTGCATTGCATTTCATTTAAATTTTAAATAATAATAATAAATAAAAGAATAATAATACTACTAAATAAATAAATAAAATAAATTAGTAAGTATTAATTATATTATTTGTATTAATGTTACATCTTGTTCCAATAATAAAGAAACTTTCATAAAATATGACGTACAGGCAATATTGAGGTATTTAATTATATTTACAAAAGTTCGGTAATCTTAACATTTTTAAAATGTATGTTTGACTCTACGTATGCTACAGCTTACTTGGATCATTTACGTTGTTAGACGTAAAAGATATGCATGATGAACGTCATAGAAAGAGATATGTATGATATAACGTATATATGATATGAGAGATATGCGCTGATTAATAATTGTACGACAAAGAAAATATGCTAGCTGTTAGATGAATAAAAATGCGTAAGAAAATACGTATTTATGAAAAATCAAATAACATGTATATGAATAAAAATGACTCATTCCCATGAATAAAAGTGGTTGGTGACTTTGTGTTATTCCATGACTTATAGATAGATTGACTCTTGAAGGTACCTAACTAGTGATTTGTAGTTAGTTGTTATTTACATATTTATCACATAATTCTTATGTATTTACATATCTACCGTTTGAACATTTATATTTACATCCATATCACTCAGATCTTTAATATTAAAGTAAAAAAATCACAACCACTTTCTTTTTTTAAAATGAAATACATCTTTTCAGACATAAGTTTATAGCACCGATATGTTATGACTATAACTATCAATAATTAGGTGTTAGATATGTAAATACTTAAGTATTATGTGGTATGTATGTAAATTTCCCTATGCTAAGGAAAATAATGACCTATTAGTAAGAAAGTGAAAGGGAACAATATGTAATGAAAAAAATTGTTGATTCTTCAAACAATTGAATTTATTTTAAACTCAAAATTTATTACACACATTTCTCCATGAATATCCAATAGTGAGAAAAAAAAATTTAAATTATTACATTTTAGTAGAAAATTTGACTTAAATTAAAGCCATGAAATATCTTGGATATAATTTTTTAAAAAAGTTATTTTCAAATTATTATTATTTTTAAGAGGATGGAGGCAATGTTTAAAAACTTTTACTAAAAAGAGATTGCAAGTCATTGATAAATTATGTTGAAGTCTCACAAAGTAGAATAAGCTATCTTCCTACATATACTTCATCACTTATTGAAAGTAATATTAAAAACACAAACAACTAAAAGTTATTGCTTCCACATACTAGCTTTTCTTCAGGAACATACCATTTTCATCATATTGAAGGTACATAAGAAACTCGAATTGCATGTAATTTTGTAGTAACGTCATGGAAGGCCTTTCTTTCGGAGATGAAGCCCAGGCAAGACGGACCTAGTCTGTCAATGAAAACGACATTTTTGATGCTTTGGCAACCAAACCATCTTGGTTGTTCTCCATCCTTCACTAACAACTCTTTGCTCTTTTGTAAACATTTTAAGATCTACTATGTAATTGATTCCGTGAGGAAATATCATTTTAGTGTGATTATGCGGAGTTGGTTATCATTGAAAACATCATCGGTAGGCCTTCTTCCGGTAAGCATCTCTAGTAATACTATTCCAAAACTATAAACATGTACGGATGGAGATAGGGGAGCTAGTTCACCGTACTGCGTAGATAAAATGTAAATATATGTTTTGAGAAAATATTTCGTAATAATACCATAAATATTTGAGAGGGAAATTGCATGATTAATTTTAACATTGAAATAATCATCACATCACACAGGGCAATATAACCAATAGTTCCTTTAATGCCACTTTTGTTGGAATAATCTTGAAGAGATATATTCACATTCTCATAAAGCATTCTTGAGAGTCCAAAATCACCCACATGTGCGGTAATGTTATTGTCGAGTAGAATGTTACTTGGCTTTATGTCACGATGAATGATTGGTGGACTACAGCACTATGGTGAAAGATACTCAAAGCTTCTGCAACATCGATGGCAATACTTAATCTTTTTTCCAAAGAGAAAACATCATCTTCATCAATCTCATATTCTTGGTGGAGCAACATGTCTAAGTTTCCCTTTGGCATAAATTCAAAGATCAAAGCTTTAAACTCGTTCCCTTGAATATCAAAGCTCGAGCATGAACTTAGGACTCGTACAAGATTACGATGCCGTATGATTCTTAATGCATCACATTCATATGTAAAACTCTCAAAAGCTCCATGAACCTCAGTTAAATACTTTAATAGCCAGTAGCATAATAATCTCTTAAGTTGCCTACATAAGCAGAGCTATATCTTCCTTTGTCCTACTAGGTGTGTAGTGGAGAAAGCATTTGTAGCTTGACTAATTGTGCATACGAAATTTTTGAAAATGGAGGGCTTGAAGATAAACTAGATGCATTTCTTAAATCATTCTTCTTTTTTCTTCTATATAGCAAAGTATAGCACAACGAAAGGATGAATAGCATAACTACAACGTTAAGAATAGGGGATAAAATTTTGATTAAATGGTGAAGTTTTATTGATGATGATTTGGCAACACATTTTGGCAAATGAAGTGTTAGAATTCCACCGCATAGTTTTTCATTCAATGAGAGATATTTGCGAGGAATTTGCAAAGACACCTTCATATGGCACTTCACCTTCAAGATTATTAAATGATAGATTCAACTTCTTAAGAAAGAAAAGTTTTTGTAGAAATTGAGGAATAAAACCTGATAAATTATTTTGTGAAAGGTCTAGTATTTCAAGACTCTCCAACCTACTTAGAGAAATAGGGATGGGGACTTGGAAGAAGTTGTGTTCCATATATAATTCAGTGATGATTGACAACTACCAAGTGTTTTGGAATTTCTCCTCTCAGATTATTATTAGAAAAATCAAGGTGAAAGAGATTTATTAGACGACCAACTTCTAATGGTAGAGACCAGGTGAAAGAGTTATAAGACAAATCCAATGTATTTGAAAAGAAGGGATGAAAAAAATTTCTCTCGGAATCCAGCCAATAAGATTATTGTGGTGAGATTCAACAAAGTGAAGGGCGGGAGATTTTTATGCTTGAAGTTATGTGGCCTGTTAATTGATTAGATCTTAAATCAACTGTTCAAGTCTTGTGAGATTTTCTAAGGAGTAAGGAATAATTCCCGTAGATCATTCCCAGACAAAGATAAACTTTGTAGCCTTCCAAGCATTCCAATGGTCTCGGGTATAGAACCTTCCAAATTATTGCTCTCCATACCTATAGCAATTAGATTGATGTACCTATCAAGTTGAGGATTCTTCCTAAAATGTGATTAGATCCTAATGTTATTTGTTGAAGCTCGATGGAGAGGTTCCCAGTGATTTCGGGAGTATTCATGAAGGTTATTACCATGAAGGCCTAAAATTTGTGAAGTGGTGCAATTAGTTAATGAATCAAAAAATCTCCAGTCGTTTGCATCATTTGTTTCAAGTTGGTTATCTGCCATATTGAGGCGTATAAGATTATACATTTTCCAAGGTACGGTGGCACCACTCTGACGAAATTATTTTTGCTAATGTCCAAAAAGACTAAGCTGGTCACATTTTGAAGAGCTTGATCAAGTGAACCAATGAAATTATTTTCAGCAAAATAAAGGATTACAAGGTTTGGAAAAGCTCGGGCAATATTAGGCTGAAATGTAACCGGAGAGGTGATTATTGTCACCGAAACTACGTAGGTGATGATAGGTTGTAGAATGAAGAAGGAATTTTACTTTGAAAGTTTATTATCAGCCACATTAAAGTCTTTTAACTTATGAAGAACACCAATCTCTAGTGGGATGCCTCCCTCTAGATGGTTATATGCGGCATAAAAACTTTCCAAGAAGGGAAAAATTGGTAAGTGAAGGTGGGATGGTGCCAATGATGTTGTTTTTATTGAGACCGAGGAATTTAATTAGCGACATGGAGTTGAAAACAAGAGGTATTTTTCCTGATCATATGGTTGCTGGAAAGGTCGAACTTGGAGAAACAGAGGTGTGGTTCATCATCGAGAATATATCATGAATGTCTCCATCAAATGAGTTAAAGCTCGAGTTAAGATGTTGTAATCGAAGGCAAGCAAGCCGAATTGGAGGGATCTCACCATAGAGCCTGGTGACAGAGATCAAGCCTTCTTAGAAAGGTGAGATTGAATATGGAAGGAGGAAGAGGACCGGCCAACCCGACGGAACGAAGATCCAAGTACGTGACTGCAATGGCGGTGCTTATAGCTGCACGTGACCCCTTCCCATGAGCGAAGTGGTTGGTGGCATTCCATGAGCTTGCGAAAATGGTAGGAGGATCAACATTGCATTGCTTTAAGAAAACGATTCTTGAACGTAACGAGTGATTCGTAGTACGTATTATTTCTTCCAATTGCTAACAATTGTTTGGAAAATAAACATATAGAAAAGAGAATAATTAAGAGTCGATGACACTAATAAATTCCACCATTGAATAGCAAACTAAGGATCTAACAATAGAAAGAGAGCTACTTGGCCACCTATGCCTTCTTGAATTTATAAAAAGATGGGATAATTGCATACATATTACTCGAAACACTGTTAATTACAAGCCTAGTGGAATTCCAGTCAATTAATACATTTTTAACGTCACAAGATGTTGAAGTTTCTTTTATAATGTGTACTGAAGAAAAAATTATTATCCTCTTTTTTTTTTAAATTGTATATATATATTTTTAAATTATATATATATATTTTTAAATTAAACTCAGTAGCATTCTCGGTTTAAGTGATTTGAGCATTTAGCAAGCAGAACAGCACATGAGGATAATTTGATTTATTTTAGGCCAAACCACACAACATTCTCAAAAGGTGTGCACATTTCTTAGAGAACCATTATAATGGAATTGCACATTTTGCTGCATTTGAAGGGTGTTAGTGCATATATTTCAGAATATTCTAAGGTTGACTGAAGGATTGAATATTTGGTCTTTACAAATTAAGGTGCTTTCAAAGTTTAGGGTGGTCTTAAATTGATGCATTTGTATTTTTTACATTGACTAAGAATAATATGCTGAGACGACTAATGACATTTAAGGCAAATGACTAATGACTTAACATTGATCTCATCATGTAGATACTTCGCGTCTTCGATGAGGTAGTGAGAGTTTGTGTTTGAGTTAAAGAGATCCTAACTGAGAAAAAGTTTTGATGTATCCTTCTCTACCAAGAGATCCAACCCAAAAACAATCCGAAGACTCTTCAGTCAATAGAGTTGATGTAGTTGTGGAATTCGAAGGCAGTTTACTTCCTTTGAAACACCATTGCATACCACTACAATTCCTACATATCTACATATCTAACACCTAAACGTTTACTTTTTTATTTTTACATCTATACCACCCAAATTTTTGTATCACATAAGAAATAGCACAATTATAACTTTCAGAAATTGAAATGCACCTTTTTCAAGCATATGTAAAATGTCATATAAGTAAAAGTCGTTGTTTAGGTATTAGATATGTAAATACGTAGGAATTATGTGGTATGCATGTAAATCTTTCAGGATATTTATTGACTTCGAACGTCTCTCGTACTTAATCTTTATTAATTAAGATGTTTTTAAAAGGAAAATGCTTTCAGTCTCAACCATATGTTTCCAACAAATGACTTGACTCACTTCAGAAGACATAGTCATAGCCATACATTTCGAGCAAGTCGAATGTTCACTTGCATCTCCTTCTAATAAAGTGATTATATCGACATTAATTGTTGCATAAAAAAGTTATCATAAATTTTACACAATTTGTATGTCTAAAATCTTTTAATACTCAAATAAATTTTTTTTATAAATGAAATTTAAGTTTGTTTAAATATTATTTTCAATAAAATTTTAATATAAAGAAATCTTAGTGAGGCAAGCCTTACAATATCAATAGAATCTGTTGCCAAATCAAGATGACTTTTGTTAGGTGTTACAAAATTTGCAGTAATTGAATGGAAGAGTTAACATTTAATTTTGTATGAAAATCATAAACAAATAGATAAATTAAAAAGCAGTGTGATTAAAATTGAAGTTAATATGTTGATTTTTTTTCTTCAACCAATAGGATTAATGCATTTTCTCTTAAATTAATTAATTTATCTTTAAAATATTAGAATATTAATTATACATGAATTAATCTTTTGTTTTCAACCAATAAGCTCTTTTTTTTTTTAATTTATTTTTAGTTATATTTGAAGGAACTTGCCTACTTCATTTCAATACTTATTGTGGACTCAGGTGATCTCAAAAGAATCTGCGAGACTGATTTGGGATTGATATCTCAATGTTGTTTAACAAAGCATGTTTTTAAGATAAACAAAAAGTACTTGGCAAATGTTTCACTCAAAATAAACGTTAAGGTGTGGTTCACACTCTATTGATCATTTCATAAATGAGAATTTAATGATTTGAATTGTTAATTTCTGCACTATTATTGCTCTTACATTGCTATGACTGTAGATGGGAGGAGGAATACTGTTCTTTTGGATGCTATTAGTTGGAGAATTCCTTTGGGCAGTGACAAACCAACTATAATATTTGGAGCAGATGTAACTCATCCAGAGGCTTGGGGAGGATTCCAGTCCATCAATTGCTGTTGTACTTATAATATTTTTTAATATTTATATCATGAGAGTCCTGTTATTCATTTTGAATGATAATTGTATTTGTTGTTATTATTTTTTTATTAATAACTACGTATTTATTCTTTCCGGGCGGCCAAAAATTACAAAATATCTTGGACTTGTATGTGCTCGGAGCTCGTCGACAGCAACAGTCAGGATCTTTACAAGACTTGGCATGATCCGCAGCGGTTTAGGACTTAGGGGATGATATCAATTAAAGGAATGATGAGGAAAAATACCATATGGGCTTTAGAATAGGTTTTGGGCTTTTTTAAATTTGGTGAAGATGGGCTTTAAAAAAATGTTTTAAGGAGTGGGCTTTTAGGTTTTAAAATAAACTTTTGGATGAAAATTTGGTAAAAATTTGTGCCAAATAAATATTGCATTTGGTTTAGGAATGTGCCATGAATGATTTGGAAAAAGTTGAGGGTAATTTGGAGTTGAATTAGGTTTAATTTAGGTCTTTTAATAATAAGGTCAAAGTGGGTCAAATTGAGCTAACTTGGGCTAAAGTTGGGCTAATGTTGGTTTTGATGTAAAATTAATGTTCCAAAAGTTTATGGAGGTGTGAAAAAGAGTTTTCAATTTTGGTTGGGTCTTAATTTTGGGATTTGAGCTTGTTTGGGTCCAAATGTTGGGTAAATTAAGTTAGAGTTTCGTTTGTGGGGATGTTAGGAAGGTTTCAAAATAAATTTGGGGAAAATTGGGTGGTATTTTGGTTCAATTTGGGATGGATTGGGTTAATTGGTCACTTTGGGCCTTAAGGACCCATTTGGGATTTTTTTGATCAAATTGGGTTAAATTGACAAAATTAGGGTAGGTGATAGTTGAAGAAAATGATTTGGATAATATTTTGGAACTTTTGAGATTTTTTTTGAGAATTTTTTAAATTTTTGGAATTTCAGGCTATTTTGGGTACAAGGAGGGTACATGAAGGGTATTAGGGGCTATTTTTGGGAATTTTGGTATATTTGATCATGGATGATCAATTTTAGTGGTGGGGAATGTTTAGGATTGATTTTGAGGAATTTTGGGTAATTTAGGCAATTTTGGAAGTTTTGGGCAATTTCAAGGGTATTTCGTAGGTTTGGTGAGTTTAGAGCCCGGGGGGTCAAAATTTGAAAATTGGGAAAAATAAAGATTAATTAGATGTGAGTAAAATGAAACCATTTTGGTTGAGCCATGAAGCCATTTTAAGCTCGCAAGAGCCATGAGAGGACTCATCTTAGGCACTCAATATGTTGTTCCTAACCCTCTTAGCCAGAGGCTTAGAGGTTGAGGCCCATTCATATGAGTTACCTACATGAGTCAGGAAGTTGAGTTGGGTGAGAGTGGTTTTAGGGTCTAGAATGTATGTGAGAGTGTAGTGTGTGCAAGCTGAACCTCACCAAGACCAGGCCACCCAGAGTAATCCTAAGGCCAAAGAATCCTATTTGGAACTCATCCTTGAACCTCCACATTTGACTTTTAACCTTCCAAAGGGGCTTGGAGGTTTATGGTCATTTGTGTGGGGTTCAAGAAAAGTTAAGAGGTGTTTGAACTTCTAAGTAATGGGTCCCATTTCTAATCTTCTAGGATAGTCAAAGGGAAAACCTATGGCAAGATTCTAAGCACTAAGGAGAGAGAGAGAGATCAGACCTCACCAAAAATGAGGTCAACAGCGAGCAGGAGAGGCTGGGACAAGGGAGCTCGCAATTCCACAGAGCCAATGGTTCTGCGTGAAACTCTAGATTGCAGTAGAAGGAACGGAGACAAGGCTCATGACAAGAGTTTCGGCTTTGCGACAGGAGAAGTTTCCAGTACCACAAATAGGAGCACGCCGCGACAGCTACAGGATCACTCTGCAGCTGGTGGCAGGGTCATGGGTAGCGGCCAGCGAAAAGCTGCGAGGAGGGATAGGCTAGCATAAAGAAGGGAATTAAGGAATCTTCCATTCCTACTAGAGGAATATTCTCTTCTAGAAATCCCCCAACAGCCAGCCCAGAAATTCCACAGCAGGGCAACAATTAATTTGGAGGAGAGGGAGGCAGCTAATTCCTAGAAATTTGAAGCAGGCAGCGGCGACATAATTTCTGGAGGAGAATCACTTGCTTGAAAATTTCTTCAGAAGCCAATCAATTAGGAAGGTTAACTCATACAGGTGGTCAACTCTCGAAATCCAGTAGGTGCTCAATGGGGTGGAGTGGATTTAAGGTGTTTGTGGGGATCTAGCTACAATAATGGGATCCGCTAAATTTGACACCGAGAAATTCACATGAAAGAATGATTTCAGCTTGTGGAGAGTAATGATGAGAGCTCTACTAGTTTAGCAGGGTGTTGCAAAAGCCTTGCAAGGTTCGGCGACACTACCGGCCGACATGACAGAAAAAGAGAAGAATGGCTTGCTAGATAAGGCTCACAGTTTGATAATCCTGTGCTTGGGCGACAAAGTTCTGAGGGAGGTTTCGAGGGAGACTAAGTCTCAAGCACTTTGGGCCAAACTCAAGTTACTTTATATGACTAAATCTTTAGCTAAAAGGCTCTTTCTGAAGCAGCTCTTATACTCCTTCAAAATGCACGAAGACAAATCAATTTCAGAGCAGATCGACAAGTTCAATAAGATCATAGATGATCTTGAGAACATCGCGCCAAGATGAACGACGAGGACAAGGCAATGTCGTTGCTAAACTCCATTCCTAAGAGCTACGAGCATTTCAAGGATGCAATGCTCTATGGAAGGGTGCAGATGATTACTCTAGAAGAGGTTCAATCATTGATCAGAGCCAAGGAGCTTCAGAAGAAATACGACATGAAAGAGGAAACCAGAGGAGGCAGTTTAACGGTTAGAGGAAGATCAAACAAGAAAGTTTCTAAGAGTAATCAGAGCAGATCAATATCCAGAAAGAATGGCAGAAGTCAGTCATCTAAGAGATCCTATAAGTGCTACCATTGCCACAAGGAAGGTCACTTTAAGAGGAACTGTCAGGACAGAAAGAAAAGCTCTCAAGAGAAGCCTAAAGATTCTAGAAAAGCAAGCATGGCCTCAGATGGTTATGATTCAGCTGAAACTCTGGTGATTACAGAATCTGAATCTAGCAAGGAGTGGATCCTTGAATCAGGGTGTTCTTTTCACATGTGTCCTCACAAAGACTAGTTCGAGTCACTGCAGCTGGAAAACGGTGGGTCCGTTCTACTTTGTGATAATAAAGCTTGCAGGGTAGTCGGCAATGGGACGATTAGAATCAAGTTATTCGATGGAGCTGAACGGATACTGCAGCACGTCAGGTACGTCCCGAAACTCAAAAGAAATCTAATTTATTTAGGTACGTTGGAGTCAAGTGGATACTCATTCAAGCCAGAGAATGGTTGTATCAGAGTAGTTCGGGGTTCTCTCATATTCATGAAAGGAGTCAGAAAGAATGGGTTATACTCTCTAGTTGGAAGAATTGTAATCGAGAACTTCTCAAATGCAGTTCAATCAGAACCTGACAGGTCCAGACTATGGTACATGAGACTAGGACATGTAAGTGAAAGTGGCTTACAAGAATTGCCCAAGCAGAATCTGCTATGTGGAGATCGATTAGTAAACTGAAATTCTGTGAACAATGCATGTTAATCCACTAGAGTGAAGTTCTCTACTGGAATACATAAATCAAAGAAACCTCTTGATTATGTACACAGTGATCTATGAGGTCCAGCCATAACACAGACTCATGGAGGAGGGAGGTACTTCATGTCCATCATAGATGACTACACCAGAAAGGTATGGGTCTTTATCTTAAAAATAAAAGATGAAGATTTTCAACGATTCAGGGACTGGTTAACTCTCACTGAAAACAAGATGGGAGTAAAGCTGAAGCACTTGAGAACTGACAATGACTGGGAGTACTGCTCAGAGCAGCTTGAGGATCTTTGTAGGGAAGAATGGCATCACAAGGCACAAGACAATCTAGAACACTCCTCAACAGAATGGCCTGGCTGAGAGGATGAACAGGACTTTCCTAGAGAGAGTGAGGTGCATGCTGCTAAATGCAAGTCTACCAAAAATTTTCTGGGGTGAAGCTGCGTCAACCGCTTGCTACCTTATTAACAGATGTCCATCGACAACTATTGATATGAAGACTCCTTTAGAGATGTGGTATGGAAAGCCAGGTAACTATGATAATCTTAAAGTTTTTGGATGTATTGCATATGCTCATATTAGACAAGATAAGTTGGAAGCAAGGACTTTGAAGTGCATTTTCATCGGATATCCACCTGGAACCAAGGGTTACAAACTTTGGTGTATAGATCAACAGAAATGCATCATCAGTAGAGATGTGACATTCGATGAGTCTAAAATGGGGAATCTGCAAAGCTATGTTACCAGGAACAGTGTCACTAAGGAGAATTCTTCAATTGAGGTGGAGCTGCAACGACAATAAACCTTGGTTAATTAGAGGACTGTTGTGAACAATCAAGATGAAGTGGTAGAGAACCAGCAAGAACCTGAACCAGAAGGCAGATCAGATGACTATAGTTTGGTAAGAGATAGACAAAGTAGAATTATCAGACCGCTAGAGAGATACGGTCATGCGGATATGATCTCTTATGCTTTGAGTGTTGCTGAAGTGATAGAAGAAGCAAAACCGAGCAGTTACAAGGAAGCCCTGAAGAGCAAGGAAAGAAACAAGTGGGAAGAGGCAATGGAAGAGGAAATGGCTTCTCTGATGAAGAGCAAAACCTGGGATCTTGTGAATCAACCAGAGAATAAATGCGTAGTTGGTTGCAAGTGGACCTTCAAGAAGAAGGAAGGCACGCCATGTATTGAGAGGGTCAAGTACAAATCTAGACTCGTTGCAAAGGAATTTACACAGGTTGAAGGAATTGACTTCAACGAAATCTTCTCACCCGTGGTGAAGCACTGCTCCATTAGGATAGTCTTAGCACTAGTGGCTCATCTCAATTTGAATTAGAGCAGCTAGACGTTAAGACTGTGTTCCTGCATGATGAGCTTGAAGAAATCATCTACATGGATCAGCTAGATGGGTACAGCACACCTGAGACAAAGGATAAAGTTTGCTTGCTGAAGAAATCTTTGTACGGACTGAAGCAAAGCCCTAGACAATGGTACAAACGAATTGATGAGTCCATGCTAAAGATTGGTTTTGTCAGAAACAGCTATGACAGTTCTGTGTACATGAAGTGGCAAGACGGTAAAATAAGTATGTACTTACTCCTATATGTAGATGATATGTTAGCAGCCAGCAGAAGCAGGGAGGAAGTCCAGAAGATCAAAGATATGCTCGATTCTGAATTTGACATGGACCTGCTACAAAGATTCTAGGAATGGAGATTAAGAGAGACGGGAAAAATGGCAGCTTATTCTTATCTCAGAAGTCCTATATTCAGAAAGTTCTAGCAATGTTCAACTTGCACGAGGCTAACCAGGTTGCAACATCGATTGGTCAACACTTCAGATTATCGAACTCTCGAGCACCTGAGACTGAAGAAGAGAAAGGATACATGGAGGGTGTCCTCTACATCAGTGAAGTTTGTAGCATCATGTATGGTATGGTTTGCAGTATACCAGATTTAGCGTACGCCGTCAATATTGTAAGCAAGTTCATGGCAAACCCAGGACAGGCTCACTGGGAAGCACAAAAAAGGATCTTGAGATACTTAAGAGGCACTACTGATTTGAGGCTACTCTTCAAAAGGCAGGAAGAAAAAGAAGAAAAGGTAGTTGGTTACGTGGATTCCGATTATGCAGGAGGCGTTGACATCAGGAGGTCACTTATCGGATTCATTTTCATTGTCTTCGGTAATGCAGTCAGTTGGAAGTCTAACCTCCAATCCGTTATGTATCTCTCAACAACAAAGGCTGAATACATCGCTGTGACTGAAGCAATCAAGGAAGCTATGTGGCTAAAGGGCATGGCTGAGGAGCTTGAGATACATCAGAAGGTGATAGCTGTGTTTTGCGAAAACCAAAGCACTATTCACCTAACCAGAAATCATGTATTTCATGAAAGGTCCAAGCATATAGATATAAAGCTTCATTTTGTGAGTGAAGTCGTCACCAAGGGATCAATAGTAGTGGAGAAGATACCTAATAAAGAGAATCTTGCTGACATGCTCACTAAGGTGCTACCTACAGCTAAGTTCAGACACTGTCTGGACTTAGTAAACTTTACCAAGGGCTGAGGGCCCCTCACGGGCCAGGTGGAGGGAATCTTTACTTTGAAGCTTCTTAATTGAGGGTCAAGGTGGAGAATTGTTGTTTTGATCCCCAATTAAACGGCTAAGGCAAAGGGGCTCCTTATAACTATTAACCTCAATGCTCTAAAGTGGAGGCCTCATCTATTATATATAGATGAGGGAGGGAGCATAAGAGAGAAAGGGGAGAAGTCCTAAGTGAGGTGAGAAAAGAGAGAATGGCTAGAGAGTAGGAGAGCATCTTGAGGCCTTATATCAAGGTGTTGTTTGAGAGGGAGGCTAAGGAAGATGAGGGCTCATCTCTATGTATAAGCTATGTATTCTCTGTTTCTTTTTCCTTAGCGAATATTTCACTGATGCCCTCCCATGGACGTAGATCCGGTTGGATCGAACCACGAAATTGATTTGTGTTTTCTTGTGTTCTTTGTGTTTATTTATTTACCAGGAAGTTTATCTCACAACATAAAGGATACTCATCTCACAGGAGTATCTCGACGTTTTCAAAGCTCTCACTAAGCCATAAGACAAAGAGCTAATTTTTCACCACCCAAATGGGTAGCAGCTCATCAACAATCGAGGCCTATGAAATAACTAGGTCAACCCATAGGATCCACACTATGCTTCCAAGGCCTAAACCGGCATAAGAGTAGAGGGTGAATCATAACATTATATTAAAAATATCATAACCACTATCTTTCTAAAAGTGATATACACCTCTTCAGGCATAAGTTTATAGCAACAATATGTCATAACTATAACTATCAAAATTTGGGTGTTAGATATGTAAATACATAAGTATTATGTGGTATTTATGTAAATTTTCTTATGAATAGGAAATTAATGATCTATCTAGTAAGAAAGTGCGAGGGAAAACACCCATGCATTCCTTCATGAAATTGTAATAAAAAAATTGCTGCTTCTTCGAAATTTTATTTCACACATTTTTCCATGAATATAAAATAATTTGAGATTAAAAATTTTTGAACTAATTTGTTTTTAGTTTAGTTGAAAAATTGTCTTAAATTAATTCCATGAAATGTCTGGGATATAATTTTTTAAAAAAAAATTATTTACAAATTATTATTATTATTAAGAGGAAAATATTTTTTACGAAAATCCAAGTTCATTGTAAATACTTTTTTATAATTGGTGAAGGCAGGGTTTGAAAGTTTTTATTAAAAAGAAATTACAAGTCATTGATAAATTGATGTTGAAGTCTCACAAAATAGAAATAAGTTATGTCTACCCACATGCATCTTACTACGTATATTTCTATCACATATTGAAACAAATATTAAAAACACAAACTAAAAGTTTTTGCTTCCACATACTAGCTTGTCTTCAAGAATATATCATTTTCATCAGATTGAAGGTACGTAAGAAACTCGAATGGCATGTAATTTTGCAATAACATCGTTCATGGAAGGCCTTTCCTTTGGAGATGAAACTGAGCAAGAGAGACCTAATTCTGTCAATGAAAGCAAGCATTTGTTGATGCTTTGGCAACTAAACCATCTTGGTTGTTCTCCACCCCCTCTAATAGCATCTCTTTGCTCTTTTGTAAACATATTAATATCTACTATGCAATTGATTCCATGAGGAAACATCATTTTAACGTGATTATGTAGAGTTAAGTTATCACTGATAATATCATCGGTAGGCCTTCTTCTAGTAAGCATCTCTAGTAATACTATTCCAAAACTATAAACATCTGCAGATGAAGACAGGGGAGCTACTTCTCCAAGCTCTGTAAATAAAATTTAAATATATGTTTTGAGAAAATATTTACTTAAAATACCATTAATCTTTGAGAGGAAATAACATGATTGATTTTAACATTGAAAAGAAGAATCATCACATCACCTGGGGCAATATAACCAATTGTTCCTTTAAGGCCACTTTTGTTGGATATATTCATATTCTCATAAAGCATTCTTGAGAGTCCAAAATCACCCACATGTGCAATAATGTTATTGTCAAGTAGAATGTTACTTGGCTTTATGTCACAGTGAATGATTGGTGGTTCACAACTATGGTGAAGATACGCCAAAGCTTGTGCAACATCGATGGCAATATTTAATCTTTTTTCCAAAGAGAGAACAACATCTTCATCAATCTCATATCCTTGGTGGAGCAACGTGTCTAAGTTTCCCTTTGGCATGAATTCGAAGATCAAAGCTTTAAACTCATTCCCTTGAATATCAATGCTCGAGCATGAACTTAGGACTCGTACAAGATTACGATGTCGTATGCATCTTAATGCATCACATTCATATGTAAAACTCTTCAAAGCTCCATGAACCTCAAGGTTAAATACTTTTATAGCCACGGTAGCATCATACTCTCTTAGGTTGCCTGCATAAACAGAGCCATATCTTCCACATCCTACTAGATGTGTAGTCGAGAAAGCATTTGTAGCTTCAGCTAATTGTGCATAGGAAATTTTTGGAAATGGATGGCTTAAAGATAAATCAGATGAATTTTTTAAATCATTTTTCTTTTTTCTTCTATAAAGCAAAGTATAGCACAACAAAAGGATGAATAACATAGCTACAATGCTAAGAATAGGGGATAAAATTTTGATTAAATGATGAGATTTTGTTGACAATGATTTGGCAACACATTTTGGCAAATGAAGTGTCAGAATTCCACCGCATAGTTTTTCATTTCCAATGAGAGATATTTCTGAGGAATTTGCAAAGACGCCAACATATGGCACCTCACCTTCAAGGTTATTAAATGATAGATTCAACTTCTTAAGAAAGATAAGTCTTTGCAAAAATTGAGGGATAACACCTGATAAGTTATTATGTGAAAGGTCTAGTATTTCAAGATTTATCAAACTGCTTAGAGAAATAGGGATGGGACCTTGGAAGAAGTTGTATTCCATGTACAATTTAAGCAAAGATTGACAACTTCCAAGTGTTTTTGGAATTTCTCCTCCCAAATTATTATTAGAAATATTGAGATAGAAGAGATTTACTAGACGACCAACTTCTAATGGTAGAGATCCAGTGAATAAGTTATAAGACAAATCTAAAAAATTTGAAAGAGAAGGAATGAAAAAAATTTCTCTCGGAATCCAGCCATTTAGATTATTATGACTAAGATTCAACAAAGTGAGAAACTGGAGATTTTTTATGCTTGAAGGGATATGGCATGTTAATTGATTAGAACTTAAATCCAACTCGCTAAGCCTTGTGAGATTTTCAAAGGAGGGAGGAATAATTCCCTTAAGATCGTTCCCATAAAAAGATAAAGTTTGTAGCCTTCCAAGCATTCCAATGGTATCGGGTATAGAACCATCGAAAAGATTTCTCCCCATCCCTAAGGCAATTAGATTGGTGTACCTACCAAGTTCAAAAGGGATTCTTCCTAAAATGTGATTATATCCTAAAAATATTTTTTGAAGCTCAATGGAGAGGTTCCCAAATGATTTTGGAAGCCTTCCACGGAGGTTATTATTATCAAGATCTAAAATTTGTAAACCAGTGCAATTAGTTAATGAATCAAGAAATCCCCAGTCATTTGCATCATTTGCTTCAAGTTGATTTTCTGCCATATTGAGGTATATAAGATTATACATTTTTCCAAGGTCTTGTGGCACCACTCCAGTGAAATTATTTCTGCCAACGTCCAACCGGACTAAACTGGTCACATTTTGAAGAGCTTGGTTAAGTGAACCAATGAAATTATTTTGATCACAAAGAAAGATCACAAGGTTTGGAAAAGCTTGGGCAATATTAGTTGAAATGTAGCCTGAAAGGTAATTTATTGCCACTGAAACTCTGCGCAGTGATGATAGGTTGTAGAATGAAGAAGGAATGTTACCTGAAAGTTTATTAGCAGCCACGTTAAAGTCTTTTAACTTATGAAGAACACCAATCTCTGGTGGGATGCCTCCCTCTAGATGGTTATATAAGGCATAAAAATCTTCCAATAAGGATAGATTGGCAAGTGAAGGTGGGATGGTGCCAATGATGTTGTTTTCATCGAGACTGAGAAATTTAAGTGGCAACATGGAGTTGATAATAGGAGGTATTTTTCCTGTGATCATACGGTTGCTGGCAAGGTCCAGAACTTGGAGAACAGTGCTATGGTTCATCGTCAAAATAACTTGAATGTCTCCATCAAATGAGTTAAAGCTCAAGTCAAGATATCGTAGTCGTGGTAGGCAAGCCAGAATTGGAGGGATTTCACCATAGAGCTTGTTGGCGCTGAGATCAAGACTTCTCAAAAAGGTGAGATTCAATATGGAAGGAGGAAGAGGACCGACCAACCCGACGAAGCTGAGATTCAAGGTTGTGACTCTGTCGCGGTGCTTGTAGCTACACATGACCCCTTCCCATGAGCAAAAGTGGTTGGTGGCATTCCATGAGTTCGCAAAAATAGTAGGAGGATTCAGATTGCTTTGCTTTAGAAACAGATTCTTGAACTCAACGAGTGATTCATAGTCTGTATTATTTCTTCCAATTGCTAACAATTGTTTGGAAGATAAACAGAGAGAGAAGAGAATAATTAAGAGTCTGATGACACTAATAATTTCCACCATTGAATATTAGTGATATATATCAGGAAACTAAGAATCTAACAAGAGAAAGAGAGCTACTTTGCCACCTCTGCCTTCTTGAATTTATAATAAGAAGGGATAATTGAAAACTTAATGGAATTTCAGTCAACCTCAAAATCAATGCATTATTGGAGTCACAATATGTTAAAGTTTCTTTCTTGGACGTTTCTGAATGGAATGATGGATGATCTACCTTCTTTTTTATAATGTTTAATGAATAAAAATTGCTATCCTCTTTTTTATATATATATATATATATATATATATATATATATATATATATATATATATATATATATATATATATATCTATCATTCCATATAATTTTTTAAATATGTTATTAATTACGATTAACAATATAAAATTTATACAAGAATCAAATGTCATCAATTTCTATGATAGCTTATTTTATTCATCAAACATGAAAAACTTGTGAATGATCAAGCGGTGAATAAATACCATTTTAAAATACTAGTTTTGTTAATTACTTTCAGCAATTAAAATCATCCAATGCATGCAATGCAATAGATCACCAATAACTCAAACATTAATTAAAATCATCCAATGCATCCAAAATCATAATTTGCTCTACCTACAGAAGAGATACATTTTTGAATTTTCTATTCATATGATGGAAGACTAAATCTTCATCTATTGAAAAACAAATTCAAATTGTCTTTATTTTAATTTCCAAATACTTAATCAAATATTTTTTCTATAAAAATTGATGACATTTGATTCTTGTATAAATTTTAATTTTAACTCGGCAGCATTCTCAGTTTAAGTAATTTGAGCATTTAGCATGTAGGTGAGAGCAGGTGAGGGTGATCTGATTCATTTTAGGCCAAACCGAACAACATTCTCAAACCATGTGCAGATTTCTTAGAGCATTTCACTGCATTTGAAGGGTGTTAGTGCATATAATTCAGAATATTTTAACCACCGAATGATAAATATGTGGTCTTTACAGGTCTTTAGAGGAGCTTTCAAAGTTTAGGTGGTCTTAAATTAATGCATTTGTATTATTTATATTGACTAAGAAAAATATGGGAGGACTCCTCTGTCAACCAAACATTTAATGCAAATGACTAATGACTTGCATTGATCACATCATGTAAGATGCTTAACGTCTCAGATGAGGTGACTCAGTTTTTGTTTTCATATCTATCTTTCCATATAATTTTTAAATTTAACAAATATGATTAATCATGATGAACAATATAATATTTATACCATAATTAAATTTCATCCATTTCTATGACAATTCAATTATTAATGGAATATATGAAAATTTTAAGGATGGTCAAACACTATATAAATACTTGCATCTGTTTCTAATAAGGTGATGCTATCGACATTAATTGCTGCATAAAGAAGTTATCATAAATTTTACACAATTTCTATGCATAAAATCTTTGAATATAATAACATATTAATGAAGCAAGCCTTACAATACCAATAGAATTTGTTGCCATATTAAGACGAGTTTTGTTAGGTGTTAGAAAATTTTCATTAATCGAATGGGAAAGAGTTAACATTTAATTTTCTTTGAAAGTCGTAAACGAATATATAAATTAAAAAGCAGCATGAGTAAGTTATATTTTATTTTATTGTTTTTTTATTTAAGAGAATTTTTTTTTTTCAACCAATAGGATTAATGCAGTTTCTCTTGAATTTATTAATATATCTTTAATATATACATTAATTAATCTTTTGCTTTGAGAATTTGAGAACCTTTGCTAACATTTTTTTAATAATATATGTATTATCAAGAAATTTTTATGATCTAGCATGAATTTCAATGTATTTTTTGAATAATATACATTCAAATTCTAAATTAATAATAAACCGCTGCAGCTACCATCCACGATCTATGTGATCAACTACAACCTATGTAGTCAAATACTACTGCATCTTCCAATTACATTCTATGTGGTTAATTTTTATTACAGCTACTAACCAAGGTCTATGTGACCAACTATGGTCTATGTATCAAACTTCTATTGTAGCTTTCGACTAAACATATATGGCTATCTGCTATTGCAGCTACCAACTATCGCTTGTGATACAAATTACACCTTATCTAGTTAACAGCTACTATGGCTTTCAACTACTGTCTCTGGGGCCAACTGATGCTACTATAGCTACCAACCACGACCTATGTGATTATGGTCTATGTGATAAATTGCTACTACAACTTCCACCTATGTAATATGTTTTTTTTTTCTTTTCTTTTTTTTTAAGAGTCGTCTACTTGTCTATCGCTGTATGATTTTCCATTCTGAGTAAATCTCGTCTCAAAATCATAAGGATTATCTCGAGAAGAGGGCAATCAAAAAATAAAGAATACACAACAAAGGTAGACAAACAAGACAGAAAATGTGGAGAACTTCGTAAAATAAACTTCGCATGATAACTCAAGTGCATAAGTCTAAAACGAGATTGAATCGAAAATGCTTTGGAACGCATTGAATGAAACTCACAACCAGAGAGTCTAGTGTGTGTGTTTGTTATGGTTAAGAGCAACTCTCAAAGGAATGCATCACTTTAGTTAATTACATCTTGGGGGATGCCTAATAAACTCTTGATTAAAGGAACTTAAGTATTATGTGGTATGTATGTAAATTTCTCCATGCCAAGGAAATTAATGATCTTTCTAGTAAAAAAGTGAGGGAAAACGACCACGCATTCCTTTCATGAATTTGTAACAAAAAAATTGTTGCTTCTTCAAACAATTGAATTTAGTTTAAACTCAAAATTTATTTCACACATTTCCCCATTAATATCAAATAATTTGAGACTAAAAATTTTTAAATTATTTTTTTAGTGTAGTTGAAAAGTTGCCTTAAATCAATGCCATGAAATATCTTGGATATAATTTTTTAAAAAAGTTATTTACAAATTATTATTATTTTTAAGAGGAAATTTTTTTTTTTGAAAATCCAAGTTCATTGTAGATATTTCTTTATAATAGTTGAAGGCAATATTTGAAAGTTTTTAATAAAAAGAAATTGCAAGTCATTGATAAATTGATGTTGAACATTTTTAAAATAACTCATATTAGCCATATGTTTGATCACCAATGAGAATCGTCCAATGCATGGAAGCGAACTTCAATAACTCGTGTTTAAGTTCAAGAGATCCAACCCAAGAAAAAGCTTTGATGTATCCTCCTCTACCAAGAGATCCAACCCAAAAAATAAAATAAAATACAATTGTAATAAAAGAGTGATTCACAACAAAGGAACATGCATGAACTAAGTGCTAAGGCAGTTTATTTCATTCGTAAAAATTTGATAAAAAGAAACCATATTACTATACCTCCGACTATTTTTCTCAATTTGATGATTGATGTATCAAGTTTCAAGCATCTGTTAAACATCTTAAATCAACCTTTCAGGGGGTAGTGAGACCTGCTGAACAATTTTCTTTAGAAAATCCTTACTGAGTAGATTGGTCTAACAACCCAAATTTTCCGAAAAACGTATGTGAGAAAGCTTCATGACTCCCTTCGGCCACCAGAAGCTCCGAATAGGCGGGTTATAGCCTCTAAGGCACCGTAATGGACATCAAGCATTTCCCGTGTTAGAATTTACATCGCCCCATGGTGAATTCGCTTGGGTAGGGCTGAATCAGTATCAATCTTGATTATGTGCTTGAAGCACGTACCAGGAGGTCCTATCAAATGTCATAGACTACGGGAAACTGAAGTCTACCCCGTATCATTCGCATGGACATCCAAGCATGTAACATAAAAAATTAATGCTAACAACAACTTCCACCATGACCTACGTGGCCAACTACGGCTTATGTAGCTAATTGCTACTGCATATTTCAATTACGTTTTATGTGGCTAACTACTACTACAACTGACATCCACGACATATGTGACCAACTAAGACCTCTGTGGCTAACGGCTATCGCATCTTTTAATTATATCCTATGTGGCTAACTGCTACTACAACTATTAACCTCGATCTATGTGACCAACTACGGAGTATGCATCTAGTTGTTATTGTGGCTTTCAACTATGACCTATATGGCTAACTGCTACTGCGGCTACCAACTATGGCTGGTGTTATTAATTATGTCCTATGAAGCTAAGTGCTACTATGGTTCCAATTACGGCCTCTTTGGCCAAATGATGATACTACAACTATCGTTCATGACCTAGGAGAGCAATTGTTATTATGGCTTCCCATCATGGTCTCTGCGAACAATTGATGTTATTGCAGCATTCGACTATAGTCTTTATGACAAAATATTACCTTTGTAGCAATTAAGTATGCCCTTTGAAGCACACTATCATTGTTATCGCCAAAATATCATTTGTTGTACCTCAGTTACAGCTACTAATGTTGGATAATTATTATACATCCATGATTATCAATATTGTAATTCAATCTTCTTTAATTCAAGAGAAGATTGGACCTTTATACTCATAATTATATAATGGATTACTTTGGCTTGGCTGGACTCTCTGATTTTTTTTTTTCTTTTTAGAGTTTTTCCACATAAAAGATTATGGTGTCTTCTTTTGCTATATTGTTATTATGTGTGTGTGTGTGTTGGACTTTCGTGCAACGTTAAGACGTTAAATAATCACTCTACTGTCACGAATCTTCTGACACAACCATACATACATACATACATACATACATACATACATGCTTGAATATGAAAATGCAAAATATTATGTTAAATTAACTTTGAGTTGCATCCAAGGATATATTTTGAAATTGAAGCAAATTTGATTTCATTTGAATCAATTAATAGTTCAATGAGATTTAATCAGCAACGCATTCATGAATTTTGGATTTATTTATTTAGACAGTTAGCTTAAATTGATATCCGACGACTCTTCAGTCAGCAGAGCTGATCTAGCTGTGGAATTCCAAGGCCGTTTACTTCACATCAAACTTACATGCACACCACCCAATTCCTACGTATCTACATATCCACTTGCATTTGCTTCTAATAAGGTGATGATATCGACATTAATTGTAAAGTTATCATGAGTTTTACACAATTTCTATTTTATATATATATATATATATATATATATATATATATATATATAATGAAATTTATTTTCTTTTAAATTTTATTTTCAACAAAATTTAATATAAAAATATCTTAATGACGCGAGCCTTACAATTCCAATAGAATCTGTTGCCAAATCAAGATGAGTGTTGTTGTGGTTTAGAAAATTTGCAGTAATTCAATGAAAGATTTAGCATTTGATTGTGCATGCAAATCATAAATAAATAGATAAGTAAAGAAGCAGAATTTAGGGGCATTCATTACTTGTCTCGCAGCGGGGCTAAAATTGACGTTAAGACATTCAATTTTTTTTTTTTTTCAGCCAATAGGATTAATGCATTTAGTCTTAGATTTATTAATTATCTTTAAAATATTAGAATATTAATTATACATTAATTAATCTTTTTTTTAAGAATTTGAGAACCTTTGCTAAGGTTTTTCTTTTAATAATATATGTATTATCATCTAGCATGAATTTCAATGTCTTTTTTGAACAATAAACATTCAAATTCTAAATTGATGATCATCCAGAGCTCAAATTTTAGCAAGCTTATAGTCAAACTGGCCGTCTTGACAAGACGAACCAAATGATACCAATTTTGGTCTAATCAGAGTCCAAACAAACCTGCATTAAGTCATTGAACTATTTTTGGATGCTTCGGATTATTAATTGAACGATCAAACAAACTTTAAATTAGATATTCTTATAGTCAAATCAAGTGTCTTGATGACAGGAATCCAGCGAGTCTAATCTCGCTTAATTTTGAGGTCATTAAGACCCTCAAATCATTGAAAAACTCCTATAATCAAAGAGGATCAATTTGGACAGTTTGAACAAGTGGTTTTTGTAATTATTCGTCGAATGACCTAATGCCCCTCTCGAAAGGCTATAAATAGACCCCATCTCTTCACTTGAGGGGGAGGAGGAATCAAATTCTAATGTTGTTCTAGACAGAAGACTTGGCGATAACTTCTGGCATTTCTAGCCGCCGACCAATGACCACCACCCAATGATGTTGTCAACCATTGTATGTTGCCCTTTGTTGTTACTGCCTACAAACTTTGCTAGCAAATAAAGTATCCCAATTACAAAGTAACAATGTATTCCATATATGGTGTAACGAATAACGTCGTATTGAAGTCTCGGTGATAATTGTCAGCCTTCGTAGCCACTGAACACTGTCGACCACTGCCGACCACCCCTGTTTGCCGCTATCGACAAACTCTCCAAGCAAAAGAAAAATTATGAATATGATGTAATGAATAATGTTGTATGTAAGATCCGGTGAAAACTATTTGTGACAACTTCTTTCGACCTTCTTATTCAGTATATAACGAGTTTATCAGGATTGCTTAAGTCTTCTATTTTCTTAAGCATAAATAACAAACTCGAGAGAAGGGTTGCAGCCACCAATTGGTGGAGTACCAACAATGACCTATTTGACCAATTACTACTACAGGTGTCAACTACAACATATATGCCCAACTACGGCCTATGTAGTTAATCACTATTATAGTTTCCAACTACAACCTATGTGGTCGACTACTACTGCAGCTTCCATCCACGACCTATGTGACCAACTACAGCCTATGTAGCAAACTGCTACTACAGATTTTAGTTATGTCCTATGTGGCTAACTGTTGTTGCAGCTACCATCCACAAACTATGTGATCAACTAAAACTTATGTAGCTAACTGTTGTTGCATCTTCCAATTACATTTTATGTGGTTAAGTGCTATTACAGCTACCAACCAAGGTCTATGTGACCAACTATGATCTATGTAACTAACTTTTATTGTAACTTTCAACTTAAATATACATGGATAACTGCTACTGCAGCTACCAACTATCGCTTGTGTGACAAATTACAACCAATGTAGTTAAATCCTACTATAGCTTTCAACTACGATCTCTGGGGCTAACTGATGCTACTATAGCTACCAACCACGACCTATGCGACTATGGTCTATATGGCAAATTGCTACTACAACTTCCAACTATGACTTCTGTTTTTTGTTCTGTTTCTCTTTTTTCTAGGAGTCGTCAACTTGTCAATCGTCGTATGATTTCACTTTCCGAGTAAATCACTCTTCTGGATCATATGGATTGATGCGTGCTAGAAAATTCATGGCAGTAGAGTAACACATTATCATCTTAGCGTCGTACGAGAATTCAGCACATATAGATGAAAGAGAAAACAAATAGTGGCGACTCCAGAAGTTTTTGTGGAAAACCCGTAAAGGGAAAAACCACATGGCTTGGCTTAGTTACGAAAATCCACTATTGATTGATGATTGCAAAATCCCCTGTCCCACAAACAAGAGAGGGTAACTATTTTTTTAGACTACAGCTTCGACTGACAGTGTCTAGTTGGTGGTGATCAATGGTGATTAGCGGTGGTTGACGTAGGTCGACAGTGGTCTTCGGCGGTAGGAGGTAGTCGTCGGCGGTACGTTGTAGTCTTCGGCAGTCGGCAGTTATCATCGGTGGTTAGCGGTTGGCTGAGCTGCAGCTTCTCCTCGAGAACTCGGGCTCTCTCTCTCTCTCTTTAAGCTCTAGCTTCCCCTCATGTGAGGGGTAGGGGTATATTTATAGTCTTATGGGTGCAATTAATACAAGAATATGAATCATTTTAATTGGACGGTTCAGAGAGTTTCCTTCGATCATACAGAATTTAATGGATATTTGGTGCCTAATGATGTCAGAATTGAGTGATCTTGGTCTCTTTGGATTCGTCTTGTCAAGACACACGATTCAAGTATAAACTTGCTAGTGTCGGCATCTGTTTGACCTTTCAAATATGTCTGAAAATCTTTCAATAGTCGTTTAATGACTTGATCTGGGTTTGATGACTCATATTGGACTAATTTTTATATTGTTAGTTATGTCTCATCGAGCTGGTCAGTTTGACTATAAGATTGCTGAAATCGGAACTCTGGATGACTTTTTATCAAGATTTCAATGTTTTCTATTCAAAATATTGTCTCAAAATCAGTGTCATGCTTCGAGATTCGTGTTGGATGATGAAAATTTGTTGGTGGCGTATCATAGATGATCTGGAGAAGAGAAGAATCAGTAAATAAGGAACGCACAACAAAGGTAGACAAACAAGACATAGAACATGGAGAACTTTGTAAAGTAAACTTCTCGTGATAGCCCAAGAGCATACTTCCAAAATGAGATCAAATTGAAAATTCTATGGAACAAATCCACAAAGAAGATCTTATGAAAGAAACCCACAACCAAAGAGTCTAGTGTGTGTGCTTGTTTTGGGGTCAAGATTAAATCCAAATGGAACGTACCCTTTTGTTAATTACATCTTGAGAGATGCCCAAAAATACTCCCGATTAAAGGAAATCTGCTCATACTTGGGTGATGACTAGTAATGGGTGTCATAAAGAATGGTTATCTACATGAGCATCTCAACGCTTTCAAAGCTCTCGCTAAGTCACAAAACAGAGAGGGAGTCTCTCACATTTCAAATGGGTAGTGGCTCATCAATAATCGAGAGCTATGAAATAGTCAGGTCGACTCATAGGGTCCACACTATCCTTCCAAGGCCTAGTCGGGTTATAAGGGTAGAAAGTGTATCACCATATCACATTAAATATATCACAACTACTATCTTTTTACAAGTGAAATGCACATTTGCAGGCATAAGTTTATAACACCAATATGTTATAACTATAACTATCAAATTTTGGGTGATAGATATGTAAATACTTAAGTATTATGAGGTATGTATGTAAATTTCCCTATGCCAAGGAAATTAATGATCTATCTAGTGAGAAAGTCGAAGGGAAAACACCCATGCATTCCTTCATGAATTTGTAATAAAAAAATTGTTTCTTTTTCAAACAATTGAATTTATTTTAAACTCAAAATTTATTTCACGCATTTCCCCATGAATATCAAATAATTTGAGACTAAAATTTTTTAAACTAATTTGTTTTTAGTCTAGTTGAAAAGCTGCCTTAAATTAATGTCATGAAATATTTGGGATATAATTTTTAAAAAAAAGTTATTTACAAATTATTATTACTATTATGAAAGTCATTGATAAATTGATGTTGAAGTCTCACAAAATAAAAATAAGCTTTCTCTGTCCACATGCATCTTCCTACATATATTTCATCACATATTGAAAATAATATTAAAAACACAAACAACTATAAGTTGTTCCTTCCACATAGTAGCTTTTCTTCAAGAACATATATCATTTTCATCAGATTGAAGGTACATAAGAAACTCGAATTGCATGTAATTTTGCAGTAACATCTTTCATCGATGGCCTTTCTTTTGGAGATGAAACAGAGCAAGAGAGACCTAATTCTGTCAAGGAAATCAAGCATTTGTTGATGCTTTGGCACCTAAACCATCTTGGTTGTTCTCCACCCACGTTGCTAGCATCTCTTTGTTCTTTTGTAAACATTTTAAGATCTATTATGTTATTGATTCCATGAGGAAATATCATTTTAATGTGATGATGTAAGTTTAAGTTATCATTGAAAACAACATCGGTAGGCCTTCTTCCAGTAAGCATCTCTAGTAATACTATTCCAAAACTATAAACATCTGCAGATGGAGACAGGGGAGCTACTTCACCATACTCTGTAGATAAAATATAAATATGTGTTTTGTGAAAATATTTCCTAAAAATACCATAAATCTTTGAGAGGATATTAAATTATTAATTTTAACATTGAGAAGAATCATCACATCACCTGGTGCAATATAGCCAATAGTTCCTTTAATGCCACTTTTGTTGGAATAATCTTGAAGAGATATATTCACCTTCTCATAAATCATCCTTGAGAGTCCAAAATCACCCACATGTGCAATAATGTTATTGTCAAGTAGAATGTTACTTGGCTTTATGTCACAATGAATGATTGGTGGTTTACAACTATAGTGAAGATACTCCAAAGCTTCCGCAACATCGATGGCAATACTTAATCTTTTTTCCAAAGAGAGAACATCATCTTCATCAATCTCATATTCTCGGTGGAGCCACGTGTCTAAGTTTCCCTTTGGCATGAATTCGAAGATCAAAGCTTTAAACTCATTCCCTTGAGTATCAAAGCTCGAGCATGAACTCAGAACTTGTACAATATTGCGATGTCGTATGCTTCTTAATGCATCACACTCATTTGTAAAACTCTTCAAAGCTCCATGAACCTCAAGGTTAAATACTTTAATAGCCACAGTAGCATCATAATCTCTTAAGTTGCCTGCATAAACATAGCCATATCTTCCACATCCTACTAGATGTGCAGTGGAGAAAGCATCTGTGGCTTGAGCTAATTTTGCATAGGAAATATTTGGAAATGGAGGGCTTAAAGATAAACCAGATGCATTTCTTAAACTATTTTTGTTTTTTCTTCTATAAAGCAAAGTGTAGCACAACAAAATGATGAATAACATAACAAAAATGTAAAGAATAGGGGATAAAATTTTGATTAAATGATGAAGCTTTGTATAAGATGATTTGGCAACACATTTTGGCAAATGAAGTGTTAGAATTCCACCACATAGTTTTTCATTTCCAGTGAGAGATATTTCTGAGGAATTTGCAAAGACACCTTCATATGGCACCTCACCTTCAAGATTATTAAATGATAGATTCAACTTCTTAAGAAAGATAATTTTTTGTAGAAATTGAGGAATAATACCTGATAAATTATTATGTGAAAGATCTAGTATTTCAAGGTTCTCCACACTGCTTAAAGAAATAGGGATGGTGCCTTGGAATAAGTTGTGCTCCATATACAATTCAAGCAATGATTGACAACTTCCAAGTGTTTTTGGAATTTCTCCTCTCAAGTTATTATTAGAAAAATCAAGGAAGAAAAGATTTATTAGACGACCAACTTCTAATGGTAGAGACCCGGTGAAAGAGTTATAAGACAAATCCAAAGTATTTGAAAAGGAAGGAATGAAAAATATTTCTCTCGGAATCCAACCAGTTAGATTATTATGACTGAGATCCAACAAAGTGAGAAACTGGAGATTTTTTAGGCTTGAAGGTATATGGCCTGTTAATTGATTAGATCGTAAATTCAACTGGTTAAGTCTTGTGAGATTTTCTAAGGAGTGAGGAATATTTCCTGTAAGATCATTCCCGTAAAGATATAAACTTTGTAACCTTCCAAGCATTCCAATGGTCTCTGGTATAAAACCTTCCAAAAGATTACTCTCCAGCCCTAAACCAATTAGATTGGTGTACCTATCAAGTTCAAAAGGGATTTTTCCTAAAATGTGATTAGATCCTAATGTTATTTGTTGAAGCTCAATGGAGAGGTTCCCAAATGATTTTGGAAGTATTCCATGAAAGTTATTTCCATGAAGGCCTAGAATTTGTAAGCTGGTGCAATTAGTTAATGAATCAAGAAATCCCCAGTCGTTTGCATTATTTGCTTCAAGTTGGTTATCTGCCATATTGAGATGTATAAGATTATACATTTTTCCAAGGTTTGGTGGCACCACTCCTGTGAAATTATTTTTGCTAATGTCCAAACGGACTAAGCTGGTCACATTTTGAAGAGCTTGATCAAGTGAACCAATGAAATTATTTTCAGCAAAATAAAAGATAACAAGGTTTGGAAATGCTTGGGCAATATTAGCTGAAATGTAACCAGAGAGGTGATTATTTGTCAATGAAACTCTGCGCAGTGATGATAGGTTGTAGAATGAAGAAGGAATATTGCCTGAAATTTTATTATCAGCCACATTGAAGTCTTTTAACTTATGAAGAATACCAAGCTTTGGTGGAATGCCTCCCTCTAGATGGTTATATAAGGCATAAAAACTTTCCAAGAAGGATAGATTGGTAAGTGAAGGTGGGATGGTGCCAATGATGTTGTTATTATAGAGACTGAGGTATTTAAGTGGCGACATAAAGTTGATAACAAGAGGTAGTTTTCCTGTGATCATATGGTTGCTGGCAAGGTCAAGAACTTGGAGAACAGAGCTATGGTTCAATGTCAGAATAGCATGAATGTCTCCATCAAATGAGTTAAAGCTCAAGTTAAGATGTTGTAGTCGTGGTAAGCAAGTCATAATTGGAGGGATCTCACCAGAAAGCCTATTGCAGCTGAGATCAAGCCTTCTTAGGAAGGTGAGATTCAATATGGAATGAGGAAGAGGACCAGCCAACCCGACAGAACGGAGATCCAAGGCTGTGACTCTATCGCGGTGCTTGTAACCGCATGTGATCCCTTCCCATGAGCAAAAGTGGTTAGTGGCATTCCATGAGCGCGCGAAAATGGTAGAAGGATCCGCATTGCTTTGCTTTAGAAACTGATTCTTGAAAGCAATGAGTGATTCGTAGTCTGTATTATTGCTTCCAATTGCTAACAATTGTTTGAAAGATAAACAAACAGAGAAGAGAATAATTAAGAGTCGGATGAAACTAATAATTTGCACCATTGAATAATAGTGATATATTCCAAGAAACATAGGATCTAACATGAGAAAGAGAGCTACTTCGCCACCTCTGTCTTCTTGAATTTATAAAAAGAAGGGATAACTTGATACATAGTACTTTAAACACCGTTAATTACAATACTAACGGAATTCCAGTCAACCATATGATTAGTGCATTTGTGGAGTCACAATATGTTAAAGTTTCTTTCTTAACCGTTTATGAATGAAATAATGGTGATCTACTCTTTTTTATAATGTTTTATGAAGAAAAGTGATTACCCACTTTTTATTTTTTTTATTTTTTTTATTTTTTGCTTTTTATATCTATCATTCCATATAATTTTTAAGATATGTTATTAATTATGATTAACAATATAAAATTTATACAAAAATCAAATTTCGTCAATTTCTATGATAATTTATGTATTCATCAATCATGCAAAAACTTATGAATGATCAAGCAGTGAATAAATACCATTTTAAAATACTCATTTTTTTAATTACTTTCACCAATTAGAATCATCCAATGCATGCAATGCAATAGATCAACAATAACTCAAACATTAATTATGATTTTCTGCTTTAAAATCATAATCTGCCCCACCTATAGAAGACAATACATTTTTAAATTTTTTTATTCATATGCTGGAAGACTAAATCTTCATTTATTGAAAAATAAATTCAAATTATGGTAATTTTAAACGGCGTTTGAAGGGTGACGACGCAACATTCTGAAACGGTGTGCACATTTCTTAGAGCACCAAAATAATGGAATTGTACATTTTGCTGCATTTGAAGGGTGTTAGTGCATATATTTCACAATATTTTAACGATGACCAAATTACAGGTCTTTAGAGGTGCTTTCAAAGTTTGGGTGGTCTTAAATCAATGCATTTGTATTGTTTATATTGACTAAAGAAAAATATGCGACGACTCCTCGATCAACCAAATATTTAATGTAAATGACTAATGACTTGCATTGATCACATCATCTAGAATCTTCACGTCTTGATGAGGTGACTGAGTTTTGCCTTCCATATCTATCTTTCCATATAATTTTTAAATTTAACAAATATTATTAATTATGATGAAAAATATAATCTTTACACGATAATCAAATTTCATCCATTTGTATGACAATTTATTTATCAATCGAATATGTTGAACTTTTAAGAATAATCAAACACTATATAAATGCATGTTTAAAATTACTAATTGTATTCATATGTTTGATCACCAATTAGAATCATCCAATGCATGCAAGAGATCATCAATAACTCCTGTGTTCTAAGTTCAAGAAAAAAAAAATGCTTTGATGTATCCTCCTCTACCAAGTGATCCAACCCAAAAAAATAAAATAAAATACAATTGTAACAAAAGAGTGATTCACAACAAAGGTGCATGCATGAACTAAGTGCTAAGGCAGTTTATTTCATTTGAAAAAATAGATAAAAAAGAAACCACTGCTATACCTCCCACTAATCTTATCTATTTGATGATTGAAATATCAAGTTTCAAGCATCCGTTAAACATCTTAAATCAACCTTTCAGGGGGGGTGTGAGACCTGCTGAACAATTTTTCTGAAGAAAATCCTTACTGAGGAAGTTGGGTTGGGGTTTCAGGCTCTGAAGCTATTTTCTGTTGCAGAGCTGAACCATTTGATGATGATTTAGGTTCAGGAAGAGAGCCATTCTCTTCCTTCTCCACCAGGCTTTTAGCTTCTTTTGCAGAAACATCAATCACAGGTTCCCTGCTCTTTCCCTTCACCCTCTCTTTCTCCAGCTCTTGCTTGGCTAATGGAGAGAACTGTGAATCCAGAGATCTTGCGGCACCCAACCATGCAAGAACAATGAACAAAAGTATTCCTCCCAGATAGGGAGTGGAGTTTGCTAAAGAGCCAAAAGATAAGATCATGAACTGTTGAATCAAAGCACCGCCTGATTTTCCCAAGGGATTACAAACAACATCAATGGCGGCCTTCCCCTTTACCTGAAGCAAAAGCAACGTCTCCAAAGTGTTCAAAAACAAACCTTTGGTACTACTACAGAAATGAGTAGGAGCTAAAAAACTTCTCGGTTTCAGAACAAATATGAATAAAGAGAAAATTGATAAATAACTTCTCTCGTTATACGTGGGCATAACAAACTATAATTGTGGAATCTAGCCTCTTATTTCTATCCAGTGACATTGAGATTTGAGGAAGAATGGCATTAATCAAATTCAATATATAGAAATGTGTTAAAGAGCAGGTTCACCATGGTCAATAATGAAATGAAACCAGTGAAAAATGACTGAATATCAAAATTTATAAGGTGTAGATTCGTTTCTAGTAGTCAAGGCTCTAAATTTTCGAGGCAGATATGATACTTAGCCGATTAGAGGGGAGAAGTGAAAAAGCAGAACACATAGAAAAGTGAGAAGATTCATCACTCCACTCAATGTGTGAAAACTAATTACTAGTTACTCTTTACTTCTATTTAATACTAAACTTGCCTCTACAAAGTTATACATACCTTCATCTCTTCATCCAAAGGTATATAAGCCATTTCCTTGCAGGGATCAAACAAACTGTATTTTGCACTTTTACTGAAAATATTCTGTAGTGCGCCAACATAAACAGCTGCAAGAAGAGGAGTCATGCCAACTTGTGCCAGCAAAGGAGCAAGTGGCTCACCAAACAAAATTAAAGAGAAGAAACCAACTCCAGTGAGCAGCAAGACAGTGGGTGTAATCATGGCAGCCACCCCCCATCCAAATTTTCTTAGTATCACTCTTCCTAGAAGCATCATTGTAAAAGTCGCAATGCCGGTGGCGGTAGAGAAATCACCCATGAATGATGAATACTCATTGGGGCTGGGAAACTGTCAAATTATATCGAGAATAAATTTAATTGCTTTATATATTGGTGATATATATATATATAAAGAATATTCAAAGATAGATTACCTGTGCCTTAAGCTTTGATTTCCACGTTACTTCAACAAGATTGATGCTAATACCATAAGCTACAACCAAGGTGGCAAGATCCCTCACATATCTAGAAGAGAGCAGAACTTTCAAGCTCTCTCCCATGCCAAGTTTGGGCTTCTCCTGAAAACAGAATAATAATTAAACAATAATAAAATATATGATTAAATAGAGAACAATAGAAAAAGAAAAAAAAAACATTTTTTCTTGGAGCTTGCCTTCTTTTTGCGCTCAGTTCTAGGAACAGAAGGATCATTTACAATAAACTTATTCACTCCCCAATAGATTCCACAGATCACAAAACCAAGAAGAACTACAATGCTCATCATTCCCTTGAGAGATATTGCCCAACCATCAACACCAGGGCCCAATGTTTCCCTCATGTTCGAGAAGTACTTGACGGTTCGGCCAGAGAAGATAAGAGCTATATTAGCTCCAAGGCCAAATAAAGGATAGAATTCTTTGGCCTCCTCAACAGTAGTAATCTGTAAGATACAGAAGCAAATATAGCATGTTCAGAAAGATGCTACATATGAATGCTCATTTTTACAATTTTAAGTTATTTTCTAAACAAGATGCCACTTAATAGAGTTGCAAATTCATAAAATGTCAAAAAGATGATATTGATTTTCGCATTTATCCAATTCAAAAGCCTGCAGCAATTAAATTTGAAAGAAACAAGGAGCTAAAGAAATTGTGACATTTTAGTTATCAGAAGTAAAAATGTAGTAGAGAAATAACAAAACAGTTTCAACAAGAGAGATTTGAAGAACAAAAAAGGTAGGATTTAAAGAGACAAGCAGCAAATTACAGAAAGAAATAAGAATTTACTAAACACAAATCATCACTCGTGGTTGTGAAATAACAATTAGCAAAGAAACCTTTTAAGAAGACTGAAACATAGTATTCAGTATTTTGAACTGAGTATCTAAGAAAAGCAAGACATGCATTCCAATCACAAATGATAAATAGTAAGTGCATCAAGCTAAGGTCTTTTAAAAAGTACCGAAGACCTTAAATATTCTCAATAATGTCAAAATACCATATATTAGCTCCAATAGAAATAACAATTGTTGGATTCAATGTTACAGGTGAAAAGACATCAAAACCCGGCTATAGATATCAATCGAGCTCAAAGAGTGGAATAGAAGTGGGAGAGATTGATTATTAACGATTCACTTGAGGGAACCGATCTATCGAAGCTCTAGTCGAACCCTTTAGTCAAAGATGGAAAGTGAAATCGAGTCACAAAAATGATGCAGAAAGAGATTCCAAGAAAAATCATAAAGAGATTCTAAGCAAAAGTTGAGTGGGTCATGGTTGTCAGTATAAATTGGCTACAAAATTTGATTATGTGGGAAAACATTACTTGGACTCAATGAAGTTAACTGTATAGCTGAGAATTTTGGGCAAGTTATCTTAGCGAGTTCTATCAGCAAGAACCTCTAGTAGTCTTGCAAGTACCCAAGGTGACTGTTCTGAGTTACATGGGCAACCAACCTTGCAAATTCAAAGCTCAATACGGAAAGCCAAGTAAGGCTAATCCTTGGGTGACTTCTTGAGCTTCAGTTCTAAGTTAATTAAAGCTTAATGAGCTACTTCGAGTTATAAGTGATTTAGGCTGGCTCAAAATAAGTGACTATTTAAAGTAAAATTCAAGCTCCCATGAAGAGTTATTAACTGGATGAATATGGATGTACATTAGTTACATGATTCCTTGTTCATTCCAAGATGACGAGAATATTAAAAAATAAAATTATTTAAGACCCACTTCAGCATGCGTAATTTGAACTTGATCTAGAGCATAAACTTCCGAGAACATGGATCTTGGACATAGTTTGATACATCAACAAGAGTATATAAGATTGCAAAGATCCAAGGTTCATTTTGAAAGTCTTATAAAACCAGTGGAAATTTAGAGAGAAAATTCGTTCCTCCTTATTGATGCAATACCCGGTAGCTTTACATATAGGAATCCCACCTCCTAGATAAGGAAAATAACAAAATAAGTTACAATTATTTCCTATTACATTACATAGCAAATTAAGCATGATTTGTACATCGACATAATAATCTATACGAGGAAAGTTAATAAATTATAAGAGGAAAAACAATAAATTCTATATAAGAGGAAAGACAATAAATTCTATAATTCAAATAAGATCTTTCAACAATCCCTCTCAAGTTGGCATAAAAATATCTTTCAGAGCCAGCTTGCACACTAAATCGTTGAACTGCTTTTTGTGAAGACCTTACGTTAGAATATATGCTGCTTGGTCGTTTGAAGGAACATACACCATGCAGATATCTCCTCTGTCAATTTTTTCCTTGATGAAGTGCTTGTCTATCTCTACGTGCTTTGTTCTATAAGGAAGGACAGGATTTTGGGCGATAACGATGGCGATGGCAGACTTATTATCACAATACACCTTTATTGGAGGTGGACAATGAATTTTTAACTCCTTAAGAATTCTTCTAATTCATAGAACTTTGCATATCCCATGAGCCACAAATCTAAATTCAGCTTCAGCACTAATTCTTGCCACGACACTTTGCTTCTTACTCATCCAGGTTACTAAGTTTCCTCCTAGAAAAGTGCAGTACCCTGAGGTTGACCTTCTATCTGCAACACTCCCAGCCCAATCTGCATCTGTAACCTCCCAACCCAATCTGCATCTGTAAATGATTTTATCTGTAAGTGCTCATTTTTCTTGAACAATAGACCTCTTCGGGCGTTCCTTTTAGATATCTAAGGATCCGATACACAGCCTCCAAGTGACGAGTATTTGGAGAGTGCATAAGCTGACTTACCATACCATCAGCAAAGGTTATATCAGGACCAGTTTGTGACAGGTAGATTAGTCTTCCCACCAGTCTCCGATATTGTTATTTATTAACACCATCTATTTCATTTGTTAATTGTAAGCTTTTATTTGGTTCAGTCAGGGTTTCAGTTGATTTGCACCCAAGCATTCCGGTTTCACTGAGTAAGTCAAGTACATACTTTCGTCAATTAATAAAGATCCCCTCCTTAGATCTGGCAAATTCAATACCGAGAAAGTACTTTACAGTCCCCAGGTTTTTAATCTCGAATTTTGCAGCCAATCTTTCTTTCAATGTCCCAATTTCCCTAGCATCATATCCTGTAAGAATAATATCATCGACATAGACAACAAGTACAGCGAGTTTATCAGTTTTTTAATGTTTATAGAACATAGTATGATCAGCTTGACTCTGAGTGCATCCATATTTTTTAATGACCTTTCCAAACCTCTCAAACCAAGCGTGAGGAGATTGTAAGCCCATACAAAGATTTCTTCAATCTGCACACCTTGTCTTTTCCAAACTTCTTCTCAAATCCTAGTGGAAGATCCATGAATACCTCCTCCTCTAATTCACCATTTAGAAAAGTGTTTTTAACGTCGAACTGACGTAAGGACCAATCACGGTTTGTTGCTATGGACCAATCACCATTTAGAAAAGTGTTTTTAACGTCGAGCTGACGTAAGGACCAATCACGGTTTGTTGCTATGGACAGTAGAACACGACTAGAATTGATCTTGGCTACCGGAGCAAATGTCTCCTGATAGTCAATTCCGTAAGTTTGAGCGAATCCTTTCACTACTAGTCTCCCTTTATATCTTTCGACACTCCCATCAGCTTTGACTTTAATAGTGAAGACTCATTTACACCCAACAGTAAACTTGTCTCTTGGTAAAGTGACAACTTCTCAGGTTCCATTTTAAAAAAGCAACCATCTCTCCCTTTACTACTATTCTCCAATTTAGATTACTGAGAGCTTCCTGTACTGTTATGGGTTCAGACATATTAGAAATTTTTGACAAAAATGCTTGATGTTTGTGTGAGATTTTTTTGTAAAATAGATATTTTGAAATGGGATGTTTGGTAGTACAAGAATGTATTCCTTTTCTAAAGGCTATAATAGGAGATCCAGATTCATAATCTCTGAATCTTGAGCTTTTGTTGATGGTCAGGATTGGAAATTATTTGTGTTTCTTGAGGACCATCATTCGGTTCTTCAGATTGGGAGGGAGCTAAAGATTCAATTTGGACATTTTTCCTTTTATGGAGCCTCTTCCTGGAATAAACCAAAGGTTTTGCTGTTGTATTCTGAGTATTTCTCCCCCTATATTAGACAAGATAATTTCAGGTGTCTCTTGACTAGGATTCTCCTGGGCTTTATTATTTTCAACAACTATTTCTGGTCCTTTGTTTTCACGGACTTCAGGTGTACTTGGTTTTAGAACAACTTTTGGTAATGGATCAGAAACTTGCCAAAAATCAACTTCTCCATTTGTATTATACTCCCCTTTAAGTGGATTTTTGTGAAAGAAGAGAATTGTTTTAATGAAGATCACATCCATACTAATGTAAGTTTTTTTGGTGACAGGATTAAAACATTTGTAACCCTTTTTGTTTGAAGCATATCCAAGGGAAATACATCTTTCAGATTTTGGATCCAATTTTGATCGAAATTTATTTGGAATATGAACGAAACATGTGCAACCAAAGATTTTTAAAGGAATATTTGAAGACATTCGTAGAATTGAAAAAATATTTTTCAGTTTGCTTAGAAGAGTTATATATTATAAAACTCAAGTTGGCATTCGATTTATTAAATATGATGTTTTTAAATCAATATCCCCCATAAATATTTAAGAATGTTCATTAAAAACATAATAGCCCGAGCGACCCAATTAAATATCTATTTTTTCTTTCAACAATTCCATTTTGTTGTGGAGTTTCACGACATGTAGATTGATGAATTATGTCTTTGTTTATTACAAATTCTCTTAAACTATCATTAAGTTTAATTGTCTGATCTAAGTATGCATATTTTAGTTTCAAATTGAGTTTCAATCATGTTGTAAAAATCTTCAAAAAAAATTTTAACTCCAAATTTTTTGCTTATAAGATAAACTCAACATATTCTAGTGTGATCGTCAATAAAAGTCACAAATCCACTTTTTCCGGATAATGTTGACTTTTGAGGTCCCAAATATCACTATGGATCATGAAAAATGTTTTGAAGGATAGTATGGTTTTGGAGCAAAATTTATGCGATGAATTTTTGTCAAATAACATGTTTCACATTGAAGTAAAGCACAATTAACACCCTTAAACAAATTAGGAAATAGACGTCTTAAATAAGAAAAACTTGGATGGCCTAGTCTAAGATGTGATTCCATTATTTTTTCTAATGCAGAGTTCGAACTCATACTGCTATAAGCTTGAACCTTTTTATTACTAGGATCAGTGTCCTCAACGTAGTAAAGTCCTCCTATCTTTTAAGCTCTCACAATCATCATCGACTTCTGGTCCAAAAATACAAGAAGATTCACAGAAAATTACACGGCAGTTAGAATCCTTTGAAAGTTTGTTGATGAATAGAATGTTACATTTGATTTTTAGAACATGGAGTACAAATTTAAGACCTATACTCTTAGACGGGTTAATGTTTCTTTTTCCAGCAATGGAGGAGAAACTACCGCCCGCAATACGAACCTTTTCATGACCAAAACATGGGATATATGAATAAAATAATAGGTGTAAATTTGTCATATGATTAGAAGCTCCCAAATCAATAATCCAAGGGTTTAGTTTTCTACCTGCATGTACCATCGAACAATTTGGAGTACCAGTAGCCGAATTGGGGTTTAGCAGATTCAAGAGTTGATCGATTTGCTCCTTGCTAAATGGGCTAGTCTGTTCGGCAGCAGCATTTGCAGTAGGTGGCTTGCGCTTGTTTCTTGGCTTCCAGTCTGCAAGCTTACCGTGGATGTACCAGCAGGTTTCTCTAGTGTATCGTAGAACCACATCTGGGTTTCTCCTCATTCTTCTGTGAAAGAGGAACAGTCCGCTTGCTGATATGAACCTCAGAATGGAATGATGAGGTCTCAGGTATGCTGGTAGGAGTGGATTTTTTGTTGAGCATCACTCCTCTTCGAGTTTCTTCGCGGCGGACTTCCGAGAAATCCTAATGGATTGAAGGCATGGAACTTCTCCCAATAATTCAGCCCCTAACCTCGTCAAAATCCTCATTAAGTCCAGCAAAAAATTTACAAATTCTATTTGCATCAACAATGGTCTTATACCTACTAGCATCATCAGGACATTTCCACTCTTGATCATTAAACATGTCTAGGTCCTCTCATATTCTTTTTAACGAATTAAAGTATTTTGTGAAAGAATCATTACCTTGACAAATATCACCAAATTTCAGGGAAAGTTCATAAACCTAAGATTGGTTACCCATATCCGAATACATTTGGGCCAAATCTCCCAGAGTTTTTTGACAGTAGAGTAACACATGTAGTTTGCGCCTATCTCCTCTTCCATAGAGTTCACCATCTCATTATCATGGAATTTTCTGCCTCCCACGTTGCGTGGGATGGATTTGTAGTGGCTGGCTCGCGGACTTCTCCTGTTAGGTAGCCTATCTTCCCTTTTCCTCTAATGAACATCCTCACCGATTGTGACCAGCGTAGAAAGTTGTCAACTTTGAGACGGATTGTGGTGATCTGGACTCGATGATTTTCAGAGGTTCGAGAGAGGTTGGTGCGTACGCAGATGGCAGGGTGGAAGGCTGAGTAGAGTTAGCGGAATCATTTGTATTTTCATACATGATAGGGTAGAAATTTTCTACTTCGTGCAAACACTGTGCAAGGATCGATCTGTGAAGATCAGTGAAGGGCTAGGGCACAATTCCTGAGGGAGAATTGATCGCTGGGCTCTCGAGTGGCTAGGACGTTTTCGATCACGACAGAGACGATCGTGTGGCTTTGGCGTCAACGAGGACTTCTAAGAGAGGTAAATCGACTTGGGTAGCGGGGAATTGCGACAACAGAGAAGATTTGAGAGCAGCGGCAAAACAGAAATTTTCGTATTTGCAATTCTTCGAGATTTGGAAGGAAGAAGGCTCGGGTTTTCTAGGAATTTTATTCCTGCTCTGATACCATAAAACCAGTGGAAATTTAGAGAGAAAATTCGTTCCTCCTTATTGATGCAATACTCGGTACCTTTACATATAAGAATCTCACCTCCTAGATAAAGAAAATAACTAAATAGGTTACAGTTATTTCCTATTACATTAGATAGTTAGTTAAGCATGATTTGTACAGCTACACAATAATCTATACGAGGAAAGACAATAAATTTTGTATAAGAGGAAAGACAATAAATTCTGTAATTCAAATCAGATCTTTCAACAAAAAGTCTTATTAATTTACTTTGTGCATTGTTCTAGCTTTGCAACTACTTCTGAGCTCTTGCTTTTTGCAAAGATAAAGTTAAAACATATTTCAATTTTCATTGGCAATGATAAAATCAGAAGTACAATGAAGTAGCGCGACACAATGTTCCATTATTTACAATGGGTTATATATCAATGGAGATTCTTCCTATGCAATAAAAAGATGAAGTTCAATATAAGCGAGCACTCCAATAAGCAAGGGGAGATTGCTAAAGAAGACTTAAAGTCTAAGGGAAGCATTACTAAGAAGGCCTTAGCAACGAAGAGCTTGTTAATGAGAGAGCAAGAACTCTGGTGATTGGCCTCGAAAGTGCTCCAGAAAGCACCTCAATGGTGGAGGTCAGAATTGAAAAACAAATCAGGGTCGTACAAAGAATTCTAACTCTCAAGAACTCCTTTGCAGCAAAGATCAACAGCAGATTTTAAGCGTCAGAGTTCGACACTTCATAGAGTAAGGCAATAGTTCTGAGCCAATCTACAGCCTACAGCAAGGGTCAGAAAAGGTAACTTTAGATGCCTGTACCAACTTCAATAGAAAACTAGTCTGAGTCTCCTAAAGTCACCCCTTTCAAGAGGGAATGAGCTGCGAACACTAGAAAGCAAGCCTTGAGGCAATCCCCAATTACGGTAAAATCACTAGTAATGAGGCAACTTGCTAGCTAATGAAAGTGAAGAAGTTGAGAGGATCAAAACATGCTGTTGATGACAATAATGATAGTGATGAATGGGTGTTGACTCCAAAATTTGCTACATCATCCAAAGGATGGGTCTCAAGCTCCCCTAAAGAGGATAAAAGATTATATGGTGATGTCTTTAGCAACAAAGATGGCCAAAGGGGCATCCACGATGATGATTCCTGAGAGCAAGCTTGAGTCACTTCATGCTTAAATCAAGTCTTTGACGACAGAAGCAAGAAATTTAAGTTGATGTTGGGCCAAAAAGACTCAATGGCAAAGCAAATGAAGTCCTTCGTGGAGAAGATTTTAAAGTGTGCAAGTTTTTGGCCAAATCAATATAGAACATCTCAGAAGTGGAACACCAGCTTAACTAACGTGTTTTTATCCTATAGACTATCTAGTGGCTCAGTGGGTTCAATAAAGATTTCACCGAGAGCACAACAAATTGAAGAATTTCTAAGAATTCTAAATGAGCTAATTTGAAGTGAATGTCAAGTTTGTCCTGCGACAACTAATTCAAATTATTGAATATCCACGTGAAGTATACCTTGAACAATTTGAAGAGAAAATTCATAGACTTCCCTAATAAGTCTATTTGAAGAGAGTATCTAGTTCTTCTTGCACTAGCTAATCCAGAATGGTGACCTTCTGGAATTTTTAAGGAAGAGAAGTTTGTCGTTGATAGTATTATGGGTTAGTTATGGACCTACCATCTCCCATCTTCATCATTTCCTTCCTTTATCTAACTCGATGAATTATATCAATGCGAAAGATGATATAGTCAACAATCATCCAGACGTCCTCATAAAGACCTTCAAGAATATACAAAATAACTAGGTCGGCAAGGACAACACTGGTGCATATCATTCTTCCTGAAAACTAATCACGGAAACTAAGAGAATGAGTCTACGTTAAAAAGGAAAGCGCTAAGACTAATAGATCAGGAAGGAGAGCGTTGGAGCTTATGATTCATCCTGAAAGCTAATCACAGAAACTGAGAGAATGTGTTTACAATAGAAAGGAAAGCGTTGGGACTAACATCAAAATTAAGAGATAAACGGAATGACTAGATCATGAAGGACGGCACTGGAGCTTATCATTCATCCTGAAAGCTAGTCAGGAGGGAAGATTCATATTACTAACAGAAAAGTTTATTTAATTTCGTTAGGGAATTTGATTTAAGTATATTGAGTTGTGATCTGAATTGTATTGTACCTAAACACGTTAGAAAAGAAAATACAGGAACTTATTTGGTCAGAATAGAAAACACAGGGATCTAAACTGAAGGCAATTCAGATAGTTTAAAGTAGATAATTCAGGGACTAGCATCTACCTTAAGCTCTAATCTGGTTGTCTTAGAAGTGAACCATTGGGCTTTGGGCTTCTAAGGGTTCTTCTGTGGTGTGCAAATCATGTGCAAAGAATGAGGTCAATGAACTGAGAAGTGTGACATATTGTGTAATTGTGCATGTTAATTGTGTGTTGATTTGTTTGAGTTTGTTGTTTAGATGTTTAATGGCTAAAACTAAGCAAAGTTCCTGAAAAGGATGTTGCTTGCTCCAGACTCAATTCAGATTAGTCAAGGAATTGTTATACTGTACACGAAAAAAAAATTAATGCAATGAACCAAGTTGCTCGGTGCGGTGGCTGTCAAGGCTTAATCTAGATAAAGAAGAGTTGGATGTCAGCCCATTCCTCTAGTACCACTAGATAGCTTTAGCGAACTTAACTTGGTCGTATACAACGACTATACTAGGACCCATCATAGATTTATAGAGCCAAAGCGTCAGTTTATGTTGAGGTCAATGTGTCAACAAAACTGACAAACTTGAGAAAAAAAAGATATATGTTCGGTATTCGATGAGTTAGACTGTGTAAAGGTCGAGAGAGTTACTTTAACTTAGAATTAATAACTCGGAACATTAATCTATATCATTAATCGCAACTGTGACTAAATTAATGAACCTGATCTTATCGCGATCGTGTCATATGAGGCATGCTCCAACTTCTGATGAATCATCAGCTAGATCTATAGAAAGGAATAATCAAGGTTAAACCAAATCTAACTATATTGTCCCAAGTTGTTCAATGATTGTACTAAAGGACAATAGCTATACTCTAGGTTTAATCAGTCAATACGTGAACTACGTGACCAACCTTTTGTTGATTAACAGTCTATGAACCAGGGAAAGGAAAGGATATCGTGAAGGCATTCAATAGACTATATGATTGGAAATGTGTCAATCAAACAATCCTAGATTTACAAGTCTAAAGTGCTAAATTAATCAAATCCAGAAATCCAACGACATCAGCTAGCCCTACTGACTTTAATAAGTTAGTCCACTCTAACTTCAAGTACGATATTCTGAAACAAAATCGGGTAATGACTGACACTAGTGAGCGGTTACATAGACATAACACTATCGTAGTTTTAATCAGCCAAGGTATCAGGTCCATTAGGGTCGAATGTAGACCAACCAAAACTAACAAGCTCTGAAGAAAGAAACAAAATATCTTGTTGGTTTGGGAAAAGTTGGACTTAGAGAAAGTTTGTTAGGAGATTTACATAAATTCAGAATTATCAACTTAAAAGATTAATTCACAAAATCAATCTTGACTATCTTGAAATTAATCAACCTGGTCACATTGTGATGATGTCACGTGGAGCATGCTCCAACTTCTAATGGACCAAAGCAAACTTATGAAGAGTTTGAATAAGATCGAACTAAGTTCAGCGTATGTTTTCCGATGTGTGATGAGTATATTGGATGAGAGTAAGACATTCCTCGACCTAGATTTAGTAAGTCAACGAACAGACAATTGTAGGAAAGTCAATCAATATAATCACATTATGTTGGTGCACGTGGGGCGTACTCCAACTTCCAATGGACCTGAAGAAGGTTTAAATAAGGGTTACAATAGGCTAAACTAAAATGGACATATGTGATTCGTCGTATCTCAGGTTTACAACTCCAAATGATTGACAACCAAAATCAGCTCTAATTGACTTGAAGTTAATCAATCTGACCACATCGTCATGGTGTCACGTGGGGCATGCTCCAACTTTTGATGGTGCAAAAGAAAACTTCTTTCGGTGTGAGATAGACAAAGTTGAGATACTTAGCCTAAAAGATTAACCTCCAGAACGAACCCCGACTGACCCGAAAGTATTCAAACTGGTCTCATCATGTTGGTGTCATGTGAGACGTACTCCAACTTCTGATGGACCCAAAGAAGTATAAACTGAGTGCATTGTAGCATTGTATTCGTCTTAAAATTTTTTATTTTGTTGGATTTATTCGTTGAATTGGTGTGATGAAGTTTTTCTATTCTTGGACAACTGTGAGTTTTACAGTTATATTTGGATATAGGACACTGCATGATGCATTATGCCCTGTCCAAATAGCAATTGGGATTGTCTAAGGATAACAACTTTGAGACTAAGTGAGGTCTTGATATTTAAGGGTAAATGTTTTGATTGTTGTATTTTGTTTTTAGAGGTTTTGATTTGTTGTTGTTTCAAGTGTCCTTGAGTGTTTTCACTTCTAGGACAATTGTTGGGTTTGGTTTGAATGGCTTGTTTGTTTTAGAGATTGTTTTTATTTATTTATTTATTTATTTGAAAGATTTCATGAATTTTTCTAGTTGCATTAAGTATAGGACATATCAGTGGAGTTACATCTTACTCAATAACAACCATACTTAGAAAGTTTTCAATTTTAAGTTTTGAATTTTGTTTAGAATGATATGTTTGGCGAGTTTGAAGTTTTTTTTTTTTTTAATATAGTTGTACTAGTTATAGGACACTATGAGGGAATTACATCCTGCCTAATAACGACCAAACTGAAAATTTTATGTCATCTTCATTTCAAGTTTTGGAACCAGTGAATTTCAATAGTTCACATTCTCCCTAATTTTAGTTGAATTGGAAGAGAATTGATAGTTGAGATTTAATTGAGTACAATTTCGTTTAAGTTCGAATTTTAACGACCTAATTTTCTTTAAAGATTTATAGATTTAGTGATCGTCAAACTTCCATTAAAATCTTGAAAGTATTTTTTTCTCAATGGAATATTTCAATTTTTTTTTAGGTTTATGAATCTAGAGATGATTTAAGATTGCACCAAAATTTGATTGGAGTGGGTTCAGGATACATTCAGTCTCAAATTGAGCAGATGGATAATTCAAATTTTCATTTAAAGTTTCAAAGACATCTCTTTATGCAACACCCCTTGACCGAAGGCATCATACATTCACCCCAGCAGTCCACTAATTGATAGGAACCTTCTTGATAGACTTTATCTACCACAAACAAAAATGTGGTACAGATAAAAGGAGGCACAATGTGCATACTTAAGTCGATACTCAAAATGGAATGCAATCATGCACATTCATATCACATTGATCCCCACAAACTGATTCATTACTATCAAATTAAATTCACACTTCAAGCTAGGACACAAATGGTGCATATAATTCTCACACGAGATTTATTGATTTATATGAGTATGAAAATGTCATTTTAGAATGAATTTTCAATAATGTCAAATAACTTGATCCTTTATTTAATTTTCATACTTCTGACTTTAAGCAGATATCAAAATTCTTAATTTTATATATTTAAAATTTTTTCACTATGTAGAGATATTTTAAATCAATTAAGAGTTAATCAGTCAATTCAATTTTACTCAACAATTCTTATGAATATAATATCATAAGGAGATCTTGAAGAAAGTTTGAGTATTTTAGCTAGGAGATATGTTAGACACCAATTTTTTACTTATGCTCATCTCAAGTTTTGTCCCAATGAAAAAAGCCATTTATTTTTAGGTTCAAGGCTTTCGCCCTTCCCCCTTTTTTTATATTACTTTTTCTTTATTTTTCTCCCTTTTCTTGCCATAATCATCAGAAAATCTTGTTGAGCATGTTTAAGAATTTTGCATGTCTAACTTCTCTTAATGAATAATTCTCAAAATTTCTCAACATGATTTCCTGACATATCATATAATATTTATTTGAAAGTGAAGATTCAATTGACTTGGCTCAATTATCACCTAAAGAGTTTTAAAAATATACTTAATCCACTTCCAATATTTTAGTTATAACTTTAATTAATTGAGACCTTTTCATATTCAAGCAAAAGTTATTAAGGTGAACAATATGATTATTTAAAATTAATGCCAATTTTCATTTTAATAAGCATTTACATAATTAAGTCAGATTATCGGGATTCCCTTCGTGAGTTGCAAAATATGGTTCATAACTTAACTATGTAAATCGCTTTATGTAAATAAAAATTTCATTCCACAAGCATGTCAGACAACTAAAAAAATGCCGCACAAGAAATAATAAAGAATGTCAGCACATGATCACAACATAGCTCAAATTAAGATAACAATATGAAGTGAATCATCACACAAAAGAAAGCCCATAAGAAAGTACAAGCATAGCTCAATACATCAATATAAACACAAGCATGCCACAAAAGAAAGTGTCCACACTCGTCACTGTCTTATTCCTCCATCTCATTGTCATCCATGGTGTAGAGCTCAAACAGTGGCGGTGTTGGAGGCCTCTGACATGTTTTGGATCAACTGGGATATATCAAAACCCTTGGGCGGCACTAACTTCATCCTTTTCATGACTTTCATAGTCCTGATTCGACAAAATATTAGTTTCATTAATGTCTCCTTTGATTTTTGTCGATTAAAACAGACTTGGCTCCATGATCCGTTGTATCCTAAATTTGTAGCACCTTCTCAAAGTCAATTTCGTTTGGATAGGTGATGTGTAATGTAACCTAATTCAATGAACAACTTGATTATGTTTTCTTTAGCCTTTTGACAATGGTGCATAATGTAGAAAGGAGCATCCTGTGATAATCGAAATGGAATTCAGGTTTTTCGAAGATATCTCGGGACAAAGAAGATGCTTCAGGAAATAATCGATATGATGGATACACTAATAATCGTGTGAATATCTGCCTTCATTGCCCAAGCATTATCTCTTTGTGTCTCACCTCTCCCTCTTGTTTTAGGATCTTTTTTTCTCTTTTCAGGACACCATTCTTACTTTGCTATATTTTCAAACATCCTGTGGAGTCGAGCTACCCGGGACTTTGTCTTTCTTCAATTGAGAATTTCATACTTAAGCAAAGGTGAAGGCAACTCAGTTATCTTGTGAACGTTTTCTTCTTCTCGTGCAATAGAGAGCGAATGAAACCTACACCCATTCAGGAAAAGAGGTTTCAGATTCAACAGTGTCCATCCCTTCTGTGCAATTCTCTTACGAAATCTCATATTCTGATTTTGTCAGATTATCGGTGTCTTGGGTAAATCACAGATTGAGTCAGGGACTTTCCAGTTTCTACATTCTCATGACGTTGGAGAACAGCAGTTGTAGTCATAACAATGGCAACCATAACAACCCTCTTTTTTAATTGCGGAAAATCCTCTTTTGATTCAATGTCAAAGTGAGGCAAAAATTTATTATCAATGATTTGAAAGTCAACTATAGAAAAGCCGAAATTGTCGAGAACCATTACAAACTTGATCGGGGACCCGTTGTTCAGGCGGCTTGGGTTAAAAGCCAAATTACTTGCATTTCCAAAAGAGAAAATGAGTTTATGAGACATTTTTCTTGTAATGGGTACAGAAAAGACATCAATAGAGAGTCTACTGTAAAATCTTTGACAAAACTTTTGAATGAATCTAAAATCGGATTTAAGTTTGAAAAGCTCTCAATGAGAAGAATTGATAATAGAGCATGTCCTGAAAACCCTACACATTAAATAAAATTTAAATGAGTAGGCAGAAACATGGAGATTAAAGATAAAGGACAAGACCCAGAGATTCAAATAAGTTTGACTGACCCATAGAAAATCTGACAGAAGAACGAATAATTTGACTCATTACAATAGATGGAGATAAGAACGATCCTCAGCAGAGTCGCCAGAAAAAAACTTGGTGGGGGATTTTTGTGTGTCGCCACACACTACAAAAAATTTTTGAAGATTTCTAACTGGATAACCGAACGAAACATTTTGAATAATAACATATTTTCCCAAAGAAAGAAAATATTACCTTAAAAATAAGTATGACCATCTGAATGATGAAAATCTTCATCAATCTACGAAACCAAGATTTTTTTTCCCTTACCTTACAGATGTATGATAAGGTTTATTTTAATTTTTGGTTCTCGTTCCTTACAAATGCAAGTCTTCGTAGTTAATTACTTCTCTAGACCCATGACCACTAAAGAAAGTTCGATTAATGTAATGAGTCAAATCATCAAAGATTAGACTTTCACAATTAAAGTGATTTAAGGATAAGGAAAGGATTCAAATTAAAAGCATTAAGCTCAAAGGAAAGAGACTTACAATCTGATGACAATATGTTATGAGAAGGGCCCGAATGTAGGGATTCGATCATCCAATGGAGGAATTCTATACCCGAAAAGTGATGGTTGAAGAGTTTAAAAAAGTAGAACATTGAACTGATTAATTGAGGTCAAAAGATGACTTAAAAAAACTTGATTTGACTGACTAAATGATTGAAATTCCTAAACTAATGGATAGAGTAGGGTGAGAAGGATTTCTAAATAGAAGTGAAACCTCAGACTCTATGAGAAATTCTAAGGGATAAAAAAACTTAAGACTTTGGGAATAACGTCCCCGGACATAATGCCCATGCATTTCCATCATCCCGAGGACATTGGTATCTATCAACTATAACCAAGGTCATAACCAGAAATCCCACTTGAACGACGTAGCATAGAAGATTCGTAGGTAGTCTTAAATAATTTCGACAGTAACTATGGGTAACATTATTCAAAGGTATTTCCTCTAATCTCAAGAGGTAGGTTATTTGTTTTGTATGTTCTAATCCTTAGTACCAGCTATGACACCTATAAAACTAACCTAAGTTTCTATACTCATATTAGCTAGGGGTAAGTGTACGATTCTCAGTTTGGTGTCTAACTTAGCTAATCTAAAGTTCGTGTCAGATCTACCTACATTTTGTTCTTATTTTTTTATCTAAATGTATTATAAATGTTATTTCAGGTTCAATATTTAATTCATGTTTTATTTCAATTCTCAAGTTTGTCAGTAGTGGTAAGTATTCCTAAATTTTTAGTTTAATTTTGTTTAGGATTTGATCCTGATGTTTGTGGAGAAAAACATCTTGTGAGAAGTTTTCATCATTTTTTTTATGAAATTTTTTTGTTGTTTATGTTTTATTTTTCAAAGACTACACATGAAAAAAATATGGAATGACACATAAAAAAATATGAAATGACACAAGAAACAAAACAAAAACATACATTAAACCTTGAATTAGACTTGGCTACGATTGAGCTAAGGTGAATTAGATTTCCAGCTCGAGTCAGCTCAGAATTGAGCTCATATATGATATGGGTCGATTGGTTTAAACTTGGGATTATGGTGGTTTGAATTTGAGTTAGACCTAGGTTGACATGAGTTGGACTTAGGTTGACCTGGGTTGGATTGGACCAAAATTGACTTAGGTTAGACCTGGGTTGACATGGGTTAGACTTAGGTTGGACTTAGGTTGACCTCAGTTGAAGAGTTTGAAAAGGTTGGATAATGATTTTAAACTGATCAGGTGAGCTCAAAAGATGAATTAGAAATACTTGATTTGACCGACTGAAATGATTGAAATTTCTGAACTAAAGGACAGTTGGCTGAGAAGGATTTCTAAATGGAAGTGAAACCCTACACTCTTAAGGAATTCTAAGAGATGGACTAACCTAGACTTTGGGTCTAGGTAATAATGACACCGGTCGAGATGCCTATGTTTTTTCGTCGTTCCGGGGAGTTAGCTAACATAAAGTTCATCTTATATCTATCTAGATTTTAATCTTGTTCATTATCTTGGTGTATTTTAAATGTTATTTGAGATTTCAATATTTAATTCATGTTTTGTTTTAATCCCTAGGTTTGGTAGTCGTGGTGAGAAATGAATAAGTTTCCTAAATTTCTTAGTTTAATTCAGTTTAGGATTTGATCTTGAGGTTTGCGAAGAAAACCATCTTGTAAGAATTTTTCATTCTTCTTTTTTTATGCATTCTTTTTGTTATTTTGGTTTGGTTTCTAAAGACTACACATGAAACGAAACATGAAATGATACATGAAATTAAAAAAAAAAACATACATTTAGCCTTGGATTAGACTTGGGCTGGGATTGAGGTGAGGTGAGTTAGATTTTCAGCTCGGGTCAGCTCAAAATTGAGCTCAGATACGATATGGGTCAGTTGGTTTAAACTTGGGTTTATGGTGGTTTCAATCTGAGTTAAACCCGGGTTGACCTGAGTTGGTCTAGGTTGACCTAAGTTGGACCTGCATTGACCTAGGTTAGACCTGAGTTGACCTAAGTTGACTTGGGTTGCACCTGAGTTGCCTGTGTCTGACTTAGGTTGAACCTGGGTTGACTTAGGTTAAACATTAGTTGGACCTCGGTTGGGTTGACTTAGGTTGGACCTGGGTTAACCTGGGTCGGACTTAGGTTGGACTTAGGATAGACCTAGGTTGACTTGATTGGAACAGAGTTAACTTGAGTCGAACTTGGGTTGGTCAAGGTTGACCTAGGTCGGACTTGGGTTTACCAAGGTTGACCTGGGTCGGACCTGGGTTGACATAGGTCAGACTTGGGTTAACCTGGGTTGGGTCGGGTCGGGTATGGGTGGCTTAAGTGGTTCTGGTCGGATCAAGTCGGGTTTGGATTGAGTTAGGTTATATCGGGTTTCGGTCGACTTGAGTCGAACCCAAACCCAAGCTTAATCCAAGGCTAATGAGTAGGAGTTGGCCTAGCCTAAACTCAAGCTTAAAGTAAAATACTCGAACTTAAAATAAAAGAGGAAAAGAAAAACTTACCAGAGAGGAGCCTGATCGGAGTAGGCTTCGTTGGAGGAGTTTTCTTCTTCCCTTCTTCTTCCTCTGTTCTGAGTACTCAAAGTGTGTAAGTGCCCGGAGACAGTGGAAAGACTGAGGAAGGTCGTCTGTGGTCGTTGATTGGGTGGTGAGTTGACGGTCATAATTGTTCCGGTGGTTGGAAGTGTCACAGATCACAGCCGGCAAAGCGACGCAACAACTCGTCGCCGGATCTGTGACAAAGGCCTCGGATCACTAGCTTTGAGGTCAACAATATTAACCTCGGGCAGTGACCACACTAGCCTCGGGCATAATCACACCTAGAAACAATTGGGCGTGGTCACACTTGAATTGGGTGTGACCACACCAAGATACTTTGGGTGTGGTCACGCTCAGGCCCAGCGTGACACGTCCAAGCCCAGTGTGACACGCCAGACCAAAAATTGGCATGACTATACTCAGGCCCAACATGACTACATCAGACCAAAGACTAAAGGAAAGACTGAGGAAGGTCGTCTGTGGTCGTTGATTGGGTGGTGAGTTGACGGTCATAATTGTTCCGGTGGTTGGAAGTGTCACAGATCGCAGCCGGCAAAGCGACGCAACAACTCGTCGCCGGATCTGTGACAAAGGCCTCGGATCACTAGCTTTGAGGTCAACAATATTAACCTCGGGCAGTGACCACACTAGCCTCGGGCATAATCACACCTAGAAACACTTGGGCGTGGTCACACTTGAACTGGGTGTGACCACACCAAGATACTTTTGGGTGTGGTCATGCTCAGGCCCAGCGTGACACGTCCAAGCCCAGTGTGACACGCCAGACCAAAAATTGGCATGACTACACTCAGGCCCAACATGACTACATCAGACCAAAGACTAAAGGAAAGACTGAGGAAGGTCGTCTGTGGTCGTTGATTGGGTGGTGAGTTGACGGTCATAATTGTTCCGGTGGTTGGAAGTGTCACAGATCGCAGCCGGCAAAGCGACGCAACAACTCGTCGCCGGATCTGTGACAAAGGCCTCGGATCACTAGCTTTGAGGTCAACAATATTAACCTCGGGCAGTGACCACACTAGCCTCGGGCATAATCACACCTAGAAACACTTGGGCGTGGTCACACTTGAACTGGGTGTGACCACACCAAGATACTTTTGGGTGTGGTCACGCTCAGGCCCAGCGTGACACGTCCAAGCCCAGTGTGACACACCAGACCAAAAATTGGCATGACTACACTCGGGCCCAACATGACTACATCAGACCGAAGACTAAAGGATAGCATACATGTAAGTCATATGTGATCAAAAATGAGGTCAACAACATTGAAAATCTTTCATTTTATAGTTTGTTTACACTGCATCCTTGGATTGATCTCTGTATTTGAATATTATCTATTGATTTTCAAATAGCACCTTTAAATTCTCTTTCTTCTACCTCGTACCTGTTCCTTCAAGCTTTGATCAATTTGCCCACACCTTATTGAGTTAGCGTACACACCTTATTGAGTTAGCGTACTGACATTAGTTATTGGAGCTATCAAATAAAGCTATGCTACACCAAAGTTGTTGATGCTAGCAAGAAAAAAAAATAACTATGCTCCAAACCAAGAGGTACCATAACACAAGCATATTTCAGCACTAAAAAGGTAATAACATTTGGTCATCCACATCAAATATTAAGACTGAATTGTTTGTCAATGACAGTTATATAGCCTTGAAAGGATGAATAGGCAACAATATGGAGATTGGAGAATAAGATATGCTAAAGAGTTAAAATCATTGAAAAATTAAGAAAACTGGCTTTAAAGTACCCTGAATTTCAAATAGTGGATGTCAAATCGTTTTCTAATGACCACTCCAATAAAAAATCTGAAAGTAAAATTCTATAGAACTCATTAATATGTAATATGATTAAGAAATTAACCAATTTTCTCACAATAGAGCACTTTAAAGTAACAACAAAATTAAAAAGTTAAAAATAAAAATACAAAAAGTCAATACAAACACTTAAAATCAAACAAAAAATCTAAAGATAAAAGAGTAAATATAAAAAATGGGTCTAAACCAAACAATAGATATTTTCTAAACTAAGCTAAATATGATTTAGAACTATAGGCCCAAAAGCCTCTCCCACTTTCATCGCTTGAATGGCATTCATTAGAATATCATCGTAGTAGATTTCTATCACAACTCTCACACTTTGACTTGTATCAATACCCTTCATCTTCACACTGATGGTTCAAGCATTATTATTATTATTATTATTATTATTATTATTATTATTATTATTATTATAGAGTAGTTGTTGTTATAATTATCTATATTTAGTCTCGAGTTCATTTGGGCTTTGGATTGTTAAATAAAAAAGGCACATCAAAATTTAAAGGCATACGACTCATTAAATGCACGTTAATGCACACGCCAAACAATTAAATCCATTCCACTTTCTCCCACATTGAAGCATAAGCCATGAGGCATCTTGCATAAGTGCGCCTCATATTACACAATTTTAGACTATGATTGCAACCATAGGTGCAACCCAACATTCTTCTACTAATCCTCGAAATGAAAATTGACGCGAACTTCTTCCAATGTACTTTAATAAACTTCTCGACCAAGGCTTGTAACACCTAGCATCTTTGAATTCATAGCCATAATGATTGTGATATAGGTAAAACCTAGACTTGTCCCTAGCCTTAGAATGCTTTTTGCATCGGGTGGGCCACTTAAAATGTTCCCATCTCCCTGAATGGCTGTCATCATAGCAAGAAGGGGTCAGTTCAGATGCGGACACCAGGCTACATGGCATTTATCGTGAAGGGATTCAAAATTCCTCCTAGGATTAGCAACCTGATACTTGAGGTAAGGACCTCCATTGGAGAAGCCAGTTCTCTTCTTTTCTTCTTCATGAGAGGAGCCATTGCTTCAATCTATGTCAACTACAATCTTTGCTTTTTATTTCATTAATTAGCCGGAGAGATTACAACCAAGAAGATTATGGTTGAGCATTGAATTACAATGAAAACCAGAGGACAAAATAATATGTTAGAAGTTATAATAGAAAATAATTTATTCCTGTGAAAGGTTACGAGGAATAAATTATTTTCCTAGATTATGAGTTATATCCTTTATTATTTTATATTTATTTCCTTGGATTAGGAGTTATTTCCTTTCTTATTTTAGTTTTTCTTATTTTTATGTTATTTCCTTTATCTACAAATAATTAATATAAATTGATTATTGGAGATATTAGGAGTAATAACTTTCCTTCTTATGTTATTTCTTTTTTTATTATTTTTTCTATTTTAAGATTCATGTAAGGGTTATTTATACCACATTTCATATCAATAAAAAAATTCTGCATTATTCAAAATTTCAACATGCTATCAGAGCCTAGTTTCGTATCTAGTCACCGGTCCTCCTAGAATTGTCGGACTCTTCTTGCCTTGCTCTATGTGGGAAGGGAGTGACACTCATCTTTGTATTTGAACAGTGATTTTTTTCCTTCTTCACCTTCTCCAACCTCATCGGCTCTAAAGGCGGTGTCATCGCCTGCCTCGCCGCATGCGGCGTTATGATGTTCATCGTCCTCACCTCTACCGATCATTGTTCAACTGACTCTTCTCCTTCGTCGCTTCGCGGACGTCGAGAACAACAAAAAGAGAGATGTCGAAGAAGAAATTTTCTGCCGAATCCATCACTATGACGCCTAAGAATTTCCATGGCGGTTAAATCCCCTCTGAGCTTTTACTTCCGCTTCAGGCATCTCATCGAGGCCTCAAGATTGTTCCAATGCATGGATTGCCGTCCCTAACCCCGCCAGGCTTCTATGATGGCACGCATCGACCACCATCACCCACACCCTGGCTCATTCGGCTGGCTTCTCCATGTGAGCGAGGTCTGACTTTCCTATCTACTCCATCATTCATTGGTCGCCACTTTGACGAGGACAAGCGCAAGCCCTTTTGATTCCTCCTCCACTCCTCTACACCCATTATTTGTTGCAGCGGAATCCACTCGCACCCAACCGGTTGTTGTATCTCAGACTGTCGCACGATTGGATTGGTTTCCAGTCCGGTTGTGGCACGCCATCTCTCCCCATGCCCAGGGTTATCAACTTCTTATGTTGGGAATGCGCAGACGGCTAGGAAAGAAATGCTAGTTAAGGGAGGCATGGTCTCCGAGCCACCGCAGGGCCATCCTTCTGTGACATTGTCTGGACATGTGGCTGCATCTAGATTTGCATAGGATATCGCGATTGAGAAGGTTTCATTGGGAAGGTGGAAATCAAAGCCTACAGATGTGGAGGTGATTAGATTCGAGAATAAGGAAGAACTTGTATTGATGGATTGTGGCCAGTCTTCCGATTTGGAATGACAAGGAAGGGAATTTGGGAAGGATTTCCTCGTATATTGGAGTAAAGCAGGGGAAATTAGGAGGTTTTCATTCTGATGGTTTTCTGCAGTAGGAGAGGGTGATATCCTCTCTGTATCCTGAAAATAAGGATATAAATACTTTTGAATATCAATCTGATTTGTCTCATCCAATGTCTCTTGCGTTTAAAGTAGATGCATCACAACATCAACTACTCTGATACTAAGGTATTAGAGGACAAGCAGAGATATCTACATGAAACAGTCCGGCTTCCTAGTTTCCGGCAATCTGACTTCCCTGATTTCATCCGATTGTCCAGATTTCCAACAATATGACTTTTTGGTTTTCAGTAGTTCGATTTCCCTGATTTCCTCCGATTGTCCAGATCTTCAACAATCCTTCTTCCTGGGTTCCAGCATTCCGACTTCTCTGATTTCTAGCAGTCTGGCTTCCTCGTTTCCAGCAATCCGACTTCTCTAATTTTCTACAGGTCCTCCTCCGGAGCTTTTTCCTGTATCAAGCCCTCCTCCGAAGCTTTTCCTGCAGCAGGTCCTCCACTAAAATTCTTCCTACAACAGGCCCTCCTCCGGAGCATTTTTCTATATCAAGTCCTCCACCGGAATTCTTCCTGCAGAGATCCTCCTCCGGAGCCTTTTCCTGCATCAAGCCCTCCGGAATCTTCCCTACACCATACCCTCCTTCAGAGTTTTTCCTTCAGCGAGGCCTACCTCTGGAGTTATTTTGTTTTTCTACAACTCATACCTTGCAGCTTTTTCCGCTGGTTGTCTACTTTCCTGCAAACTCTCTTGCAGCATTACTTGTAGGAGACTTTTTCCTACCTACAAACACTCCAGGAACTGCAGTCAAAAGACAATCACAGTCAACTAGAAGTCAACTTTTCCTACAGGTTGTTTACTTCCCTGCAGACTCATCTGCAGCATTATGTGTAAGAGCCTTTTGCCTAGCTTCAAACACTACAGGTATTGCAGTCAAAGACAACCATTGTTGTCTAATTTCCTGCAAACTCCCCCTGCAGCATTATCTGAGGCGTCTTCTGCCTATCTACAGACACTGCAGGAACTATAGTCAAAGATAACCTACTACAGAACGAAGCCTTTAAGTTTTACCTCGCAGTTCTTCCTCGCCCATTGTTTGATATTTTTGAAATCTAAGTTGAATATGGTTTTTAACAATGTTTCAACTTCGTGGGAGTGTTAGAAAGTATATGAATAATAATTTATTCCTACGAAAAATTATGATGAATAAATTATTTCCTTACATTATGAGTTATTTCATTTCCTATTTTATATATATTTCATTGGATTAGGAGTTTTCCTATTTTATTTTATTTTTTTTATCTTCAAAAAATTAATATGAATTGATTTTTTATATCTTTCTTTTTATGTTATTTCCCTTTTATTATCTTATCTATTTCACGATTCATGTAAGGGTTATTTATACTCCCTTTCATATCAAAAAAAATTCTACTTTATTATGCATTATTCTAAATTTCAACGTAATAAAATTGAGCTTGAAACCTTGGACTGAAGTATCTTGATTATGCATGCATTGTATCTTCATAACCTGGATCACTAAACTAATCACCAAGTGCTTACAAGCGTCGACATGTTTTTAAGAAGGTCCAGTAATGATTTTGTTTGATGAATCATGAACCATCCTTTAATAATTTTGATTAGGTTATGAAGAACAAATGAACTTTTGCATCCATAACAACAAATTGTGCAGTTTGAATAAATTTAGAAATTTTCATGTGCATGGCATTTATAAGCTCTGCCAACAACACACAGATTGAGTGTATGTTCAATAACTCGATTGCAGAGAAAAACTCTCCTTTTGTGAGATTGTAGTACTGCAAGCAACTTTCCCACTCTTTGTGGCTACTACTGCTAGTGCAGTGGCGTGAATTAGCACCTACTTTGGGGCTAATTGGAGCAGTTTTCTCGTTGCATTGCTTTTCAGGACACCAACACAGTTGTGCTTAGTTACTACTTTCCAGAAACTTCTGTGGTGAGAATTTATTTTTACAACTCGACCTGCTAAAATGTGATAGCTGCAAAAAACTATTGTTTGACTTCTTAATATATATATATATATATATATATATATATATATATATATATATATATATACACACAACACACACACACACATTAGATTTAAGAAAAGATCATTTTTTCACAGCTTTATAACCACATTTACAAAAAGTTGCAGCTGCCCTAAACGGATTCTTAATTACTATTATTTGCCTTGCCCCACTAACCTTGAAGGGGCCTAGTAAAGTTCTTTGTAGATCCAAAATGATGTGTCTTGGAGGTCGAAGCCAAAAATACATTTTGCAATTCTCCACTTAAATGTGATTTTCATCCATCTCACAAAAGAATCTAATAGGTCACGTGTTTTGAGCATCGATCAAGATCGATGGAAATAATTCTTGCTTATATGGCTTCTAAAATCTCTGCCAGTAAAACTTAGAATGCATGTTGTAAAGCTCGATTGTTGACGTGATCTCTCCCTCTTCTTGGTATTGTAAGAAAATAAGCCTCTTTTTGCTTCTCAATGTGAATAACATTATACAGTTGCCATTGTTCGATATGGTGGTGTCACTTCTTGATTAATTTATCTATGCTATTGCATGCCTTGCTTCGCTAAACACAATGAACGGTCCACAAGGGTCCCTTATAAGTCTAGAATGGTGTAGAATGGAGATTGAAGCCAAAGTAACATGATCATACTTCTCCGCTTAATGTAATTGTTGTCCAACTCAAGCAGCAACTCAAAAAACCTTGAATGGTTGCTGTCCAAGCAACAAAAAGCTCTAAGCCTTGTACATTCATCATTTCTCACTAGGAGACTCAACATGCTCGTCTCATGTTCACTGAAGTTTGAAAATTCAACAATAGCCTCTAAGCACCAAGATTTAAAATTATGCAATGGAACATTGAAGCAATTGGTAACTATAAATCTTGAAGATTTTTGAGGCACAAAGCCTCGGAATCAATAAATTGTGTGAAATAAATATAACACAGACATTGAAATATGACGTAAAAAGTGGCATATTAATATTCTAACTTCAAATCATGAAATAAGAAGTGTCATACAAACATCAAAGCATGGAAAGATGTCAAAATAATAACATATAAAAACACTAACATTAGAACTCGTATATTTAGAAGACCCTCTCATCACTCAATAAGTCTTTTTAGAATCATTACCATAATATCGATTTCTCTCGTGTCATCCTCAATTCCGTCAATGCTCTCCCAATCTTCCTCCTCATCTTCGATCTCAATAATCTTCTTCCCCAGTCAATAAAAATTAGTGAAAACATTAAATAAATTTTAAAATAATAATTATGAATAATATAATTTATTATTAATTTTTTAGTTAATTTTTTGTTGATTAGTGTTAGACCTATTGGTATTACTTATGTCCCTATCAAAAAAGTAATCATTAAGATCTTTGTAATAAATTTGATTATGTAACTCTAGTATCACCATCTACAAAACATTCATCATCTAATGGCGTGTCACTACAAGATAACTGATCTTCGTTATCCTATAAAACATTTTTTTTCTTCAAATTTTCATATTTAAATTTCTTGTCGTGCATGATATAAACCAAGTAGTTCATCCTATGATTTCTCTTTCTTGTATAAATTTTATATATACTCATAGCAACGCATTGTAATCTAGAGTGACATCACCAAATTAATTACAACAATCAAACAAAATTAAAAAAGAAAACACAATTAAAATAGTATACAAATTTATTCCCCTAATCTCCTCAATAACTCTCTCAATGCTATTCATTTCTCCTTCAATAGTCAAGTCCTTAGCTCATACATAGACAGTGGTTTTAATAGATAGTGCTTTTAGTTCTCAACCATAAGAACCTATAGAATGAATCATATATATATATATATATATATATATATATATATATATATATATATATATATATATATAATAATTGACACTTTAAATTTAATGATATTTTGGAAAAAAAATATCTTACAATGTTCATGCACGCATGCCTGTGAGCTTCTCTAGCATTTTCAGAAGATATCCAATGGGATACTATCAAGCCAATATTCATCGTGTATTGATATATAGGTCCTCTTACAACTTTTCTTGGTATTTGTGACCAAAAGAAGAAGAATCTTTGCTACTAAGCCCCCTATCATGATATGATCCACATCTAATATATCATCAAACTATTGTTGCACTAAATACTTGGAATATCATCAAAAAGAGCTAAAGCAACAATTATAGGGTTGAGGCAACATCAATGCCATGGAGAGAAAATTGACTCCTGATCTTGAGGGGAATGGGAAAGAGAAGTCTCTTGTTAAAACCACTCGAAAATTACTAATTCATCCTTGTTAGATAATCCTCCATATTTTATTGTATTTGCTGTGCAGGAATCTTTCCTTAACTTCATGATGCTCAAAAACCAGGTTATGTCTTTAACATATCCACAATCACCGTACCTACAGGAATGTTGGATCCAAAGCTATATGGGGGAATATACAAGGACCCTACTATATGTATGGATTGAGCTTAAATACTAAAAACAAAGAGAAAAGTATTTTGCCTTGGCGATTCTATTAAGCAAATCAAACTATAAAAGACTTGGTTGACCCCAAGTCAAATCGAGTCATGGAGACAATTAAATGAAATTTATAGCAGAAACTTAGACAAATTTAAGAGAGACTTCAATAGACAGAGCTATGGCATAGAATACAAGATCATATGATTACTATGCTCAATTAGTGACCCCCAATTTATAGGCAAGGGCCAAAGTTATCAACATAAAATTGGTTGCATAATTTGATTATATACAAAATGCATGACTTTGATTTGATGTAACTAGCTATTTAGTGGATGGATCTAACTTTTTTTGGTTGCTAATGAGGAACTTGAGAAATAATTTCAAAACGAGAGTGAGTTCTCTTAGAGAGCTCTTTTGATGACAACCTTTAGTCAACTAGAGAGTACCCAAAGCAAGTTCAAGTTCCTTGAGGAAATAGTCTTCCTATTGGGTGTCCTCAAAAGTTAGTAAGTGGGCTCAATAGGTAAGCATCAATGTCCAAGGTAGGATAGTCCTTAGGCAACTTGATGAGAATGGATTATGAGTGACTCGATGCTCTGAAATAATTGAAATGTAAAAAGCTCAAATATGTATGAGATTTAAGACGGTTTCTTGTGTACCAGAATCAGCTATCATTGAAACATGATTGACAATGCTCCAAAGTACGTGGGTGTACAGAAATAAAGCAGGAATGCTAAAAAACAGGTCAAAAAACTCATAATTAATCTCAAAACCAAGTCTCCCCAACAATGAAACAAAAGAAAATTAAATATTTTCAATAGAACAGCTACAAAAAAAACAATACTAATAATCTTTAAACATAGCAAAAATGTTAAAGATCCATCCAAGTATAGCTTCAAATGAGAAGAACACATCACCTGATTGGCAAACCCCCAGAACAGAACCGAGATGACCACGCTCCCCCAAAGCTCAGCCATCACATAGAACAAGCAAAAGCTCCAAATCCTCAGAATAGCTACCGGACCAAGGAAGCTCGGTCCGAGAGCAGCCAGAAGCTTATCAGCAAGAGCGGTGGGATGGATAACGTTATTCAGAGGATATAAGACGAAAGCAAAAGCCCCAAAGAAAGCGATGAAAGGGAACAGAACAGTGTAGAAAAGAGCCTCTTTTGACAAAGTATTAGATAGCTTGGTGTACAACAGCATGAATCCAACAGCCATAGGCAGATTAATCCATGTCTTGAGAAAGGGGATAATCTCTGCACTGCTCCCTTTCGCCGTCACCACCAACACATCCTTGGTATCCCTCAGAATAGTATAGTTGAAAAGGATGCAGAAGAACATGAGACCGAGTGGGACTATCTTCTTCAGAGTAGTGGTCTCCACTCCCAAAAACTTGGGCTTCGCCTTTTCCGACGCAGAACTAGTAAACCCAGCTCCGTCCGCCGGAACTGCAGCTCCAAGCGTAACGTCTCTCTTCCGCAATCCACCTCGCGTTCTCCGCAAGCCGTCGGAAAAGGGCAAGCTTTCCACTAGATTCCACGAGTTCCGCGCTCGGAGCCCGAATCCATTATGGATTTCGATGGCGTTTTGGGCTCTGACGGATATCGACGGTGGGAGGGGGGAAGTGGGGCGCGAGCTTCGGCGGTAGAGGCGAGCGCCGAGAGAACGGAGGGGGTGAAAGGCGCGGGCTTGGGGGTTGGAGGGGAGAGAGAGAAGGCCTCTGGTCTGGATAACCCCTTCCATGGCTTCCCTCTCCCAAAAGATTTTTTGGATTGGCAACCTTTAATTCACAATAGGGTGAAGAGAAAATGGGGAACGGGAGAGCGATGCCCCAATCCACCGGAATCGTGAACGGTGTGGATTTTATTATTTTTATTTATTTATTTTTATTATTATTGTGATTTTACAGTGAGATATTTCATGGAAGGAGATATTGGAGCATGTGAATTTGGTGAAAAGTGTTGATGGAGATACGACAATGGTAGACTCACACGCTTGGCGGCTTGCTATTTCATTATAATTAAATAAGTGATTAATATTCTCCTAATTTTTTTAATTTAAAGTTTATTTTATTTTAAAGATAATATAAATTTTAATTGTTTTTAATAGATGATAAATTTAATGTCTTTCATAGTTATTCAAAAGTTCAATTATGGCCCAAAAGTATTGGAACGTTGTTTTAGCCTTTTTGAATAACCAATTATTACTTAAGGTAAGTTATATTAAAATAAAATATAAAAAAGTAGGTCATATTTGCATATTATGGTTATTATTTTAAACAATAAATTATGCGCTTCTTCAATCATTGTATTTTTTTTTAATTAATTAATATAAATTATAATTAAATGATTACATTTTGTTCTCAATTTTTTAACAAATTAATTTATAATTTAATTTAATTTTAATTTTTTCAGAAAAAATCATTGTATATGTTATCATTGAAGGTTGTTATAGATATAAAAATTATTTAAAATGAATATTTTAATTACATATTAAATAATTGGCTAATAAAAATAACCACAATTATCATAAAATAATTTAAATTATTTTCAACAATTATATTATTTTAATCATTCTTCAAATTTAAAATATGTATTTTTATCAGCTCAACAAACTAAATGTTACTTCTATTATAAAGATTAATGAAATAATATTAAATTTTCCTTTATAGTAAATAGAATTATAAGATATTATTTTGAAATTTATTTTATAGCATTTAAATTTTAAAAGAGTTATAATGAGAATCACGTGTATTGAGTAGCCACATTCAAATTTAGATTGATTTTTTTCAGAAAATGAGGGTCAAGACCAACTTTATTGATAAAAAAGCAAAGAGAAGAATAATAAAATACGGATACAATTCAAAACCTAAAAAGAGACCAAATACAAGTAATCAAACATTTAAAATACAAAAGACAAAAACTAAGAACTCTCGGATAATCTCACCGCCATGAAGGGTGATTGACATCCTAAGCTCGTGTTCCAGATGAAGCTCTCCTAACAGCATGAGAGAAGCTTACTCAAGTCCTTCCTTAAAGTAACGAGGAAGCTTACTCAAGTCCTTCCTCAAAGTAATGAGGAAGCTCTCCTCGCCAAAGAGATTGTCGGAGCTCGCCGGAGTTTCGCCTTCACCAATTTAGGATGAAGCTCTCCCACCAAAAGGACATATTGTGTGCTCACCGGAGTTACCCTTCCTCGAGCTAGGATGAAGCTTTCCTAGCTGTGCTCCTCAGATATTTCGCTAGGAGGGAGAAGTCGTCGAAGAAGAAGATGAAAGGTGAAGAAGAAGAAGTTGGAAGATAGCCCCAGTCTTCATGGCAGAAAACAAGCTGAAGTTGAGCACAACTTCAGCTTCTCAAGAGTAACACCCTTAGTTAACATATCAGCGTTAACATAGCCTTGTACTTCCAATCTCTTTCTTGAGTTACTCCTGTATATGCTTACAATCCCACGACATGGGCAATATCCTGCCTCAGCTGAACGGCTTTTTCAACAAGTCGAGCCTTGTATCATTTACTGCCATCAAGCGCAGTCTTCAACTGGTACATCCACTTGTTGTGCAATATCTTTATATATGGTGAAGGTTCTGTGACTTCTGTCAACTCCCAAGTTTGATTCCCTAAGAGGGAATCCGTCTCTTTCTTCATGACTAACTTCCACTTGCTAGAATTCTCATCTTGCAAGATTTCATGCCTTTGTGGTTCTTCACCATCGGTCTGCGGAACAATAGAAATGGGTGCCCTAGACCCACTCTCCTCGTCACTTCCATCACTACCCTGCACTGTGGCATATGATAGATCGTTAAATCTTACTTTTCTACCATGGTCACATGTAGTCATATATAGTGGGTTCGTTCTCTTACCCCGAGCCAGCACCAATGCTCCTTTGACAACCTTCCAGGTGCTATCTGATAACACTACTGAATGACCATCCTCATTGAGTTGCCTAACATAAACGAGGTTTCTCTTTAACTCAAGAATGTGTGTGACCTTTTTCAAAGTCAATTTACTTTTGTTAGGATGAGCAATATCGATGTCTCTCATCCCAATCACGTTCAAAGCTTTTCCATAAGCCATATATACCTTCCCAAAGTCACCTACAACATAATTCTGCATTGACTCCTGGTGGGAAGATGTATGGAAGGAAGCCCCTGAATCCAGTATTTAGTCATCAACAAAAATGTGAACTGCCAACAATAGTGCATCCTATATTTCTTCAGTTACCACATTTGTGCTATCATTCTCCTTCTTCGTACGATTCATGCAGTTCCTTTTTATGTGACCAACCTTGCCACAATTTCAGCAAGTTGTCTGTTGACAAGACTTTGATTTTGATTTTCATCTGTTTGAGTTTCTGTCCTGTGATCTTTCTCTGGAATCAACAATCAGTGTCGAACTCGAACCCGAGGTCTCGCCAAAATCTTTCTTGCGCACCTCCTCAGCCAAAATTAAATCAAAAATATCATAATATTTCAGTTTAGATTTACCTGCAGAACTACTAACTGTCATCCTCATGGCTTCCTAGCAATTTAACAATGAAGCCAACAATATCAATGCACGTATCTCATCATCAAAATCAATTTCAACAGATGATAATTGATTTTTGATATTATTGAAATCATTCAGATGCTGCGCAACAGATATACATTCCGCCATCTTTAAATTGAATAACTTCTTCATTAGATGCATATTGTGATTCGCCGATGGTTTTTTATACATACCAGATAAAAAGTAGTCATGAGATATGCAATGATCCTCTCCTTGATAACGTTGTGGGCAACAGACTTCGATATGATTAATCAAACAATCCCTAGACATGCCGATCCAACAAATTTAATTCTGTCTCGTCCACCTTTTCAAGTTTTTTTTTCCAGTAACGGTAGGTGAAGTTTCTTTTCATAGATGCAGTCCTCTATCTGCATTCTCTAGCAATCAAAATCTGTTATTGAACTTCTCGATCCCCGATGTCATCATTTCTTATCCGCCCATCGTTCTCTTTCAGCCTCAAACCACGGCTCTGATATCAGTTCTTGTAAAAAACGACGAGAATATAGCGAAAAATCGGATTGACAAAAATTTCACACCAGAAAAAAAAACAAACAGATTTACGTGTTCGATAAATTGCCTACGTCCACGGAATTGCAAAGGATTATATTGCTTCAAAGAATTGCATCGTTTATCGTCTTGGTGTTTACAAGAAATAACAATCTCTCTCTCTCTATCATTCACTCTCTCTCTCTTTCTCTCTATCTCCTATCTAGAGAGCCTCTCTCTCTGCCTGAGAGCAATGTGGGAAGAAGAAAATCAGGGATGCTTGCGATGCTAGTCCATGGAATATACTGCTTAATTCCTTCTCTCTAATTAAGGAATTAATTTATCCCTCCTTTTGTGGTGATCTCACAAAAAAGCCCATCAAAAATCGGAAAGCCCAACAAAATTCTTCTTGTGCTACCTTAATTCGCGAATTAATGAGGGAGGCGGGAGATCTGTAAGGAAACTGTAGAAGATTATTAGGGAAGGAGTTAAGATCGATTAATTTAGCAATTAATTAGCCTATAAAATTGCAGTGGACCGGGCTCCACCTTCCTTTGCTACTGCTTTGTCCCTTCAATTTTGATGACCGCCATTCTTAAACACTCCACCGAGTCCGCAAGATTTCTGTTTTTCCTCTAATTCACTAACGATGCACTGACACAAAACTGCGACGATGGTAATTAACAAGAAGTTACATTGGCAAAGAAATTACAGCAACTTTTAAGACTTGAAAACAGAACAACAAGAAGTAATAGATGCTGGGTTCAAAAAAAAAAAAATCTTAAATTTCAGACTGGAAGAAGAAACGCACTCCGATCTGCTAGACTAGGCGTGAACACGGGTCGAAAATAACAATGTTTCTTCCCGAAATTGCCTTGGAAGCTGAAGTTGATATTAGAAGATCGAATGCTGGTGCGGGACAAGCAGACTAAGATCAGACTGAATACGGTGAAGAAGAAGGGATTAAGCGGGATCTTCTGATCAGCTGGTAAAAAGCTCTGAATCGGTCAAATCATAACCATCGCTGCGCCGCCATAGCTCGCAGTAAAAAAATGATTTTGCTTACGGCCAGAACTCGGGTGCGCAGATTCCTGGCTTCCTGCACGAAACCCAGTTTATATGCGCAAGGAGCAGGAAGGACCACAGGCAGGGGTGGTTGTAAACGAACAGAACACCGGCTAATTAAGTGTGTTTGAAATAAGTTAGTATTTAAAATTGTATATAAAATTATTATTTGTGTTTAATTTGATTTGTTTAAAATTAATTTGAAATATTTGAAATATTGGAATGGTTCGAATTATTTGAATTATTCAAAATCTATGAAATTTATTTGTATTATTTGAATTATTTGAATTGTTGAAATGATAATAATGTTTTAAATAAATTTTATATGATTTAATTTTTTTAAATATGATAATTGTTAGAGTATATATTTATTTTTAAAATACGATAAATTTTTTATATATAATTATTTTATATTATTTTATATTTCGAACAATAACGATTCAAACACATAATTGTTCGTGTTTGGTTCATTTAAAAACCGAACAAAAAAAATATTTTCGTGTTCATCTCATTTGCTTATCGAATGAATCGAACACGAGCTCTATGGCTAACCGAACACGAACTGTTCGACAATAACGAGTTTTTTTTGACAGCCCTAGCTGCAGGGGTACCCGACTGCCGACGTGGGGAGCACTAATTGGATCAATCTAGGACACTAAACCCACCTTTCTCATTAAATATATTTACATACAATACATATTTTCGTAGTTAACCCTTAAAAATTTAATCTTGACATGCATGACATCTTACCCATGGACTTCTTTAAAAAAAATGACATTTTATTAAGTAAAATGAAAATTTTGCATGGAATAAATGTAAAAAGTTGAGAAGGTCCGTCAAATTCTAGCTTCAAATTAAATCGTGGAGGTAGCCGCATAGTTGATAAGGTCCTTCAAATTCTGAGAAGAAGAACCTCCATCTTCCATTGCCTTCACAGCCATAACTCCAAACTCCCTAACCCTCTTCCTCCTCTCCTCCGCCTCCTCCCCTCCTCCCATCAACTTCCTCACCGCCTCCTCCACTTCCTCCCTCCTAATCACTCCTTCAACCTTCCTCTCTTCCTTCGCCGACGACACAAACTTCGTCGGCGGTGACTTGACTCCCACCGCCACACCCACCCTCAGCACATCCACCACCAATCTCTCATTCAAAAACTGATCTGCAAACCTGGGCCACGTAACCATTGGCACCCCCGCCGCTATTGCCTCCAGCGTCGAGTTCCATCCGCAGTGCGTCATGAATCCTCCCACAGCCTCGTGAGTTAAGATCAACGATTGCGGCGCCCACCCTCTGATCACAAGCCCAATTGATCTCGTTCTTTCCTCAAACTCCGATATCCACATCTCGGCGACGGCGGAGGCGGCGGCTTCCTTGACTACCCAAATGAAGGTGATTTTAGATGCTTCGAGAGCGTACCCGATCTCTATGAGTTGAGGAAACGTATTGCAAGATATGCTGCCAAAGCTCACGAGAATGACGGAGTTGCTGCTTTTTCCGTTCAGCCATTGGAGGAGATCGCCGGCGTCGATGGAAGAAGGTTTTCCCCTGCTTCTCTGGTCCTCGATGTCCTTGTTGTACAGGGATAGAGGCCCGATTGTCCAAACCTAATTAATTAATTATCTCATTAGTTAATGGTAATTAACTAGAAAAGTAGATAATCTATGTGGCAATTACATGAAGATTACAGATACAGAGCACCTACAACATTGATATTTATAAAAGGGGGTATCGCATTGGAGAATTAAAATTAAGGGATCTGAGAAAACCTTCTTCCCAACGGCCTTCTTCCTGTAGCTGTCTATGAACCACGACTCCAACTCATCAAAAGTATTGGTAACCATCCCATCCGCCTCTTCCTCGGCGGCGTAAAACTTATCCTTTATGTCGGCGAACGCTGGCGAATCCAACCATCTCCTCGCGTGCGCCTTCATTACCCCTATCTTCTCCGGCATCTCCGGCAACTCAAACACCTGAAGCTCATCCTCAATCTCATCCAAAGTCTTTCTCTTCCTCAGAACAAGGCAGCAATAGATATAAAAGAAAGATGGTCCGTGAAAAACCAAACGCCGAATCCCGAATTTCCTCGCGACCTCCGCCGTCCAGTATTGGATGGAATCAGCAATGATGCAGTCTGGCTTCTGCGCGGAGCATCGCTGGAGAAAACTCTCGAGCTGAGGAGAGAGCAAGGCAAAGGCTTCGATGAATGGTTTGACGAGATTTTCCGACGGGATGAGATCGAAATTCTCGCATCCGTCAGGGAGGCCGGCTTCGGCGGAGGGGAAATGAAGTTCGATGAAGTGGATGGGGAGGTGGGAGTTGTGGATTCGGTTAATGATGGGGCGGATGCGAGCGGCATTGACGGGGGTGATGATGAAGCTGACGGTGGCGCCGCCATCGGCCAGGAGACGAGCCATGTCGATGGCGGGGATTATATGGCCTTGAGCCATCATAGGGACGATGACAAAGTGGGGACGGCAATGCGTATTGAAACTCTCTTCCATGGCTGCTGAAGGAGCTCCAAATTAAAATAGTCAAAGGCCACTCTTTTGGTTTGATGGTTAATGGTAGCCATAGGTAGCTTTAAATAGAACTGGGGCTGCTTGCGTGGACTAGCAAAGGAATAGTATTTGCCTTCCGTCGTCCACTGAAATCATGACACTTGTTTAACTCAAAGTTACCGTTCCACCACACTAATTTGGACACAAAAATCATTTAGAGAGAGGTTCTCAGTCTCCCTTCTCTTCGGAAAAATATTAGGTTCGGGCTTCAGTTATAGAGCTACATTTGGAATCTAGTAAAACATGGTCATGTGGAATGGTGAGCTCATGCTAGACATAATTTCGGACAAAAAACGCCCACTCTGCCCGGCCAGACCCTAATTCAAATATTTATTTTTAAAAAGCTCGTCATTTTAATTTTTAAAAATTGAAATCCATCAGGTCGATGACGTGTATTGAAAAACTGATCTTTAGAGGTTAGATACGTAAATACATAAGCATTGAGTTGTATTTGTGTGTTTTCGGTGGCAATAACACCGCAATGACACAACAATAACACCGCAAATTTACTCGAATAATACCGCCGCTGAAAAAAACGCCAATAACACAAGAATAACAACGATAACACTCGAATAACATCGTAGAATATTGTAATAACACCGCAATAACACTCGAATAACACCGGTACAAATTCGAATAACACCGCAGCCGAAAACATGCCAATAATACTGCAATAACACTCGAATAACACCGCAAGAATATTCAAATAACAATCGAATATTATGCGGTGCCAATAACATCGCAATAGCACCATAATAACTTCGCAATAACACTTGAATAACGCCGCTAGAATATTCTCCGCTTTATTTCAATTTCCGCTGTGTTATTTGGGTCTTTGTGGTGTTATTGAAAATATTCCCCACGTTATTTTAATTTCCGCTCTGTTATTTGGGTCGGCTCGGGTCCACAGTAAATAATATTAATTTTCTTATATTTCCTAGATAGATCTAACATTCCACGTATCTATTGGGTATTGGACTCCGGACGTAGCTCTACGTCCAGAGTCCAGACGTAATATTTTTCCCTCGTCTTCTGCTCAGAAAATATTATATGATATTACATGCAGACTTCAGACATAACTCTATGTCTGGACTCAAATTTAAATTTAGATTATTTATATATTTTATTCACTACAACACATTTGAATGTAAGAATTCATAAAATGACATAAATGCATGATTGTATTTGAGAAAAAAACCCACATACAAGCATATTGTTCTAAACAAAATATAGAAATAATCATTAAATTTGATATAATGCGGACAAAGATTGATTCTTAAATACATGATTTCAGTGGACGACATAAAACATGGTTTACTGAAGAAAAATTTATGATACAATCATAATATACTGAACAAAGTTAGGGTTAATAGTAGATTTAGGGATCATTTACATATTTTGCTCACTATAACAAGCATTTTATGTCGTATTATGAATCATTATTTTCAAAGCATTTAGTTTAGAAGTATTTTTGTCCTCAGTATAACGGACTTAATGATTACTTATATGCTTTATTCAATAAAATAATGCTATATATGATATTTTTTTTAAGTACAACCATGTGTTTACGTCATGTTATGAACTTTTACATTCAAATCATATATTTTAGAACCCTTTTTATCTTCATTATAGTGAATTTAAGCATTATTTATATGTTTTGTTTAGTACAACACAGTTGTATCTGAACCGTCCATTGATTAAAGAAGATGATACTCTACAATTTATCACCATTCCTTCTCATAAAAAAAAAATTGATTATAATTATAAGCCACAAGCTCAACATTCATAGATATGAGGCAATAAATCTTTTTCTTGTAAAGTTCTTATAACCAATTTATATCATTTGTCATTGTAAATCTCAATCATTATGTTGAAATTTAGAATAATGTGGAATACTTAATACTTTTATTAATATGAATGATGAAATAAATAACTCTTACAAGAATCATATAATAGAAAAAATAATAAAAAAAATGATATGAAAGGAAAAATATATCTCTCAATATCTCCAATAATCAATTAATTTTAATTATTAGGAGATATAGGAGATAATACAAAACGGGAAAATAAATCTAAGGAATTAAATATAAAATATATTCTTGATATGAGGAAATAATTTATTGCATGAATAAATTATTTCCTATTATAATTCCTAACACTGAAAAACTTGAATTATGGAGGTCTACATTGCAGTCTAAAGGTCTTCGTTTAAGTAGAACTAAAACTGAATACATGAAATGTAATTTTAGTAATAGTAGGTCTAGTGACAGAAGTGAACTTTGGGTGATCAAATTATTAAAATGTGTGAACGATTTAGATATCTCAGGTCCATTGTTCAAAGCGATGGTGATATAGATGGGGATGTTAATAGTAGAATTCAGGTTGGTTGGTTGAAGTGGAGGAATGCGTCCAGTCTATTGTGTGATAGAAAAGTGCAACTTAGACTGAAAAGAAAATTTTATAAGATGGTGGTGAGACCTTCAATGCTCTATCGTGCTGAATGTTGGCCTTTAAAAGAGAAGCATAATGTTAAGTTAAGTGTTGCCGAGATGAGAATGATTAGGTGGATGAGTGGCTTTACACTTAGAGACAAAATGCGAAATGATTATATCCGTAATAGGGTTGTTGTTGCACCAGTGACGGATAAAATTAGAGAGAGTCGCCTTAGATAGTTTGGTCACATTAAACGTCGACCACCTAATGATCCGATTAGGAGAGTAGATGTTTTAAATACAACTTATGTTAAGAAAGGCAGAGGTAGACATAGAAAAACTTGGGCTTATTACATAAAAAAATGATCTTAATTTATTAGAATTAAACGAAAATTTGACACTAAATAGGACGCAATGGAGAAAAGGATTCATGTAGCCGACCCCACTTAGTGGGATTAAGGCTTTGTTGTTGTTGTTGTTATAATTCCTAACACTCCCTCTCAAGTTTGGAATATATGTTAATAATTCCTAACTTGCTGAGTAGTATCGAGAATTGAGAAGAGTTTAGTTAAATTCGAGGCCATTTGAATTTTGAGTTTTGTCTGCCATGTGTTTTGGCATAGAGAGAAAATAGATTCAGGCTAGGCTAAATCTTGAGTTTTGCTAAATTCAGGCTTGGCTGAATTTTGAGTTTTGTTTGCCATGTGTTTTGGCATAGAGAGAAAGTAGATTCAGGCTTGGCTGAATTTTGAGTTTGTCTGTCATATATTTTGGCATAGAGAAAAAAATAGATTTAGGCTTGACTAAATCTTGAGTTTTGTTAGATTCAGGCTTAGTTGAATCTTGAGTTTTGCTAAATTCAGGCTTGGCGAGGACCGAATGACCGGCGAGGACCGAAGGGCCGACGAGGCGATAATCGAAGGGCCAGCGAGGACCGAAGGGCCGGAGAGGATCGAAAGGTCGGAGAGGATCGCATTGCCTGCGAGGACTGAAGGGCCGGCGAGGACTGAATGGCCGACGAGGATGGAATTGCCGGCCAGGACTGAAGGGCCGGCGAGTACCAAAGGGCTGGCGAGGATCGAATGGCCGGCGAGGATCGAAGGGTCGGAGAGGATCAAATTGCCGACGAGGACTGAATGGTCGGCGAGTACCGAAGGGCCGGCGAGGATCGAATGGCCTGCGATGATGGTCGAAGAGCCGGCGGGGATCGAAGGGCCGGCTAGCTTCAGGCGTGAAGAAGAGCGACATGATGAAGCGATCTAAAGGCGCCGGAGCCGAAGATGCCGCTTATGAAGAAAACGAAGGCGGGAGAAGATGCCACATAACGCAAATAAGAGGACTGAGAAAAGCTCCCGACGAGCAGACGAAGACGAAGGTGGGATTCCTCCCTTCCCGCAAGAAGGCCGGCGGGAAGGGAGCCTTAAGGTCCTCTTTGAAGATTATCTGTCGTTAGGACAAAAAATTGGCTCTGATACCATATTGAAATTTAGAATAATGCGGAATACTTAATACTTTCATTAATATGAATGACGATATAAATAACTCTTACAAGAATCCTATAATAGGAAAAATAATAAAAAGTAAATGATATGAAAGGAAAAATATATATCTCAATATCTCCAATAATCAATTAATTTTAATTATTAGGAGATATAGGAGATAATACAAAACGGGAAAATAAGTAATTCCTAATCTAAGGAATTAAATATAAAATATCTTCTTGATATGAGGAAATAATTTATTGCAGGAATAAATTATTTCCTATTATAATTCCGAACACACTATTTATCACTAACAATTTTCAATTATTAATATATACAAATTAAAATTGAAAAATTTATACTCATTAAATTATTTTGAGAGGAGTTCAAGAACATGCATAATAAATGGATTAAATCTTACATTAGTTGCATTCATATCTTAATATAATACTAACATGTATAAACAGGTTAACAAAACAATGATCGATATCGTTTAGGTTTTTATTATTATTATTATTATTATTATTTTTTGTTGTAAAACAAATTTTTTTTTATCTTTGTTTACAAAGTGAAAAAATTCATTAAGAATAATGTAAGGATTTATTATTATTATTATTATTATTTTATTGCAAGTATTCCATTACAATATTGTGTTTTAACCTTCATTATGTAATTCAAATACACTTGTCTCCATCAATATATATATATAGCTTTTTATATAATTATTTATGTCAGATTTCAGCATTAGAACTAATCAATAAACATACATATGTACTGGTATTTGTTTAATATTTTTAATGTGTAGATCTGGATTATTAACTTCAGCAATGATGTAAGAACTTTTGTTGTATTTATTTTTTAAATTTTTATTTCTTCTCATGCATCACTGAATCTGCTATTTAATATTCAGTCTTCTTCAATATATATATATATATATATATATATATATATATATATTTTTAATATTCAGGTCATTTATCTCGGGCGTTAATTAATTAGTTATTATTTATATCGGTCAAGCTGAGCTGTTATATTAAAAGGAACTAATTTTTTTTTAGATTGATGAACATTATTGGCAAATAAATACATTTTATAAGATGATCTCAATCATTGACTTTGTCTTTTTTCTTTTAAATTAGAGGGTAATATGATCTTTTTCATTTGTTTACTTGTATGCCTACTGGTTCTCTATAAAGGGAATTTAGAGCTCATAAGTGTATTATGGTGAGAAGCTGTAGCTCATTTATTTGGTACTAATGAAATCTCCTTCTTCATAAAGATAGACCGATCAACTTAACACTATCTGATAGATCTTTTATGTTTGATTATCATGATTGTAATTTCATTATTTCTGCGTTATTTTAAAATAATAATTTGTATCAGAGATTCGGTGCCCGTAATTATTTCCAGCAGGAGGTTCTCTATGTTTTGTCGATATATTGAGGGCAGTCAACAGCAGATCGGTGACTTGTTGCAGGGGAACATTTGGCGCGTGGGAGGAGCTATCGTGGCAACAGAGAGACTCTGACAATTCCGTGAAGACGTGCAGGCGGAAGCAGCATTGGGAGTCGAATGGGCTTGGTCAGCAGAAAGCTTTGCATGGGAACGGAAAACAAAGGGAAGTTTAAAAGGGGAAGGGGAAGGGGATGGGGAAATGCCAAAAAAAAAAAAAAACAAAAAGAAAAAACAAAAAAAAGAGTTCCTTTTCTTATTTATTTATTTATTTTAAAAGAGGAGAAGGAATTTCGGGAGAAGAGAAAAATAAGAAAATGAATTTTAGGAAAGAAAAAAGAAAAAAAAAATAAAAAATAGGAAAAAGAGGGTAAAAAAGAGAAAAAATATTTATTTTTAGAAAAATTTTGTTCTTTTCTGGTGAACTATTTATTTATTTATTTTTTTATTTCAAGTTTCTAAAATAAAAAGAAAAATATTTTAGAAAATATTTTATTCAGCTTAAGAAATATTTTTTTTTGGAATGAAATTTTAATAGTGGGAGCAATGAATGATAACACAATGTTAGGTTCTTTAACGTCCATTATAACTGTAGAAAAATCGATTTATAATGTGGTTACATATCCTTTTAAAATTGATGTGATGAAATTCGACCACAAAGGGAACTTTGGATGCGAGGAAATGGTTACATTGTGTTATTTGAATATGGAGGAGTCCCCAATAATGAGGAATGTTCTGAAAAGATATTAAAGAGAGATTGATTGAAGATGAACTCGAGTGATTGTGGTTCGATCCGAAATTGCTTAACACAAGAGATGAAAAATGGGGTGAAGATTGACACTTCTGTAGGGAAATTGTAGAGAATGTTAGAGAACAAATATCTCACAAATAGCGTGAAGAATCGTCTTTATATGAAGTGTCAACTTTATAGATTTCAAATGGGATGGAGGATTATTATTGATGAGTACTTGAATACTTCACAAAGATGTTAATAAATCAGTTGAATTTGGATGAAAAGTTTAGAGATGAAGACAATGCACTCCTTATGTTGCTTTCACTCCTAGAGAAGTACGGAAACTTCATTACGATAATCATTCATGGAAATAAGATCTTGAATTACAGTGAAGTGACTACATAGTTGTTGAATCACGAGTTTCGTTGAAGGAACAAGAAGTCTGTAAAGATTGAGTTAGTTGACGCATTTACAGTCTAACATGACATATCAGAGAAGAAGAACAATAATTTGGTAAAGCATAGTAACAACGGGGACACTTTCTCAAAAGTGGGGCAAGTCTCATGCGTGCAGTAGTCAATATGCTTTCTATATTTAATCTGATTATTGGAAGAAAATTTGTTCGAAGCTAAAAGATAAGAGAAAGAAAGTTGTACCTGAGGAGAAAACTAATTTTATTGTGGAAATATGTGAAGAGGTGGATTCAGATGCATCATTATATGCAGTTTCTCACAGTTTGTTGACGGATGATTCGTGTTGGATTCTAGACACGGGTGTTACATATCATTTTGTTCTCATCGAGCGTGCTTCTGTACGTACAAGGAGCCGGATAATGATGGGGTGACTATGAACAATGATCAAGCTTGTTTTACTATTAGTGTAAGGAGTATCTTTATTATGATGCATGATGGTATTGTGAGAAAGCTGATCAATGTTAAACATGTTCCAGATATCAGGAAGAATTTGTTGTTAATTGAGGGTTTCAAAGTCCAAGGGTTACAAGGTAGTTATTGAGGCATAAGTTCTAAGGTTATGTCGTGGAGCACTGGTTTTTATGAATAGAGTTTTCCATCCCACCCTTTACTATCTTTACGGTAGTATGGTGATTGGAACGGCTGTTGTTGCCGATGATTCTTCTGACGCCACTATATTGTGGCATATACGGCTAGCTAATGTTGGAGAGGCTTCACTGATAAGGATTAATAAAAAGGGTTAGCACATGCAAGCTTGATTTTTGTGAACATCGTGTATTTGAAAAGAAGATACATATATCATTTGATACTATTATCCATAATACAAAATTTATTTTAGAGTATGGTTCAGAAAGATATTTAAGGTATAATAAAGATAACATCATTCAACGAGTGGAGATATTATGTCTCTTTTATTGATAATAACTCCAAGTATGTTTGGGTGTATACCGTGAAATGCAAAAAAGCGAGCTGAGGATTTTCATAACTGGGAAGAAGTTGATTGAGACTAAGACAGGTAAAAAGATTTGGTGTATCAAATCAAACAATGGGGGAGTTCACTTAGGATGTGATCTTGCAAGAGTGCCAAAGAGTTGGCATATAACACCAATTCACTGTTTGAGAGACCATAGTAGAATGGGTTTGCAGAGAGAATAAACCGAGCTTTGGTAGAGAAGGTTCAGTGCATGTTATCCAATGTTAGGTTGGATAGATTTTATTCTATAGCCTATGCTTATACTTTTGAATAGTCTATCTTCTGCAGCTATTGGGAAAATGACGCCAAAAGAGATGTAGTTGGGGCATCTTGCGAGAAATTATGAGAACATGAAAGTATTTGAGTATCCAACTTAATACAATGTGCAAAATGATAAACTGGAACCATGAGTAACAAAGTTGATCTTAATTGGCTTCAGGCGTGGAGTTAAGGGCTTCAGGTTGTATGATCAGTCTAAAAGAAAGATTATCATTATCAGGGATGTTACATTGAATTAAACAACCATGTTGAGAAATTGGGCCTCAGAGCAAGCAGAGAGTTCTATTGGACCACAAATATACAACATAAATTCAAGTTCAATGTAAGTCTATTTATTCCACGGAGTTCATCCACTCTGACTCTGAACTTGATTTAGTTACAACTCTAATGGTATTTTTGTTGATTGTGCTTGAAAGGAGGTGAATAAGTTGTTAGGGATTAGATTCCTACTCAAAAATTTATTGCTAGGAGTAGGGAAAGGTACCAAAATGTCCCAAAACTATCTTGGTAGAGGGATCACATTGGATTTGCACTTTCAGTCACTGAGGAAGAAATTCCTTATCACTACAAAAAAAAAGGAGTGAAGTGTCCATACTACGATCTTTGGAGAGTGGAGATCGATGAAGAGATGGAGTTTCTTTGAAAGAATGGTACTTGGAGGTTGGTGAAGCTTCCTCCGAGAGGGAAAACCATCGGATGAAAATGGGTTTATGCAAAGAAGAAAGAATCTTATAGAGCTGATGTGTGGTACAGGTCAAGATTAGCAGCAAAAGGCTTTGCACAAGGAGAATGGATTGAATATGACGAGGTGTTCTCCCTAGTAGTTAATAATCCCTCAATCCACATTCTCTTAGCACTTGTAGCACAATACGATCTGATCTTGGAACAACTCGATGTGAACACTGCATTCCTATATAAAGAATTGTAAGAGGAGATCAACATGTTGCAGCTGTCTTGATATGGAGATTCTTAGGAACAAGGCAACTGAAAAGGTTTAGATTTCACAAGGAGCTTATGTTCAAAATGTGCTAAAAATTTTTGGGATTGATGGCTCGAGCAAGGTGGCGATAAAATTTTCATAAAAAATTAAACACAAATAGCACACAAAATAATTTGACAAAAAATAAATAATAAAAAATGTAATAATTTAGAAGGCACTTTTGGTGAAAAAACTACAACATATGGGTAATTTTACATGCCAGACGATACCGAACGTTTGGTATGTACATTTAGCACATTTTGTTGTCATATATTTATGTATGAAAATTTATATTTCACTTGAAAAAGTTGGTAATAACGGTATATATAATGTGATGTTAAAGATTTTAAGTCTTATACATAAGAGTGCTTTTTTTTTTTTTTAAAGAAAATTGAGTTCCATACAAGAAAAATATGGAATTTTAGATGTTCGATATCAAAATGTATAAAAATTGTGAGGGCATGTATGTAATCATGTATAAATTTAAAGCACCGTAGTGCTATATATGCGTGAGAAATGTAAATACATAAGAATTGTGTGCTCTGAATGTAACCTTCCATAAATTATAACGTAGGACAAATTCTACGAAGCTAAAAGTCGCTCATACCAAATGATGATTAAATACAACTGTGAAATTTAAATCAATTGAAACAATTTTTATCATCTGCCCAACTTAAATTGTAACTTACATAAATACATATGTTAGTGATATATTGAAAAATTTTATCCTATCTACTTTAGCAATTTTGTGACAAAAACTCCTTATAGACTTTCAATAATTCATAACACAAATCATTCAATATTCTTATCAAAACACAACAAATTTAAATTAATTGAACTTGCAATACATAAAATGTGATTTGTTTGAGGCAGCTACAAATTAAAAAACAGTTGTTCGCTAAAAAATAATTCAAAAAAATTGTGATGATATATATATATATATATATATTAAAAAAAAATGAGATCACAGATAGAAAACTGTCACCGTATTTTGCCAGGACAAGTAAGAAAATGTAGATTTTAGCTGTAATTTTTTAAATAAGCTCTCAAAATGCAATATACTCAAACAAACAAAATTGCGGTGCAGTGTCGCACCACCATTGCACCACTGCCCCAAAACTTTTAAATTATGGATTAAAAAAATATTCAAGGACTATTTTAACACTTATATAAAACTCACACACAAAAAATGCCCTATATAAATACTCAGGAGATTATTTTGGCACTATACATTACAATCAAACCATGTCAACACTTGGAGTAATTAAGGACATAAATATATATAATTTTAAGAATATTAGAGCTATCACAAGGATTACATAAACCAACAAATGTCTAAAATGATAATGTATTTTATAGTTCTCGTAGACATCAACTTATAATATGTAAAATGATAATGTTTCTTAAGAAATCCGCTCCCAAGCTTCCAATTTTTTATCGGATGTTAGCGATCGCACTTTAGCAGTATGTGTTAAGCAGAAAATTAGTAAGGAAGATTTACATACCTACCGCTCAACTATTATATAATTACAAATCTAGTAGCTCAACTTTCAATTTTTACGTATATGCCACCCTATCTAATTATGGAAAGGTGTACATATTTCAAATTTTAAAAGTTAAAAAACGGTGGTATTTTTTATGTGTTGCGAAAGATTTGGAAGGTAGAAATGCAAAAAGCAAAGCATAGGGAGTAGATATGTAAATAGATAAGAATTGTGAAGGAAAGTGAAATATGGTTTACATCACACACTACGACGACATCAGGCAAACACAAGAAAAAATATTGCATTAGGACTCCGCATGCATGCGGAGGCCAATGGCGGGGTGCCACGTGGCAAGTGGGCTCCACCACCCCATACACTGGCCAATAGTAGTGTACGGTAGCGCGACCACATTGTCACGTGAGACCACGCCATCGACCTTCAAGCCACTCTACTGAATCCTGATGCTGATATTTTTTCCAAACACAAAGGTTGAATCTCGCCAACAGACTAAAGGTCTTTTATCGAAAGTTTAGAGTATATTCAAAAGCTATATTGTTGCTTTATCTTAAATTTAATGTATATATGAGATAAAAAAATGGTTTCTTGAGTAGAGAAATAGGCTTTAGCTTTGCTACTGAACCAGATATGTTATATAATTGGCCAGCCTTCGTCTGTCTGTTTATGTACATTTTAAGCGTGTAAAGATAGCTACATGCATGGGCACAAATGCAAATGGATAATAGCTTAAGCATATTCATATAAATTTAAATGCAGCCATCAATGTATCTTTCTGGTGCCATGGAAGCATAAAAAAATATCGAACACTTGATAACTAATCATGAGTACTATGGACAAATGATTTCTCTTTTTTCAAACAATTATAACAACAACAACAACAACAACAAGCCTTTATCCCACTAAGTGGGGTCGGCTACATGAACCCTTTTTCTCTGTTGCGTTCTATTAAGTATCATATTTTCATTTAATTTTAATAGATTAAGATCATTTTTTATACAATATGCCCAAGTCTTTTTACGTCTACCTCTGCCTTCCTCAATATCAATCGAAGCTAAAACATCTACTCGCATGACCGGATCATCGGATGGTTGACAATTAATTTGACCAAACCATCTAAGATGACTCTCTGTAATCTTGTACGCCACCAGAGCTACACGAACCCTATCACGGATATATTCAATTTTGTCTCTAAGTGCAAGCCACTCATCCACCTAAGCATTTTCATCTCAACAACATTTAACTTTGTTTTATGCTTCTCTTTTAAAGGCCAACATTCTGTGCCATAGAATATTGCAAGTCTCACAACTATCTTATAAAAATTTCATTTCAGTTTAAGCGGTACTTTTCTATCACACAATAGGCCAGGAGCACTCCTCCACTTCAACCAAGCAACTTAAATTCTACTAATAACATAACAATAGACCCAACACCTTTTAATGGTTTGATCACCCATAGTTACAACTATGGCACTAGAGCTACTACAACTAAAATTACATTCCATGTATTCAGTTTTAGTTCTACTAAAACAAAGGCCTTTAGACTCCAATGTAGGCCTCCATAATTCAAGTTTTTTCTGAACTCTTTCTCTAGTCTTACCCACAAGAAGAATATCATCAGCGAAAAAACATACACCAAGGTACATCCTCCTGTAAATGCCTAGTAAGCACATTCATAACTAAAGCAAAATGATATGGGCTCAAAGCCAATCATTGATGTAATCCAACTAAAATAAGAAAATATTGGTCAATCGTCCTTCTGTTTGAACACAATTAACAGCTTTAGTATACAGATCTTTAATAACTTGAATATAAGGCGTATCAATATATTTTTTTTCTAAAACTCTCCAAAGGACTTCTCTTGGAACCTTATAGTAAGCTTTTTCTAAATCAATAAAAATCATATGTAGATTCTTCTTATTTTCTCTGTACTTCTCCATCAAACCTCTCAATAAATGTATAGCTTTCATAGTAGACCTGCCCGGCATAAATCCAAACTAATTATGAGAAATCTTTGTATAACCTTTTAATCTATGTTCAATAACCTTCTCCCATAATTTTAAAGTATGATGTATCGACTTAATTCCTCTATAAAAAGCACTCTTGTGCATCCCATTTATTTTTAAAAATGGGGACCAAAATACTCTTCCTCCACTTATCAAAAATCTTTCTAGTTATTAAAATAATATGAAAAAGTTTAGTAAGCCAAATAACTACTAAATCTCCGAAATATTTTCGCATTTCAATGGGAATATCATCAGGTCCTACTGATTTTTCACCATTAGTTCTCTCTGAAGTCTCTTCAACCTCTTTTTTACTAATGCAATATAAAAATAAAATATTTTATTATTATTAACGGTATTAAGATTACTAAGGTTGATTGTATTTTCAAAAACTTCATTGAAATGTCTATCAAAATAGCTCACTTACCTATATTGAATATCTTATTTTAAGAAAAATGTTTTTAATTTTCATCTTTAATACATTTTACTTGGGTTAAATCTTTATTTTTCTTTTCTCTTTGTTTGGCCAGATTATACATATATTTTTCATCATCTTTAGTATTTAAATCTATCATAAAGATCACTAAAATCAGAATTTTTTGCATGACGAATTATTCTCTTAGACTCCCTATGGGTCGCCTTATATTTTTCCAAATTTTCTAAACTTTTCCATTTAAATCAATTTTTATAGCACTTCTTATATTTCATCTTTTCTTGTAAAATATTATTCCACCATCAACTATTTTTATTTATAGAAAATTTTCCTTTAATTCTCCAAGTACATCTGTTTTTCTCTTGTTTAATAGTATTTGTTACTTTATCCTACATTGAATTTAATCCTCACAAACATCCTAAATATTGATATCTTGAAATTTACTCATAAGAATAATTTTATTTGTGTCTTCTAGGCGCCTCAATCTAATTCTATGACAATGATTCGTTGTATTATTTAACAACCGATGCCGAGTACTTTAAATTTTCACTTGGAGTTACCTTACAATCTTTACATTCTCAACGATTTTCTTCTCAAAAGAAAATAATTAAATTGTGTTTTATTAGATTCATTCTTATAAGCAATAATATGCCTATTACTTTTCTTACATAAAATATTAGCAATAACAAAATCATACGCTAAAGCAAAATATAATAAGGTCCTACCTTCTTCATTAATCACTCTAAAGTCGTACCCACCACGAATATTTCTAAAATCTTATACTACTCTACCAACATGTCCATTTGAATCTCCTCCAATAAAAAATTTTTGTTCAAGAGGTATCATTTGTATTATTTATTTTAGGTCATTCCAGAATTTTTCTAAATCTACTTGAGGAGCATAAACACATTTAAAATTTTAATATCAACTACAATCTTAAGACCTATAATTCTATCTCAAATTCTATTAACTTTTACAACATTATATTTCAAACACTTATCTATAATTACACCTACATCATTTCTAATGCGACTCCTATTTGAATACCAAAGTTTAAAATCTAAGCTGCCAATCTCCTTAGTGTTTTCTCCAATCTATTTAGTTTCTTGAATATATAAGATATTTATCTTTCAACGAACCATAATATCAACTAATTCCATTAATTTACCTATGAGAGTACATTTATTCCAATATCTCATCCTAATATTAGTTTAATGGACTAACTTTTTTACCGGCATCTGTCCGTAATGTAGTAACCCTAAGGAGATTGGCAGGTATAGTGGCCTTGCACACTTTTCACTATTCAGGTCATAAAGTGTGTCGCTTTCAGGGGACACCCTAGCATTTACACAATACTTTAAAGGATTCATGGTATGATTTTTCGACAAATTTTACAATGGTTGTCGATTATTTAATGCAATCCTCTATGTTTCACATCCGAGGTTTTACACCAGGCAATAACATTGTTATATACTCAAATCTATGATATTTAAAATTTAAGTTTCTTTTCTAATAATTGGAGGAAGGATACTGTCACTAGTACATGTAAAATGTAGTAAAATTCTTATAAAAAAAACTAATTAATATGCCACAAACTGTCAACTCTTATTTGTCAAGGTTTGAAACAATATATTACTGCCATATAACTTAAGAAAGCACAACTACTAGAGCTGTTTATCTTCCAAATTTATCTGAAATATACAACGTGGTACACTGGACATTGTATTTTAAAGAGAAAATGAAAAAAATTATATATATAGGACACGAATATAAATTTATAAATGAGCAAAATAACATTTTAAACCTGTTGAAACTATTTTCTTAGGCCTGAACACTATTAACAAATATTATACTATACGCAAGCAAGTATAAACAGACATCGACCTTTGCAGAATCTAAAATCCTTTTATCTACATGATTAGATTATCCTCATAGTAAATAGAGCATCAATAAGCAACACCACCAAGAAACACATCCCTATCATGAAGCAGGCTCTCAGTTAGCCAGTAACCGTCCCAACATCCACCAATCTTCTGTTAATTAGCAGCCTGAACTCAGTTCATCCAATGTAAACTGGAGGTGAAGGGCAATGGAAAGAGAGTCAAACCTGAATCATTGTGAACTGGAAGATTTCTTCTTCCTCGGGACGTGAACCTTCAATAAGAACTCTTTGTTTGAATTGATTCTATAAAATGATCATAAGCAAAAGCAAACATCAATTATCTGTAGTTGTACAGAAACACAGCACGCAAGCATAAAACAAGGAGCACAGGAATACCTCTTTCACCCACAAACTGCTTAGAATCTTATGTTCCTTGTGGCAAAGAAGAACTCGGTATGTTGAATGGTGGAATAATCTCCTAAATCGCTCGAACTGCAAGAAAATGGTGTATCAGACCATGAAAATATAAAGAGTGACTTTAAGATACTTGCTCTATCATGGCTAGTGGATATTGTTTAGGGGTTTCAAATACTATCATTTTGATAAATCCTGTTTTAGACCTTTTATCGATTGAATCCCCCTCAGCTACATCCTATCATTCATAAAGAGTAATTGATTAAACATTTATCTCACTCATGATTCTTAAATCCTAATCTAAATGACAAAAAATTTATCAGGATTTAAATGTTTTTAGCAGTTATCATGTCAAGTAGCTTTCAGGTTCTGATCTCACTGCCAAATTTACTACTAATGGGATTTGTAGTCACCTGCCCGAGATCAAAGAATGGTCCAAAGTAAGTAGATCTTTCAAAGGGATCGAACCCAGCAAACTGAGAATAAAAAATGTAGTTAGATTTTAGCTAACAAAACTATTCCGAGCTTACAGTCATAGTAAGCAGTACCCTGTACATGACTTCAATCCCATAGTCCTGCCGAGGTTGATCATTGTATTTCAATGCATCAAGCTGACACTGGACAGCTTCCTCAGCACTAAACTGAAAGAATAAACAAAATCAATAACTTGACTACACATTCCATTAAACAGTATGACTGTGTGAGTGGGAACTTATCCTTAAGAGATTTACTTCCAGCTTAGGGCCAATAGGTTTCTTCTTGCGAGATTCAAGCCTGTAAAAGCATCAAAATCACAGCTTTAACACACGTTGATCTGAACAAAAGGTAATTAGGTTATCTCGGAACCAAAAATAGAAACCAAGAACATGCATCAGCGGTGTAAAATGTAACAAAATTCGATATTGAGCAAAATATGCATAGTAAGAAAAAGTATGGTTCTTTGCGAAATACCAAAAAACTTTGAAGAATAAATGGAAGAAAAGATCAAAAACCAAAATACGATTGAACATAGAAAACCAATCGTGTGACCCATACCATTCGGAAGAGAAGAAATCGGGAATAGGAGCGGTAGAGGAAGCCCTGAAACGAGAGTAGGGTTTGGCTTGGAAGCCTCCGATGGGGCTTGCCAAGTGGAATACTGGAGATGAGATCGCCATCGTTTTCCCTCAGTTCATTGGCTTCACCCTTTCCAATCCTTTATCTCCAGCTACAACAAGTTCAAGGAGATTTATTGCAGCTCACAATTATATTTTGGAGAATTTAGACAACCATAAACTTAAAAATTATAAAATTGGTTATCAGATTTAATATTGAGCAAAAATTTAAAACTAATCATAAAAATATTATAATTTTATAAATAGATGAAATTTTGTTTATTATTTTAGCAATATTATTGAATCAAGAAAAAAAAAATTGTCCAGAGTTAAATAAATAACCGAGTCGAATTTAATGACTTAATAGATATAAAACTAATTTAGATATCATAATAATGATGCCAATATGTTTAAATTTATATCTTATGAATTTAGTTGACAATGGAGGAGAAAGGAGGAGATGGGTTTCTTACATGTATAAAATTTTAATAATTCATTTACTTAAACAATTTTTCAAAATTTATTTTTAGCCATTTAATTCAAAAAAATTATGACAATTGGATCATGATGATAAAAACTAACTATAGAGGTGTTAGTTTGCTTGGTTTATCATTTTGAATGTTAAATTCAAATTTATTAGTAGATTGAACTAGTTATAGAAGTGTGTATTATATGGTCAAAACCAAAAAAAAAAAAAAAGAATTAAACCGAAAAACTTTGGTTCATCTAGTTGGGTTTCAAAAATACATTTTACTTCCTGGTTTTTAAAACCCTCATATTTCTTTTTTGGTTATTACTCACTTTTAATTTTTATTTAACCAAACAAATGAAAAGGGCTGAAATTTCGAAGTTAAAAAGAGGATTCAAAAAATTAAATCTAAAATATACATATAAGATATGTAATTAATTCTTGATGTTGGTTCATAAGTAAACCGTATAAATCAATGTAGATCTTGTTTCAATTTTATTAAAATTTTGTTTTTCAAATTTTAAATTTCAATTGCAATCGGTTTGACCAATTGGAGAACCAATCCATCCAAACCGGCCGAATTCTCACGCCTAACAACCTAGAAGGTTAGCTCATGATTTAACTAATTAAACTTGTCTGATCTAATTTTTAAATGAGTTTTAGAAAATAAAAAAAGTAAACCAATGATTATAATGTTAGTAAACTTGTTGTTTGATGATGATCTTATATGAATATTAATTAACTTGCAAGGCCTACAAGAATGTGATAAATATTAAAAAAATATTACTTAATTTATTTTAACAATAATCTAGTGATATCAAATATTAAAATGGCATCCCTTTGCCAAGTAAATATCAACAATTTATTTACTTTATTAATAACACACAAAAAATGCATTATATATTAAGCTTTAAACCTTTGCTTTATAGCTTGTAATGTTTGGTTTCTTTTAAAGTGGGATAGAATTCTTTCATGATCTCAATTTCTTCTAAAAGCATGGCATGACACAAATACTCCATATTTGAATCTTTATTCTAACAATCAGTCTCCATTGAATCACTCAATTGATATTTGGAATGTCACCTGTCCATCAATAGTGTCTAAAATGATTCATGAACCATATATCATAATAATATAGGTTTGGCTCTAAAACTAACCTTTCGACCAAATAAAAAAAAAGTGATTTGTCTATTATGGCATGTCTCATTTTATACTTGGCTACAATATGATTTTATCTTCATGTGATATATTTTGTTTATCCATGACCTTATTTAGCCTATGTAGTTCATACATAATATATATAGTTCTAGATATTACATCAAAAGATACAAGTGTTATAATATATTTTCTATGCTCAAAGAGCTGTCTATCATTGTCTTTTTAGTCACATTATTAAGCACTAATAAACTTGTTACAAATTTATTGTGATTCACCATAACCATAATTTTAAAAAAAAATGGACAACACTCATTATACCATGGAAAATGAACGGGCTTCAAATTTGTTTTTACTAGTGTTTTAAAATTTCAACGTTTGCTTATGATTTATGACCATTGCAGGTCATAAATTTATACAAAAATCTTACTATACATTATATAATTATTTTACAATCTATATAGCCGACAAACATACTATACATACAACCATATAACCTAATCACAAGACTTTAAATGAAATCAAATATAAATTTAACATAATTTTAAAATAAACTAAGTCATAAATATATAACCAACCATTTTATATTTCACTCAAATTTGTATGTAAAGACAATTATAGTTCAATATAAGAAAGTCTACACAACAAGTATAACAATTATGTTTTATGGCAAAAAATATAAAAAAAAAAAACATCAAATGAAGTTAAAAACCTACATCTCCTACTAATCATCATGTCATCTTGATTATCACCCACCAAAGCTCTTGTAGTGTAATTTATTGCACTTTATATTAGTTACCTTCATATCTCATGAATACTAGCTTTTGTCCTTATAATGACCTCCAATGTGTAACATATGTCTCTTCATCATTCCTCTCTTAGCTTTTATCCATATATTTGGGTTAGACACATATTGAGTATCACTCTCTACTCCTTATTTTGAGATTAATAAATCATGTGTGAGTTTGTGTGTGTGTGTGTAATTCAATGTTTAAAACAATAATGTATTTAATGAGCCTTTATGGTCATCCTTTCATATCTTCTTATTTGGAACAACTCAATTTTTTTTGGAGTACTTTACAAATATTTTCTTCTATAATGCATAATTCATGCATTAATTACTATAATAAGGTTTTTATATTTTACACTTTATATTTCAAATGAAAAGTAGATAAATGTTAACATTTTTTTGGAGTAATTCGACAATAAATTTAACCAAATTCTAAAGCATTTCTTTTGATAATTCACAACGACTCTTTTGATTGTAGGATGTTATATAAATATTTAAATGACTCAGTAACATTAGAATTTAATTCTTTTCTCTCATGATATGTTTATTTTCAGTGATTATTTTTAAAATGACTAGTCTAATGATTATTTACTAAATATTAAAAAAAAATTTTAACTATACTGTAATCCATATAATTCTTTTGATATCATAATGTCTCATCAAGATGTTTGTTGACTACAAATTTATTAATTTGAGAAAGACTGAAGACTATTAACTATTTTTTTGTTTTGTTATGATAATGTGCCAATACTAACTTTACTATAGTTAGATACTGACCATTTAAAAATGAAAAGATATCATACTTACATTGATGAAAAAAGAGAATAAGATAGTTTATGGAGTTGATATGTAGACATTTTGCAAAAAAAGGGTCACCCAAATTTCTATTATGTAGAAATAAGTGTTGGTGGGCCTTAATAGGCTGTCTAAAAGGGCATATCAAAGTTTTGCCATAAAGAATCCTATTTAAGCCCAAAAGAAGATGCTGAGGCCCATTCGGGATGACCAAAGGACTGCTTCATTGGAATGAATTAAAAGGTAGAAATTTAAATAAAATAAAATAAAATGAAAACGATAAGGATTTGAATAAATTCAAGCTTCACTCGCTTACTTGTCTGAATAGAGGAATAAAAAAAAAAGATTTTACCAAAATAAGTGCATGATTTTATCTAATAGTTATTATGATGAAATGTTGATATAAAATATGTAATATTCATCGTTCGGCTCAATCGACGATATTATGAATCACATTACATCATCAACAGCAAGTCGTGTGCAGAACGGTGTGATACAATGAACGTCATTGACCACATGCTTGATTTACCGGAGACAACTCAAATTAATCCCAACAACTAAAATCTTAAATAGAATAATTTGGCACCAAGAAAGTAAGCTTTAATCTTCCCCCATATATAATTTTGAGACATGTGAGGGCATGTGGCCACATGTAGCTGTTTGTTATTTAAAGGGCATATAGCTCCATACCGTCTAATATATATGTATTTGCATGTCTAACACTTAAATTTTACTTTTTATATTTAGACCACGCAAATCTTGCATAGAACATAAAATACAAATAATTTAATTTAAATACTACAATTATATTTTTGAGACAATTTGAGTTGACCTTAAGATTATTCATATGAAGAGAACAAGTTTGGCTTCTAAAGGACTTGACTTTGAGTTTGTTTAGATAAATTTGAACTAAAAGAAAAATTAGTATCACTCAAGTCAAACTCAAACTAGGCTCACATGCCAATTGTTAAATTATTTTAGGGCATAGAATCTCTTAATATTCTTAAGTACATACAACTCGAGCAGAAGGTCAAACACCATGGGAAGAGTATCCGGAAAGAGAGAGAGAGAGAGAGAGAGAGAGAGAGAATGATCCCGTATATAAAGATTAGGATGAGAACTTGGACGGGAGGGGAGGTCCAGATTCTAACGACAAGAAGAAGAGGAAAAATGATGTTTGCTCCCCATTTTCTCTTCACCTTTTATACAACCCAGTGGTGAAGGTTATACCCTAATATTAATGGTACATTTCATACTAGATTGTCGACCTTCTCGTGACATCTTGTTGGACAGTTGTATCAAGATTTTAACATATTGCATTTGAATATATTGCAACTAATGTCATTAACATCTAGTGCAACAACTGTCCCTGGTACCCGAATGATTGGAATGAATCCCCAGTTTCAGGTGGCGTTCTAAAATTAGAGAATGATGTGTGTCCTTACTAGTCATTACCACTTTCTACTATTCTTCATAACTTCTTCTGCTAGTTATTCTTATATGGATATGCTCGATTCAGTCAACCCTGTAAATGGGTTTGATTCGGTCACTTCGACAAATGAGCTCAATTCAATGAGATATAAACTCTGAAAATCTCCTATATTAGTATTTGTGTATACACCAATAATATGTTTTTTTTTAAGCGTGCAAGAGAGAGAAAGGGGGTGGGGAGAGAGAGAGAAAGATAGAGAGAGAGATAATAAAATAATTTTAGAAAAATGAGTCAATTATGTTGGTCCAAAAGGAGAACCCAAAAAAGGACCTCCCAACATCTCCTATTTATCGGGGAATTGGAGATGCAAGCATTACAATAAAAGTTATATAATATGCAATACATTAATAATGCTACAGTGAAGGCTACATAATAGCAACATATTAATGATAAATTTATGGCATCGTGTGAAAGCCTAACTATGTATAGCAAAATAAAATTTGGACTCAAATTGTGGTGAGTTACTTGCCTCTTAGAACTCAGCTCTCGGCACTCCGCAAGCCAACTCGACGAGTTAACTTAGCACACCAACTCGACTAGCCACCATAGGACTACAGAGAAACCTTTAAACAAAATTCTAAAATAATGAAAAATTTGGGGACATCAGCATATTATTGGTTATGTTTTGATGACAAAATAAACATGATTTCATAATATTAAAGAGATTATACTAAGAACTACCCCTTTTGTGATTTGGGTTAAAGCGAATTTTCATTTCTTATATTTGTTTTAACAAAATATATAATAATAAATAACAATATTATCTTCCAGCTGTTAAAAATAAAATAAATTTTCTTTTTTGTAAGGTGTCTCCCAATATATATATATATATATATATATATATATATATATATATATATATATATATATATATATATATATATATATATATATATATATATATATATATATTGGGACATTTACATACATTGCTCCCAATTGCTATTTATTTACATATCTAACCCCTAAACTTAGGCCACTGCTGCCACATCCGACCAACTTTGGCCACCACCGCCTTCGGACACCGCTGCCGACCACTCCCTGCTGCGAGAAAACAAGTTCTTCTATGCACAACAATGCAACACGAGAAGTTGTGACCCCTTCCTATTTGTGTGATAAGACGTTGTACTTGTAATCATCAACTCATAATCTAATATTTAAACTAAGCAAGACCACGTAGATTGTTTTCCTTTTCGTGTTTTTGAAATAAAAACTTTTGGTGTCACTATTGATTGTTTATATCTTTCTAAGTGTGTGTTGGATTTCTGTGCAGCACTAAAATGATAATTCATTACTCTACTGCCTTAAATTTTTTAACATGCACCAATATATATATATATATATATTGAATTAATATCTTATATATATAAATACATCATAACCGATTTGTATTTTTTACAATGATATTTGATTATTTAAATATTATTAGTAAATTTGATATCATATTTTGTAAGAATATTCTCAAAAGAAGGCATAGCATGGACTAACTAAGAGAAGGCTACGACTTATAAGCCACCTTAATAATACCCGTTTAAAATAGACAGTGACATGATAAGCTAATTTTTTTTTACAATAATATTGTATTTGTGGTTCAGATACATTCAGAGTTCATATTCTTTCCAATAATTATACCCAAATATATTTTTTAAAAAAAGTTTTACCATGTTGACCAAGTAGACAGCATAATGTTTATTTATTTATTTATTTATTTGACTAAGAAACTTCTTTTTCATGTTATTAAAATTCATAAATTAATCATTTTTTTTTCTCTTTAGTCTTAGGGCTGTGAAATTTATTAAGCAAAAAGAAAAGAAAAGCAAGGATCAAAAATATATTAACTCAAGTAAAATGGATTTAAGATGAAAATAAAAAAATACTTTCTTACAAAAAGATGTTCAATATAGATGGCTGCGTTATTTTGATAAATTTTTCAATAAAATTTCTGAAAAATACGATCGACCTCAATGATTTTAATATTGTTAATAATAATAAAATGTTTCATTTTTACTATCGCATTAGTTAAAAGGAAGTGAGGAAAGAAAACTAAGGATGAAATTTTTGTAAGGTTCTGATGATATCCCAATTTAACTATGTAAATATTTAGGATATTTGACAGTTTATTGATTTAATAAAAAAGTCTTTAATATTATTTTAAAAAACTAAAAAAATGTATTAGGTGTAGGGGAATAGTACTTTGATCCCCATTTTTTAAAATAAAAATGATGCAGAAGAGTCTCCATATTATAGATGTGTCATACTTCAAAATTATAAAAGAGAGAAATTGAACATAGGTTAAGACATATTACAAAGATTTTTCATAACCAGTTTGGATCTATGTCAAGCAATTTTATTATGGAAGATATACATTTATTGAGAGATTTGAAGAAGAAGTACGGAGAAAATAAGGAGTACATATGATTTTTATTGATTTAGAAACAGTCTACCATAAAGTTTTAATAGAAATATTTTTTTGAGAGTTCTAGAGAAGAAATGTGTAAATACTACTCTATTCTTGCTTGGAAGGCTATCAAGGCGTTTCTTTGAGTATATTTTCCTAGTTTCTCTAATATTTCGCATTTTGTTCTTAGTACCATAAATCCTAACCCTATATATAATGCTAAATAAAATCAAATATGAAGAACCGCAAGTCAATTTCGACATTGAAAGGATCCAAATAACTGAATTTGAGCAATCTTATTTCGATTTTGAGCTGGATATTGCTGATTTCAATCCGGAATGGATCCAAATAAGTCAAGTTGAGCTGACTTATTTGGATTTTGAGCCGGAGCAGGCTTGATTTGATTCAAGTCAAGCTGACTCAAAATCGAATATAAGTAGCCAGTAGGTCACACTCAATTCATTTCAATCAATTTTAAGAAGATCACAGATCTGCTAGAAATAAAATCACTTACCCGCCCATTTGGGCAGTCAAATAATATTAATAACAATTTATATGTGTGCGAGCCATCCGTGGGTCTGTAATTTGACTTATTATCTGACAGTCCCGTAACCATTTCATTATTTAACTTTTTGGTCTGACGGCAACAGTAAAAACTTATATGAGATAAGGCCGCATAACGAGGCCGACAAAAATAAAATATTTTTAATTGCTCTAAATATACACTTTATTTATGAAGATAACAGGTTGCCCATCAACTGCCACATTTATTGGGATTTAATATTTTATATACAAAGTGTTATATTGCATAGTTGTCAGGGTGACCCCTAATAAATCCGTTTTCTGGGATCCTGCTGGCAACTATTTTTTTATTATTATTAAAATAGTTTACTTGCAACATTAAAATAAATATTTTCAGAAAAAAATAAAAAAATGCCCACATTTTAAATTCACAACTTCTCCCCAATAAATGTAACCAAAAAAATGTTTCCAAATTCCAAATGTTAGGTGCTGCATTATGATCTACATCTTATTTAATTTGTATTCATTTTAAGTATTAAATAATATAGCTTATATAGTTTCATTAGTTTGTATGATAATACAAATATAAATGTATATTAAAATACAAGACTGTGAAGTTTGCCCTAATGCTATAAATGCCTTTAAATGGACATTTGCGTAAAATATAAATTATATTTGAAAAAAAAATTTCATTAAAATATATATTAAATGGACATCTGTGCAATTTGTTTCGCCAATCGCCAGTTCATATTTGTAAGGTTCATAAATTGGAGGAAGGTTCATCGCACGTGACGGAAGATGGTCAACATTGTCCCGCCAGAGTGAAACTGTCTTGGGGGCCCACATAAGCCTCCACAATTACAAAATTTTGTGGGCCGTTGCTAATAAAATTTCAGGACAAATGTGAAAAAATATTTCTCTTTTAGTAGGAAGTAGTAACACAATGCGATGACAACTTTGGTTGAATGAAGGCTTAGAAGAATATTATAATTTTTCCTTGAATATTGATAAAATTTACTAGAAAGTCACGGTCTGAATTTTAAAAATAAAATAAATTTGAAATAGCGATCATAGCTTATTGAAAAACAATTTCTTCTGCAGCAGCTTCACAATTACTTCTTCAAACAACAACTACTGCTCCCAAAGTAGGAGTCCATACTACTCAAATTTATAAAGATTTTGAATTTATGAATTTTGAACTTCAACCAACGAGTAAGCAGACATACATAATTATGTAGAGCAACCTAGTTAAGTATATTGGGTCAATTAATTAAGCATCACATTTTTTGTATTGCCTTCAAACATATATGATGCATTTTGATAAGCTTAAGCTATTGCTTAATTAATTTTTATTGTTTAGAATTCTTTTTTTTTATTATTTTTTTACTTTGACCAAAATTTGATGAGGAAGCTAAGTTTTGACCAATACTAGATTGACTTGGAGCTGATTAAAATTTAATTGAATTGATTTGTTGATCTTTTAGATTGTGTTCTAATAAAAACACGACTCTTGGCATCTCCAGAGGCATTCTTAACAATTGTTGGGTAATGTGGAGACCTGGTCCACATAAATTTAATTAGATTCTTAATTAAAAATCTCACATACCGCTCGCCTACCTTCCCACCTACCGCTCACCTACCACATCCCATCTACCGCTCACATATCTCTCACATACCACTCTCTTGACTTCTATAAATAGTCTCTTTTGGCTTAAAGATGGAGTCACAAAAGGCCAAGCCAAGTCTTCTAAGAGAGAAAGAGAGGAAGAGAGAGAGAGAGAGAGAGAGAGAGAGAGAGAGAGAGAGAGAGAGAGAGAGAGAGAGAGAGAGAAGGGAGAGAAGAAAAATAGATATTTTCCTTGTAAATAGCGGTCGACGGTGTAATTTCTGGAAGTAATAAACTCCTCTGCAGCTCTGTAGACATAAACAATTTTGTCGAACCACATAAACCAGTGTGTCACTATGGTGTTTGTTTTATGAGTTTAATTTTTTTACTTTATTAGTCATTTTCACAACAATAATCAAATCTTATAGGAATCTCAACATGGATCCCCCTATCAATGAAGCAATATATTAAATACAGTACATGTCAATATTTTGAAGGTGAGCCTTCACAATGGTAAATGAATCAAGTTGAGCCAATTACATGCTTGTTCAAGCTTCGCTCGAGTTTTATTTGAGCTTTATAATTGTGTTCAAACTTAATTATTTTAAGATGATGTCTATTTGAGCTTGGTTCTACTTCAATACCTTTAAGATTATCAAGTATATTAACATGCAATTCATTTGTCATAAAAAATATGCTTCATTCAGGGGATGTTGAGCCCAAATACTTCAAGTGATATTAATTATTAAAATTAATTGTAATATTAAATTCAAATATTTCATATGATATATGGTTCATATGAATTTTGATAATTTTATGATAATTGAATGGAGCTCAACAATATGTGGCTCCGTTGGAAGGTTGAGGTGAATGTGGTGCTATTGGAACATGATAAGAGTGTTGTAATTCAGTCATCTTAAATCCGGTTTGACTCGAGTTCTATGTGCTAACGAGTCATGCTAAAGTTAGTGTTAACTTGACTCATCCAATCCTCGAGCAACTCATTTGAAAATTGCTAGTGTAAAATACACTTCAAACGTTGTAGAATGTAGAGCTCAGTGGCTACTAAATTATTTAAAATATTAAAAATTCTTTTTCTTTATCTTAACTCAACCAAATTTCTTTTTCTTTTCTCCCTTAATTTTATTTTTTTTTTAATTTTTTATGATTCTATCATATGGAATGCTTGAAATGACTTCACCTTGTGAATCTCCTGATAAACAAGCTTGCCGACAAATTAACTCAAACTCAAGCAATTGAGCTCGACATCTGCTTAATAAGTTAGTTAAGCTCATGCAGTGAGTGGCTCAAGTTTAACCAACTTGCCTCAACTTATACTGATACTAAATTATAAGTTGTTGATGTGTGCGAGAAAATTCGCGGTAGTAAAATATCAAATTATCGTCTCAGCTTGGTACAAAGATTCAACACATACTTAGAAAAAAGAAAACAACTAATAATTACACTAGATGTTTTTACGTGGAAAACCTAGAAAGGGAAAAACCATTGGGTGTGACCCAGCTGAAGAGTTTCGCTATAAAAAGATGATTACAACTGCAATCACTTGTCTCACAAACGAGAACAGGTGAATAGGTTTCCCAAGTTACAACGTCCACAGACGGTGATCGATAGTGATTAATGGCTTTTGGTCTGTGGTGGTTGCCGGTAGTTGTCGATGATCAACGATTGTCGACAGTAGTCAACAATGATTGATGGTGGTTGAATGCGATCAATGGTGGTCGACAGTGATCGGTAGTGGTCAACACCGATCAACGATAGCCGTTGGTAGTCGACGGTGGTTGATGGCGGCATGAGTGGTGTTGGACTTCAGTTTATTTTCACAGCTTCAAGTTCCTTCTCAAGTCTTAAGCTCTCATTGCGCCCCCCACTCCCCCTCCCCACCATGAGAGGGATGTGATATATTCATAGAGTTCTGGATGCAATTAATGCAACAATATGAACCACTTTCATCAGACGTCAACAAAGAGTTTCGCTCGATCAGTTTTTGTTTGATGGACATTTAACTGCCTTAAAGATGTTGAAGTTGAGCGATCTTGAGCTCATTTTTCTCGTTTAAATGCTGATTCGACTATGATCTCACTTAATTTGACATCTATTTGACCTTTCATATGTGTCCGAAAAACTTACAAACATGATATAATTGTTTGATCTCGGCTTAATTTGGTTCAGAATAGATTAATATTGATACTATTGGGCCCGTCTGGTCAAGACAATCAGCTTAACTATAAGTTTGCTAGAATCAAAATTTTAGATTACTCTTTATTTATGTTTGAATATTTTTTTGCTAGAACCAAGTTCACCGTTTATAAATATAAATACAAGGAGCACTTTATTATTATTATTATTATTATTATTATTGTGTGTGAATTATTCACACACACGCACATATATATATATATATATTCGCGCAAATGTATATCATATAGTGTTTAGGCTGAATCTGTATAATAATAATTTGGCCCACTACATATTAACATCAGATACTCAGTTTAGCTGGTTGTCTCCTTGCTTTCGATTGGACAGCTGGCCGATTGCCCATTCATAAGAGAAATATAATTAATTTAAAGGCATGTAGGCTTGCCCACGCGGCACAATAAATGCCGAAGGGGTATAGTGTAGTAAGCGAACAGCAAAATTCAGATTTTTTTTTTTTTTTTTTTTTTTTTTTTTTGGACTAGTGATATTTACTTCCCATACGTAAAAGCCGGCTGACTGTTTATTTTTCGGGTTTAAAAATAATTGTGCAATAGTTATTTTTAGATAAATGACAATTTTGCCTCTGTATAATAATACAATTTGTAATGTAACTGTTTTGAACATCTATGACCACGTCGCATCCAATATAGACCCTATCACCAGTCAAAGCTAAGCCACATCCTCATTTTTATTTTCATACAATTTACCAAACAAAAAAAATGGAGTCACCAAGAATTGAATCTAACATCTAACATCTAACATTCACATCTATACCACCGAACAACATTTACAAATCTAACATCACAAATCCAACAAACATTCACATTTGTTGAAGAAAAAATGCTCACTATTGGGAAACAGAGGAGGAAGAGGAACCAAGTAGCGTGAGAAACATAGGGAGGGGAGGAAGTGGAACTAGAGAGCGCAAGCAATGTGAGAGATGTTGATATTTTCATTCATTTCCCTAATTAATTTTTTATTTATTTATGTACAATTCCCATTAGAAACCTTTGTGTTTTCAAGGGAAATAAATCCTTTATATTTTCAAGGGAAATGAATTTTAGAATGTGGTCCATATTAAGTCTAAGTTCAACCCTTTCGTATGCCCTGCTCACATCCGCTGATCTCTATGATGGATTCACGACCGTTGATCTCTGTGATGGGCAGAGTCTATAAATAGATGTGATGCTTAATGTTTTGGTCTCTAAGCTTGCTCCACATAATTTTGTTTCCTCGTCATCGGGTTGTGAGTGAGAAAAGTTTAGAAGATCTATAACACAACTTTACTATATAAGCAGAGAGTTCGCCTTTGCACGTGTAAGCTATGGCTAGAGGTATGTATGATCCTATCTCACTTCCGCTTATAGTTTCAACAAATATATTTTGTTGAAATTAATAAACAATTTTGATATCTTTTGAGATATCATTTAGTTATATAGAATATGAAATTCTTACAAGAGAAGGGGAGGAGGAGGAGCAACATATCCCGGCTTCCACTTTGTGGGTTCAACATTAGGGTCGAATCTGCTGCCTGCATTTTACCCTAAACACGCCGCTCCACTGATGTTCTGACGCCCTAAATAGTAAAATCTTGCGAAGCACCGCCGCACCACTGCTCTACCACAGCCCTAAGCGAGGCTTTAATTGTATTGCTAGCGCGGGAAGGAGAGACAACTACTTGAATTAAGAATGCAAAAAACACAAGAATTCAAAAAAATTGAATTTTTTCTTAATGGCTGAAAACTGTTTCTTTTTGGGAGAATTCAGAAGGCTAAAAGATTAAAATATGGAAAAGATTTTAGTTTTTTTTTAATATATATATATGACTGTCATTTCTTTATTTTTATAATGATTGCTGTTTTTTTTAATATATGGAAAATGGAAGGTCAAAGGCTGGAAAACGGAAGGTCAAAATAAATATAAATTATTACTTTAATCAATATGAGAGATTTTTTAGCGTATAAATAAGCAAGAAGTATATGAAGGAAGTGGAATCCCCAACTCCGCCAAATAAGTGATCTGAGACTTCTAAGAAGAAGAAAGCCATTTACGACCTATGCAGTGGCAAACAATGAGAACTTCTTTCTTGTTGCAACCAAGAGGAAATTTATCCTCATTCTGCATAGCAGGTGAGCAGTGAGATCTTTTCTCGTGTTGTGACCAAGAAGAAAGTCATCCATGTCATGCATAATCGTCTTTTGTGTTGTGGCTAATAGGAAAGTCATCATCGTTCTACTGAGCAGGTGGGTGACAGGATCTTTTTTTAACGTTGCGTAAATGGCTACACTTTGAGAACCTCGTTTTGCAGAGAGCTAAAAGGAATGACCAGAACTTGGAGGACGAGGTGTCAATTCTGTCGAACATTGATTTTATTTCGAAAGAAGTATTACTTCCCTTATGAACTTTGCTTCTAAAAGTACGTAGACTTCCTGTTCGATATCTTTTAAGCGAACTGAGGCAAAGTTGCACCTATTATGGATGACCGATTTATAGTTTGGATCTACCTTTAAAGAGCATGATTATTCCAGGGTCGTCTCCAGGCATGTCGGCCGAGGTCCATGAAAAAAATATTGGTTTCTTTGGAGAAGATCTACATATTCCGACCTTTTCTCATTGAAGAGTTGGGATCCAAGCTGCACTATTCTAGAGGGATTTTATTGGAGAGCGGGACGTGGACCACATATTCTACAAGAGAAGCCCGTTGAGATACATGTTAATCTTAAAGATCAAAGCCCTCAATATAAGTGTCATAATGGGCATGGTTGGGCTTGCCTGGGTAGCATGATTGTGCTATCTACTGATCTCCTCACACGAAATCAATCCTGATGGGTTGGAAACTTGAGCTTCAGGTGTGGCATAGAAGTCATGATGCTAAAAATGGATTGCAGGGGTCTCCCAAGAATGACATTATATGTTGACTCCGACTTGACGATGAATAACTGGATTGAGTGGGTTGGCTATTGAGTAAAATTTCTCATGACAAGGGAGGGATTTATTGTTCCCTCGACCCTTACCTGTCGATTATCAAAATCGTGTAATGGCCAAGATGCAATTTGTAATCTTCTCATGTCAGTCCCAAACTGAGGAAACTGGAATAGAACAAGACATTGAGAGAGCTTTCATTGTAGATTAGGATCCACTTTACATTGTAGCAGAGTTCATCAATTCACGCGTTAATGACGAGAGGTCTTCGTGGGGGACTTAGAGTCCAGCAAATTTGGACTCATTAAAAGTGATAGGCTCAAAGCTTGATTTCTTTCGTGCTGGTTCACCAAGTGCAGTGATAAGAACTTGATCCGTTAGCAACAGGCCTCCAGCAATGATTTGAATTTCGCCCACCACTGGGTGCCCCCCATCTTATTGCTTTTGTGCATGTTGCCCCTAGTAAAAGCATTATCGGTACCTACTAGTTTTTTTTTTTTGCACAAATTGACCAACATATCTCCGTCAAATCAACATTTCAATCTCTTCCTTGAGCTGCTTACATGTTTCAATGGTGTGAGCACGACTTCGATGAAAATGATCGTATTGTTCATGATTTTTCGAGTGAGGTTCTAGAGGTGAGACCACTAAATAATTTCCTCATATTTAATGACCATCAGGACGTTAACACGCGATGTATTGAGCGGTGTATACTCTTTCTTAGGTCGATGCTCACTTCGCTGGCCTATAGGTTAAGGAAGGAGGTCTCGATTCCTCTGTTGTTTGGACTTTCTCCGTTACAAAGATTGATTATTGTCTCCAATGTTACCCTTTCACTTTCCTTGAAATTGCTTTAACTGCTCTTTATGTGCGCTGGTGGCCTCGCTTGTAGTGATTTGAGCCGCAACACTGTGGACAATGTCAGCAAAAGAACGAACTGTCTCCCGTATCAGTGATGAGTAGAAGGGTCTTGAACAAAGTCCCCAAGGAAGACTCCTCTTAGTAACTCCAAATATACTCTAGGAATCTGATGGGTTTCATTGGTAAACCTGAGTAAGTAGTCTTTTAACGACTCTCCTTCACTTTTATGAATTTCTAAGAGATGATATGAATCTTTAATGATTTGTTGGTTTGTATGAATTGTTTTGTAAATATTCTGCCGAGCTCATAAAAGGTGTTTATAGTGCCCCATGATAGAGAGTAGAACAAGGTTTGAGCTTTCTCTTTAAGAGTCACTGGGAATACTTGACACAAAAGTGCATCAAAGGCAAGCTGAATGTGCATGATGGTTCAATAATGATTAATATGTTCATAGGGGCTAGTTATTATTTCATGGTGTCGATGTTCGAAAGCTTGAAGCATGTTGGGATGGTGTGTTGGAAGAAAGCATCCATTAAAGGAGAGGATTCAAAGACATTAAGGTGAGTGGGGAAGCGATTCTTTTTCTCTAGGAGAAACTCTTCCAGGATGAGGCATCATAGTTTGTTAAAAATGATATCATATGAAATGGCAGCAAGACGTGGTGTCAGGTGAGCTACGTGAGATGGTTGAGTAGAACTTGCGGTACATAGGAGTTCAGTTCTTCCCGGGTGAGGCATTACAATGAGTGGTGAAGAGATCCTTTTTCTGTAAGGGGACCTCTTCCCGGATGAGGCGTCACAGCTCGTTACGGATGACATCATCTGGAATGACTACAAGGCGTGGTGGAACCAGGTGAGCTGCGCGAGATGGATGTATGAAATTTTTGATATGTAGAAGTTCAGCATCACGACCTGAAACGACAGCTGAGCGGTGCCATATATGTAAAAAGATAAAAAAATTGTTTGGTATGCTTGTAAATGCCCGAATTAAAATTAATAAAATATTAGTAAATAGCTTAACATCAGATCAAGTAAAAATAGAGCCAAATAGAAGCATTTACTCGTGATACGACACAAAAGTTGAGAGTAATTTTTCATCGTGAGGTTTCGAGTTTGAATCTTGCATGATGCCATTTCGACTATCTAAAAAATAAAATAAAATTAAAATTAAAAAGAACAAAAGTGAAAATTATTATTATTATTATTATTAAAAAAGGGTGGGGGTTTATATTTGGCCCCCATCACTTTCAAGCCAGGGAAGAATGACTCAATGAAAAAGGCAGGAAATTCAAATCAACCAAAGTGGAGTTATAAATCAAAGAGGAAGCCAACTAACCAGCCAAATCCAATCCCTATTTCTTCTTCCAAACCTTCCGCCTTTCCAATTGGAGCCAACCAATTAATCCTCTTTTGAAATTAAAATAATAATAATAATAATATATTGTTTAAAAAATTGATTCCCACACTCCAAAGCTTAGCTTTTAAAAATTTTTTCTCAACTGGCACTATTATTCTAATCATTATTATTATTTTTCATCTATTTCATAGGATTATTATAAGAATAGACTTGTGGAAACTGACATATTCATATATTTCTAATGATTAAACATTCAAAAGAGTCCCCGACTATTTATATTTGATCTTAAAATAGTTAATTGGCTCTTGAAATTGAGGCTAATATAGCATATAAATAATTGGGATTCATTTTGAAACTATACCCTATCTCTAATCTATAAAATTGTGTCATAAATTCACATTTAATCATGATTAAATATTAAATAAATTTTAACTTGAATTATCATATTTAAATGATTCTAAAATGTGCGAAACATTCACCTTAAATCACTCATTAAACATTGTTATTTGATGCAGTTGTTTTTTTTTTTTTAAATAATGACGAATGAAATTTAAATCTTATAAATATATAAATATTCATCAACTTCAGCCTTATCTGAATATAAATATTAAAAAATATATATTTATTTATGAACCAGTTGGGTGTATTCTGGCTACCTAACCGAATGCCTTAGCTTAAAGACCCAAAGAGCTCCATGTGTAGAAGAAATCACAGGACTCATCCCCACAATTCAACAATCTATACTATTATTATATTGATTATTTAAGAAAAATTTTACTGATTATAAATAATTTATTTTTAATTCTCGACTTTTTTTAAAAAAATTATGCGTACTCTTAAGAAGAGTACCGTAGGTAACCTACTAAAGCCTAATGTTGGGAAAAATATTATAGGTTCTAAAGCTTGTTAAGAATGGCAGCCTGACGGCTGACGCCTGACGCCTGACGCAGCTTCCCAAAATTAATTCCATCGCTATTTTATTTAATTGTTTTAATGCATGAAGGAAGTAAGCCCCATTGACCAATGAAGCTCCAAAGCATCCTCCCCTTATGAGTGGGACCATCAATGGATACCATTATCTCTATTAATGTAAATATCGAAATTATCAAATCTTGTTCATTAGGAGCAAATATGGCATTCAAAGGCCTTCATTTTCCAAATCATTAGAGATAAATACCTCTTCTTTATGATACCAATAAAGTTCATATGAAGAATGACATTATATTATCATTCCTCTTTTAATTAGTACCTAAAATTTTGTTAGCTTAATCTTTGAAATTTCAGTCTATACTATGATCATGAAATCGAAATTTTTTATAAACATTTCTCTTATTTGATGGGAGAAAATTATTCGGAGTGGTGCACTAAAATCTTTTCACTTGAAACTCATATCTCTAGAAAGACTAATATAGTTAAGATCAATTCAGACTTCATTTGCTTTTTTTTTTTTTTTTTTTTTTTTGCAAAATAAAAATGTCAATTTTAAAATTTAAAAAATATCTCACTAAACATAACATGCCTGGCATTTAAGTTTCTCAACTTCACCATTAAAGAAAAAAAAGAGAGGAAATTTTATAAATTTATAATTTTTATTAATTAAAATACTTAAAATTTGAAAAAATGGCATGACTTTTAAGTAATAATATAATATGAATCAACAACAACAAGAGTGCATATTCTATCTGTGAATTAACGCTTAATGGAAACTTCGTGGAGGCGGTCCGGAGCCCCATTCCTTTAAAACCCTCCGCCGAGGCCGGTTTGGAGAAGCCAAAGAGAGAAGCCAAGCCGAGGCCGAGAAAGGGAAAGGGGGTTCCAAATTCAAAACTTTTTACCCCATTTTTACAACCCTCTTTCTTCCCAGCTTCTCTTTTCCCTCTTCTTCAATTCGATTTGTGGGGAGCATTACTGCTGCGGTGAGTAATCTCGCAATGGATTGCCATTTTTTCATTTCATCTTCTTCAACTTCTGTTTTCCATGGAGAAAAAGAACAACTTTTTTTTTTTTTTTTTACATTTTTGATGCGGATCCTGATCTCATTTTGTATTTTTTTTATCTGAAATTTCTGATCCGAATTCGGTATCAGATCATTTTTCTTTCCGGTTTGTTTTTTGTTTCCCCTTTTAAACAACCGCACTTCCTTGCTCGATTCACATGGTCCGTCTCATCTGTTCACATTTCTTGAAAAGCTTGTTCTTTTCTTGCAGCTCTAATAATGGCGGAGCCAAAACCAGATAGCGCGTCGTCTAAATCCTCATCGAGGAGGCTCCCAGATTTCAAGCAATCCGTTAAGCTCAAGTATGTGAAGCTCGGCTACCATTACCTAATCACCCATGGCATGTACCTCTTCCTGACTCCATTAGTTGGAATCATCGCCGCTCAAGTCTCCACCTTTTCTCTCCAAGATTTATATGACCTATGGGACCATCTCCGCTTCAATCTCATCTCAGTCATCCTTTGCTCCACTCTTCTTGTCTTCCTCTCCACCCTCTACTTCCTCAGCCGCCCAAAGCCTGTATACCTTGTCAATTTCGCCTGCTACAAGCCAGACGAGGCTCGAAAATGCCCTCGCCAAGTTTTCATGGATAGATCTCGGTTGACAGGCTCATTCACTGATGAAAACCTTGAGTTTCAAAGGAAAATCCTTGAAAGATCTGGCCTTGGTGAATCCACTTATCTTCCTGAGGCAGTAATGAATGTTCCACCCAATCCTTCAATGGCTCATGCAAGGAAAGAAGCTGAGACTGTGATGTTTGGAGCCCTGGACGAGCTCTTTGCAAAGACTAAGCTGAAACCAAAGGATGTAGGAATCTTGATTGTGAATTGTAGCTTGTTCAATCCAACCCCTTCCCTCTCGGCAATGATTGTTAACCACTACAAGCTTAGGGGAAATATTGTTAGCTATAACCTTGGTGGGATGGGTTGTAGTGCAGGTTTAATCTCCATTGACCTTGCAAAGCAGCTCCTTCAATCCCATCCCAATTCTTATGCTCTGGTCGTCAGCATGGAGAACATCACCTTGAATTGGTACTTTGGCAATAACCGTTCAATGCTCGTTTCAAATTGCCTTTTTCGTATGGGAGGAGCTGCAATCCTTCTATCAAACAAGAGATCGGATCGAAGCCGGTCAAAGTACCAGTTGATTCATACGGTCCGAACGCACAAAGGAGCTGATGATAAGTGCTATACCTGTGTGACCCAGGAAGAAGATGCTACTGGGAATATTGGAGTTTCTCTCTCAAAGGATCTCATGGCTGTTGCCGGTGATGCTTTGAAGACCAACATCACTACCTTAGGTCCTTTAGTACTCCCCATGTCTGAACAGCTTCTGTTCTTCGCTACTTTGGTTGGTAGAAAGCTTCTCAAGATGAAGATTAAGCCCTACATCCCAGATTTCAAGTTGGCATTTGAACATTTCTGCATTCATGCTGGTGGAAGAGCTGTGTTGGATGAGCTAGAGAAGAACTTGCAGCTCTCTGAATGGCACATGGAGCCGTCGAGGATGACTTTATACCGATTCGGGAATACTTCCAGCAGCTCTCTATGGTACGAACTGGCTTACACTGAAGCCAAGGGAAGGATTAGAAAGAAGGATAAGATTTGGCAGATTGCCTTTGGTTCTGGTTTCAAATGCAACAGTGCTGTTTGGAAGGCTTTGAAGGCTGTGAGACCTGAAAAGGAGAAGAACCCGTGGATGGATGAAATTGAGAACTTCCCAGTCATAGTTCCAAGGGTAGCAGCAATCAACTAAACTCTTGATGCAGCTTTAGTTATCATCAAGAGTTTCAAAGATTTGGTTCATGATTTATTGTATCCTATTAGTTAAAACCTTTTCTCTCTTCTTTGTTTTTTTAAAGCTGTACTAAAGAAGCTCATTTATGGAAGTAATCACAAGGGGGTAAGTTGGCTTCTTTCTTTCATTGCCTCAGGGGAAGAAATGAGCTATATTTTATTAGCTTGCGCTGTTTCATGGTGGATTGAGGTGGTGATGATGATGATGACTTTTATTTGATCTATTGTATTCAAATTCACTTTCTATTGTAGCCATTATTAAACTTGGTGCTTGTTTATGTTATATTTATATATATATTAATCAATATGGGTATTATATGCATATATACCTTGTTGTTATTAGCTGGATCTCATAAATTTAATGGAGGACAAGCCCTGCATCCGGGCCTTGTCAGTTTGCTTTGACAACTAAGCACTGCCGAATGCTGAACCACAAAGTAAATTATAAAGGTTTGCACTTCACATCAATGGTCGCAACCAACCAATTTCTTGCAACTTTTATCTTTCTTCTTATCCAAATTCTTTTGCGCTGACTATGGAGGTTTCAGTTTACCTTAAAAACATAGTGATTCCAATTCTTTGCGTTAAATATAAATGTAATTTCTCTAATGCTTTGTGTTTTTCTTTGGTTCTGTACAAAAATGTTGCCTCTAAGGTTCATTCGATTTGCAACATTCTGATATTTTAGAGCGATTTTTTCTTCCAATGATTAAGAACTGTGTGTTACATAATTTGATTTAGAGATGACAAAAATGATTTTAATCCGTGAAAAATGAAAGTTGAAGTAATCTTAATTCAATAAATGGTGGAGAATATCTAAATTGCCCACACCATGTTTGATCAAGAAAAGTGTATTATTAAAAAATAATAATAAAAAAGAACTTATTGAAGAACTTAGAGAAAATTGTATAAGCAAAAGATGCTTCCAAATAGAATATATACTAAAATGAAAAAATCTCTAGTTATAAAATGGAAGAGAATATTTCTATTGAAGATAATTTGAATGAGTCTAATAAGTTCCTTCTAGACCTAGAGAATCTAATGTTAAGATTGAAGATGAGGGTAAAGCAATCATCTTGCTTAACTCATCGCCATTAGAAGTATTTAAAAAGAAATCTTAAAAAGTATAGAATGGGAAATATATCTGTCGATGACGTCCGTAATTACACTCTCATCCAATGAGAAGTGTAACCATAGTGAAGATTTGAATATTCTTGAAAGATCTAAGAGCAGAGGTTGAATAGCATTAGAGGAATAATACAGAAATGCAAGGTGTTAGCGTTGTCACGCCCAAAAGTTTTGTCTAGAAAAAATATTTAAAGAGAACTTTCAATCTTAAGAAGATGTGGTGATCATCAATTATAGTTAGCAACCATCCGAATACTTATAAATAAATGAATACTAGATTCTGATTGTACTAATTACATAAGTTCTACCAAAAAAAAAATAAAAAAAAAGGTTCACAAAATATGAAAAGTTGAATGGAGAGGAAGTCTTATTGGGCAACAACAAGACTTGCGACCTTGCTGACACTTGATCTATTACAATAAAGATGCATGATATTCTGATGAGAATTCTTAATAGCGTTAAGACATGCCCCTGGTTTGAAGTGGAATTTGATTTCTCTTAGAATTTCGAATGGTTGTAATTATGAATTCAGATCTAAAGATGGATTGTCGAATGTTATAAACAAAATGGCTTAAACCTTCAATATCTTTTTTTATTTGGAGAGTCTTGCATAATCTGATACCTACTGATGATTTACTTAAATTGGAGGGGTTGCGGTTTCCCTCTTGCTGTGTTCTTTGTAAACATGATGAAGAGTCTCTTATACATATTTTTATTAACTGTCAATTTTACTACTGAGATTTGGAAACAGGTGGGTTCCCTTTTGAATTTGAATAGGAATTATATGCATTATAATACGGTTCTTAACCTTTGTCAGGATTAGAAAAATCTTGGTTCTTTTTACAATGTTGTGCCAGCCGTGGTGCTTTGGTTCATTTGGATAACCCGTGATGAGGCTAAACATAAGGGATTGATTCCTTATCCCCCTCGTATAGTTAGTTTGATTTATAATTATCTTCTGAAAGCTTTGCAACTATTAATCCCTAGGAAGAAGATTACAGGCAAGTTGTTTTCTTGGATGCAGAAATTGAATCCGCCTATTCCTATTTATAATCAACAAGTCCTTATTGTCAAGTGGTGTAAGCCTTCTGCTTCTTTTGCTAAAATCAATACTGATGGTTGTTGGAAAAATAATCAGACTAATGTTGGTGGAGTTTGTAGAGATTTTCTTAGCTCTATTTTCTGTTGGTTTACTGCAGGTTTTGTTCCGGTTTCTCCATTGGTAGCTGAAGCAGACGCTATAGTCTTTGCCTTGTTGATTGTGAAGAGATTTGGTTGGAAATTTATCATTTGCGAGACAAATTCGTTGGTTATTTAGAATTATTGCAGGTATCTCAAAGATTATCATTGGAGTGTTAACATTTAAATGAAGAGAATCCCGGATTTGTCCAAAGACTTGGTTATCAGATGGTCTTATACGAAGCATGATGGTAATAGGGCGGCTAATTGAGCTGCTAAAATTGGACTCAATTTAAATTGTGCCTTGATTTTTAAAAGAGTTCCTTTTACTTTAGGGACTTAGCTCTTAATGATTTATTCTGATTGTCTTTTTCGTTTGTTTTTCTAGTTGTGTTTTTTTGTATTTTATTTTTTTTTTGGGGAAGAGGACCTTCACATTCTTTCTTTTTTGTGTGAGTTGTATGTGTGTGTTAGATAGGACATCTTCCCTATCTTTTGTACTTCTTTTTTAGATGAAACGCGTAAGGAGCCGTATAATGCTCTCTTTCTATTAAAAAAAAAAAAACAAAATGGTCTTTATGTTCTACAAGGAGATACAACAGTTGAATTAGCTCACCTGTCAACTAATTTGAATCAGGATAAAGGATAATTACAGCATCAACAAATGAGACATTTGAGTTACATTGGCTTATTCGGTCAATATAGAAAACAGGTGATCTTCATTACATTTATTATGATCTTTGGGACTATTCAACATTTTAAATCATGAAGGTTTTGATGGAGACTCGTATGATTTTGAGGTGGTGTCTCCTACTAATCTTATTTAGAGAGTTAATGAACAACAATAATTTATTACTCTATTATAACATTTGAAAATGTCAATGACTATTAACTTTACACAAGAGTTTGACGGAAATATTAAGCTAATAACAAAGCACCTGTGGTTGAACTGGCGAAGGATTTTACTAATGATAAAAAGTACAGCATCTAAGCTAATTCCTTTGAACAAGTTTATATATTATCTAAACATTTAATTAAGTGTAAATAAGGTGGTCTAAATGGGCAATCTCTTTTATGAATAATCCATTTTTTTAAATGTTAAATTAATCTTAGTTGGTTTAATCGGAATAGTTTTATTTATTAACTCATTTGCTTCTCTTTCTCATATATATATTTCTGGAAGGTGCCTACATGTGACTTAAGCTGACATCTGAGAATAGAATAAAGGGTGTGAAGTAGGGATGATGGCATGCTTTTTCCATCTCATTAATTTTGGAGGATTGGGAGAGAACTTTCAGTGAAGACCTGTTTTAAGTAAGATGAGTGCAGTGTAAAGCAACCTCCATCAAGGACTTTTAATGTGAATCGAAGCTAAAATTGGTATGTATTAATTGTGATTTTGTGTGATTTTGCTTCTTCGTTTTATTTCTATGGTAGCACTGAAACTTGGACTGTGATATAATGTTCACCTCATATTCAAAGAATTGGTGGCTTCTTGAATTTTGATTTCTTCTTTAATCTTATGAGTTTTCATAAGAGTAATGATTTAGTTGATATAAGCAAGTCTTAATTGCAGAATTATTGTTGATTTCGATTACAGGCTAACTTCTATAAATCTCTTATATCTATTCTTCAATGATTAACAAAGAGCTTTAGAATAATGTTCTATTGTGGCAATAACTCTATTAAAATTCCATTAAAACCAAACTGATATTGTTAGGCCTTGTTTTGTTAGAAGGATTTGTAAGAGGAACGTAAACAAATAGAAACAGCTGACGAATATAATTGAAAATATTTCCTCACTTAGTTTATAGGAAATTGAAGTTTCCTTTCATTTTTTTTTAAATACAGCAATAATTTGATAAATAATATTAAAATCAAGATGACATACGAAAGACCACTAAGACTTAATTAACTATTTGACAGATATTATTACATTTCTTTTGAAAAAGTACAACCAATCATATATGTAATATATATATATATATATATATATATATATATATATATATATAATATATATATATATAATATTTGTTGAGTAATCGCCAGACATAACCAAAGTAATGGTTCAAAATACTATACTTAACAATCTACAACTAGAATTAGAAAAAAAATTGTCATAATTAACCTTTATGACCAATACATTAAACAAATTTAAAATTACAAAAACATAAAACACACTAAAATAATAAAAGAAAAAGAAAATCAAAACATAAGAAACTTTATTCCCATCTAAATATTAAAAAGAACATCTTATTGATTCTACAAGATCTACCAATAATTATTCCAATTAAAAAAAAAAAAGAAAAGGTTTCTCCTACAAATCAAAGAGGTTTACCGGAAAGCCACCTCTCAAACAAGGCGAAGCACTGTTTTGGCTTGTTAGATGGCGCCACGTGGCTCCCTCCCTACATGCACACAGCAAAATCATAACTAAATCTGGAAAATATTTTTTTTTTAAAAATCATTTTTCCAAAAATATATACCTTAACGGTGGCATAAGTTAGATTCCCTGAGTACAGCTCTGTATATCTGAAGTTTTTAAAGAGAACCATTGCAATCATTAATCAATCAACTAACCATAATCACTAGAAAATTTAATGACTGGCAGAAAAAACTAAGGTTGAATACATAAGTATTTAAAAAAGAGCTCACCCGGCAACTTGATCGTCGACATGCCAGGATCTCCATTTATCCCTGACTGGAAGGTTTAAGGATCTTATCCATTTTGTAGTGCTTTGAAAGGGAACGAGCATGTCAAGGTCACCACTGCCATTTTGAGAAGAGTCGTGTATAAATCACCAAGGCTAACTCCAAGATAGAGATAGTGAGAGCTTGAGAAATATGGGGATTTGTATTGTAAATGTGTATGTGATGTAAAAAAATAAGCTTCCCATTCAGAGAGGGGGCTTCTATTTCATCTTGAGGGAATCAGTGCGATTTATGATTATTTGCGTAAAGATAAAGCTTATTATATATGTGCAGATAGATGAAGAGCGTAGCAGTGATTATACTAAAATATGCTCATTAAGTGTTTTGATATGTAAAATATGCTCATTAAATGTTATGATATGTAAAATATGCTCATTAAATGTTATGATATGTAAAATATTCTCAATAAGTATTTTGATATAGTAAAATATGCTCATTAAGTGATTATTATATATGCGATTATAGTATATATATGTACATAGGGTTTACCTCCAAAATTTTGAGTTTCTCAATTGAAGTATGTATACAACCATCAATCCCACCGAGCATGTCATAGGAATTGAAGCCACCAAGAGTGTATTATCTGAAGCTTTGAATTTAATTCCAGGTTGAATGATTGAAAATATATGGTGTAGAAAATCTAAGTAGTTGAATCTCACTTACAAGCTTATGAATTGGGGGGTTAAAAGTGAGTTTAGCCAATAATGCGAACTTCGATTCCCTCTCCCCAAGAAGCGGATATCGAAGTGGATGATTCAACTAAAGTTTTCAAAACAATGAAACCAAATCAGCCGGTTTGACTTGAAATTGTCACTTCTACAATCATTCACCCCAAACCTAAATAAATAACATGACACATAGCTACTGACAAAGATCATTCGATAAAGTTGAGTCAACTATTGTTGGGATGAACATTCCCCATTATATTTTATCAGGGCTTAGATTCAATTTAAATCTAAACCACAACATATAATAGAATCACACATATTCGGGAAAACTGAAACAAAAAATACAGATCGGAAGCCCAAAAACGACAATCCAGAAAAGCACATGAGGATTTAACATAGAAAAACCTGAGAACAAGAAAAAGTCATGGAGCAACACCACTAAAAAAAATTTAATATGGATTCAGAAAATTTATAGATGACAAATTCAAATTTCCTCTCTAAAATCGAGGAAACTAATAATACTTCGCTCCAAATCCTTCCTCTCGATCTGACAAGAGAAACTCACACGAAATCCTCATCTCCGGCACTTCTCTCATTCATTGGAAACTTGCCTAAGAACTCATGCATTGTAATAATCTCATTTTGTTGCTCAAAACATATTTCTCGAATCAAAATCAGAACCAACCCACCTGGCACAAGAGCGCCCGGAAGTGGGCGCTAGAGTGCCGATCTCTCGAAATAGAAAACCTGAAACACCAGAGGCGTTAGCGCATGAGCATTGACAATTGAATGCATGAGCATTGGCAGTTATGAACTCATGTGGGTGCGGAGCGTCCGACCTCGGCATTGAAGCACACGAAACTTGGCCCTGAAGCGCTTAACACTCGAGTTCTCCCATGTGTTGCTCCAAATCAAGTCTACACCATAAAAATCACCTACTTGGAGACTGATGGCACCTAACACGTGTCCTCCATATTTGCACCTCTATTCGTACCAAGTTCATAATTAAGAACCGTGGTGTGACTCACCCCCAATCTCAATCTTCATGAAATCCAGCTAAAGCAAAGCATAGTTTCATTTTCTCAATAGTCACCGCTTTAATCAACATATCCGCAGAATGTTGAGCTGTGTGTATCTTCTTCAAGAATAATTGTCCATCTTCAAGGAGAGAGTGTATAAAATGATACCTTAGTTGTATGAGTTTGTCATGGCATGAAAAGTAGAGTTCTTAGCAAGATGAATTGCATTCTACTATCGCTTAAAAGCTTTCCAATCTCCTGCTCCTTGCCCAATTCTGCATTAAAACTCTCTAGGCAAATTATCTTCTTGTTAGCCTCAGTGATAGCAATGTATTCGGTCTCCATAGTTGAAAGTGCAATAAAATCTTCTGCAACCTAGAAACCCAACTCACCATTATATTCCCCAATATATAGATATACCCTATTGTACTTTTTCTACTATCCATATCTTTTGTCATATTTGAATATACATATCCCTGCACTTCTATAGCAGTGCCCTGTTGGCTACTCCCCTCAAGTACTTAAGAATCAACTTTACCACCTCTTAATGATGTCTGTCAATATTGCTCATGTACCTGTTGAACTCACCCACTGCATATACAATATCTAGTATGATGCAAATCATCACGTACATCAAACTTCTAACTGCTAAAGCATAAGGAGTTTTCTCCATCTGTGCTTCCTTTGCTTCGGAGTTAGACGATAGTTTCTTAGTTTGAAGGGACTATCTAAGGGGGCGCAAAATGATTTTGCCTCACCAATTTTGAACCTCTATAAAAACTTTTCAACATACCCTGAGAAAACTTCAATGGTTCTGCACTCCTGTCTCTGCTGATTCTCATCCCAAGGATCATTTTGACTAGGTCTAAATTCTTCATCTTAAACTCAATAATTGTATTTTTAAGTCAACGAATTTCTTTATATCTATCTCTGCAATTAGCATGTTGTCCACAAATAAAATAAGAAAGATATAACTATTACCGAAATGATTGATGAAACAATGATAGTTTGTCCGACACTTCGACTTTCCCACTCTTTAACATAAACTGTCAAATCTCCTATATCACTGCTTTGAAGCCATAGAGGCTCTTTTTCAATCTGTAAACCAAAACTTCTTTTCCTAAAACCTTGTAATAATGTGGTTGCACAATGTATAATTTCTCCTCCAAATCTTCATTTAAGAAAGTTGTTTTTACATCCATCTGCTTCATATGTAGATCTTTCTTTACTACCAGAGTCAGTATAATCCTGACGATTGTCATCTTTACCATTGAGGAAAAAATCTCTCTATAACCTGACGGTTGTCATCTTCACCATCGAGGAAAAGATCTCTATATAATCCACTCATTTCTATTGGATACCCTGCACAACAAGTCTTACCTTGTAGTACATACTGACTGGGGAATTCTGGCGTGTTGAGTCGATTACTTGCATGACCAAGTAGACTTAGGAGGATCCTAGTAACTTGAGATAACGGGTCGATGTTGCCCCAAATCATCTACCTCTACCTGTTAGGGATTACTCCTCCATTCCTTTGACTACCCGCTTTAAACCCTGTCACTCCTCTTACTGTCGTTGATGTTAGCTTGATGGCCTGACTACCGATGAGTTGTCGTCCGTTTGGGATACGACGATTTGTCCTTTGCCCTTATGACCAGAATGTGCTTTGACGTATTAGTATTCCACGTCAAGATGATTTGTTTGTTTCGCATGCTTCGTATGTCAACAAGTCTGCAACCCATATGGAACTGTGAGAAACTCACTCTTCTCCCTGTGACTTAGTGTGAGCTTTAAAAGCATCAGAGTATTCCCCTGCAAAATAACTGTCCAACGTGCTTCCGCCCGATATTGTTTGGGCGGACATTCTCAACATATCCTTGCGAGGTTTGCCACACGAAAGTTTTCCACGTTTTTTCTCTTGTTTGTCTGTCATTGTTGTATGTCATGTTTTTTCGGTTCATCTCTTCTTCTAATCATTCATATCCGGAAGAGAGAATTATTCGAAAAAAGGGAAGTATACGACGACGGACAAACAAACAACTCCTTCAAAAATAAAAAAGATAAAGGAACGAAAACAACCATATTTAGGGTTCTATTGGCAAAAAAAAAATATTGAAGAAGTATAGGGGTTCATTTTTAAAACATTGTAATATCCTATTTAAGCTCATGTTAGGAATGTCCACACATAATTTTGATCAATTTGTTCTTTTTTTGGTATTAAAGATCTACCCTAGTCGCCGCCTCGGCAGTTTTGTTCTCGCGATAGTCGCTAACTGCTCGATCGCGCATCATCCTCGCTAATCAACTGAGGATTGGCATTTTTCTGTTCCTTCCGCTTCGTCCTCGCGAAGTATTGAGAAATTTAGGACAATGAAACACAAGAATCGACACAAATCTAGAAGAACACAGAGATTTAACGAGGTTTAGCCAAGATGTCTACATCCTCGGGAGCAAAGTGATGGTTTTTATTATTTCAGAGGAGTTACAAGTTCGGTTTACATAGCCATAGAGTTACATATCTATTTATAGATAAAACTCACAGATAAATTACAAAAACGCCATCGCTCCCCCCAACCCATTAAATTCCAAGAGATACTCTTTTTTACCAGAAGACACACCTCTTCATTTCAAGAGACTCCAAATTTCTGGTATATGAGTCATACCTAACAAATCTCCACCTTGGCGAATATCTAACCACTTAGAAGAAATACATCATGGAGTTTCTTACACCATAGTGGGTTGGGGAACCATGCCATCTAACAGTTCAGAAACATTCAACAAATTCAAGTAATACAAGAACTTGTTGATATACCTGGCTTGGTCATCGTATCTGCTGCATTTCCATCATATGATCCAACAGAGTGAACTCCACCTACAACTGCACTCACAACAGTTTATAGATATTATCTGATTTCATAGCTCGCAATGTCTTCCAAATTCCTTATTGTGCTAACAAATCTTTCACCATTGTTTGCCACAATCCGAAGTTCCTAGTTCCATCGAACTTCACTATCTCAAACTTTGCACGACATTGTCATTTAATCCTGAAATTTCCTCTGTGAAATGCAGCAATTTTCCCGCGGTTCTCTTATGATTCGTGAATCAAATTTTTCACACGAAGCACTTTTCCTGTTTGTAGAAAAATTTGGTTGAATTACAACAAACACCTTGCCTGAAGCCCTTTCTTGTTCGTGTGAAAGCCTCGGCCGAACTCCATCTGTCACAACTCCTCCTGTGACAAACTTGCGAACTCCATTGATCGAACTCCTTTGTTCGCAAAATGAGGCTTCTGTTTGCAGAACCAAACTCCAACTCATGATCCTGATCGCAGACGCTTGTGCGAATACCTGGCAAACTGCTCCGCGCGAGGCTTTTTCTCGGTTGCGAAGAAGACCCGCAATCCTTCGCATGTTCATGACTGTTTGAAAGCGAAAAAAACCTTCGCAAAGCCTTCGCGTCTGTTCGCGCGAACCCCACCTCTCTGAATGCCGCGAAAGCCTCTGTTCGCGCCGAACTCCTCTGCTCGATTGCCAAATTGCTGAAGCTGGAAATCACTCTATTTCTCTTAATTAAGTATCTCCTTAATTAAGTATTTTCCTTAATTAAGATTCCCAGAAAAAGCAATCTTACTTTTACAATAATGAAATTACGTTTTCTTGCTTTACCTAGTAGGAAAAAATAAAATTTCCTTTATTTAAACTTTCCTTCGTTTCCTGCTCCACTTGTGGAAAGGAATTTTATTTTCCAAATTTCTTCCTTTCCTGTTAAAAAAGAAAAAGAATTTCCTTCCATCAACTTTCCTTAATGTTTTCTTTCGTGCCTTTCTGCCGCAGATGTTTCCTGGAGGGAATATTCCTCATTCCCTTCTGGTTCTTTCCTCTCCGCTTCCCGCTTCCCACTTCCAGACTCCTGCGCCTCCTGTTTGTGGAACAGATCCTCCTGTCGAAGCTCGCAGATGCCGCGAATGAAGCCTTTCCCGCCTGATTGCGTCCGCCTCCGATTCGCCGAAGGCTCTCCTGCTCCTCTGTGCCTTTTGCGAACGCCGCTGAACTGCTGGTAGGCCTCTTCGCGTCGAATGTCTCCCAAATTGTGAAAACCCTCGCCGAACTTCCAGTGAGATGCCGTGATTCGCCTAGGGCAGAATAACTTGTGTCGAACGCCTCCTTTGTCGCCGCGATTCGCCTATGACAGAATAACTTGCGCCGAACACCTCCTCTACCGCCACAATTCGCCTGAATCTCCTTCACTGAACAGCTCAAAAAAACACCAAATCCTTCTTCGTTCTTCCTATGTCGATCTCCTCCTATGCCCTAGAACCTCGCTCTGATACCACTTGTTGAGAAATTTAAGGCAAAGAAACACGAGAATCGACATAAATCTAGAAGAACACAAAGATTTAATGAAGTTCGACAATGATGCCTACATCATTGGGAGTAGAGTGGCGGTTTTTACTATTTCAGAGGAGTTACAAGTTCGGTTCACATACCCATAGGGTTACACATCAATTTATGAAAAAAAACCACAGATAAATTACAAAAACGCCCTCGCTCCCCCCAACCCACTAAATTCCAAGAGAAACTCTTTTTCATCAGAAGACACGCATTTTCATTCCAAGAGACTCCAAATTTCTGGTGTATGAGCCATACCCAACACAAAGCAATCACAATTAGAGGTGTCACGTAGGGAGGCGTGAGCAAGACCAACAGTTGCGATTAGAGGCTTCAACTTCAAACGACAGAGAGACAGGAGTAACTTAGGTGGTCCTTGTAAGTAGCAGTCCCGTCATTGCCTTCTCAGTGGGTTCTGGCCACGATATAGGAGACGACATGGAAGCACAGCATAGGGACATAGGCCTGGTGCGGTTTTGCATGAGGGACTGAGGGGTTGCAGCTTCCTGCATGCTAAGGCAAAGTGCATCGTGCGAATTTGTAGGAAGAAAGTCACTTGGATCCCTGTGATTAAAGATGTCAAAAATATGAAAATAATGTGAGAGGTAAAGGATTAACTTTCGGAGAAGATAGATCCTGAAGTTATGAAGGTCCTGATCAAGCTTATTTTGGGAGCTAGCGTCTCGACAGAAGCCACAACTTTAGCACTTGTTTCAATGCAGGTAAAGCTAGATCTCCCTCCGATGGATCTGAAGATCGATGGACTGACCACATATCTGAGTTGGTCACGTCGGATCGAGGCTGCTCTGGTAGGAAACTAGAGAGATACCTGACGGGGATCAAGCCAAAGAATGACAGTTCTGAGGAAGATAAGTGGAAGACTACACATGCTTTGCTTTATAGTTGGTTACTCATCAGGGTGTTCTAGTTCAGCATGAGATCAATGTTGTGGTACATAGTGATAGATCGATTAAAGAGTACTCCATAGATCTAAAGCGACAGTTGGCAAAACTTGATCACTTCTTATTGATATCGAGCTGTGGTGATCTAGGGTGCAATAAAGGAGAAATCCTTGCAAAGATGATGCAGTTTATGGCTCATTATAACCCTTTCTTTGATAAGAGGAGATTGGTCCTCCTAGCTCAGGAGACTATCCCTTCACAGAATCAGGCATTGTTGCGATGATACGAGAAAAGAGTCGCATAAAGCTAAACTCTGAACCAAGTGGACTTCTGGGTGCGCGATTAGCTTTAACTGCCACAAGCTCAGGTATGATAGATATTCAGGGGGAGACTCGCAAGTGCTTCAACTGTGGTGATGTTGGGCATTTGAGCAAGATCTATCCTAAGCCACTTAAGGAGCGAGATAGGTGGACGTTGATAAGTTGGAGATCGCGGCGATCAAAAAGGGGGAAAGGGGGCTACCAGGCAAATTTGATGGTAGCAGAGGAGTAGGGAGAGACATGTGTGCGTTTTACCAATGAGGATCATGTCTGGAATTATTGAAGATGAAGCAGGAAGCGACAGAAGATGTGGCTGAGAATGCTTCTAGCCAGTCATCACCAAGGAATAACATTGTTATTTATGCTCACTCTGACAAAAGTACTTGTGATACACATGCTTTTGCCTCTATTTCCACCATATGATCATCGAAATGGATAGTAGATTATGGTGTATCTCGACATGTGACAGTATTGCTAGAGAGCTTTCTTCCTATACTCCCCTAGCAGTACCAGAGAACATCCAGATTGCTGATGGTACAACACACCATGTAGTTGTAAGGGTACAGTGAGGAACCAATTATATAACTCTGTCTAATGTTTTGTATGCTCTTTCTTTTTAATGAATCTTTCATCCATTACTGTCATTATTCGCCAGCTAAAATTTGGCGTTTCTATTCGCCAACTAAAATTTGGCGTTTCTTTTGATATTCTTAAGGTGATCTTCCAAAACAAAGGGACAGGCCATACACTTGGACCAAAAGGTGGCATGATGAACTGTCATATTTGGACTGGGAGGAGTGAAATCAATTTGACATCCATGATAGAGAGTGCTGGAGTAGGAGAATCTTGGAGGAGTATGAATGATGTGTTGTTGTCACATCACAGACACATAGTACACCCTTATTTTATTTATTGAGCAAATTGTATCATTCTTTATATGGAGAGGCAAATAAACAAATGTTGGTTATGGGTTTGACAAGCTTATTAGGAGCTCTTATATCATTTTTGGGAATAGGAGTTCTGGTGATTTCGACTTAATACATTTTGATGTTTGAAGACTTTGTTCTACAAGTGCTATGAATGGTTATTGATATTTTGTAACTTTTATTGATTGTTTTTCTTGTGTTAGTTATATTTGATGAAAAATAATGACGATGTGTCTGCTTGATTTAAAGACTTTCATAAGGTAATTCAGACTCAATATGGTGCAATAATGAAGGTAATAATATCGGATAATGGGACAATTTACCAGTAAAGAAATTGGGGAATACTTGTCAGCCCAAGAAATATATTATCAAACTACATGTTCATGCATACCAACACAAAATAGAGTAGTAGAGAGAAAGAATAAACACTTTCAAGAGGTAGTTTGAAGCGTAATGATCGCAATGAATATCCAAAACACTTAAGCAGTTTTAATAATTGTTTAATTGATCAACAGGAAACCTTTGAGAGTGTTGGATTGGAATTCTTCTTGTCAGATGTTGAAAGGAGATAATAGCGGGATCCACCCATTGAAGGTATTTGAGTGTGTATGTTTTGTGAAGGATAACAGACCATCAGTAGAGAAATTGGATCCTAGAGTTGTGAAATGTGCGTTTGTAAGTTATCTATGTTGCTAATAAGGAGTATGTCTGCTGGAGCACGATAGATAAGAGACAATTTATGAGCATGGATGTGTTATTTAGAGAATTTGAACCGTACCACACCCAAGAGGTGGTCCTTACCCATCGGTGACTTGTCAGATATTAGAAATATGAAGCAAGAATGTGAGTAGTAATGGTAAAAGAGTGGTACACATGGGAGCAAAGCCTTGTATTATGATGTTGGATGAAACAACTGAGAACTGAAAATGAGGAAACGGTGCCTGCATTGTCACTTGTGCAAGATAGTTCCTTGTTTCAGTCTTCCCTGATCTTAAGACACCTACACCATCCACCTACAACTCAGAACTCTCAAGAGATATGATTCCTTCATTTTCTCCAAACCTCCAAACTTTAAGAAGACCATTCGTAGCAATTGGGGACATCCTCTCGATTATTTTAGGTGGGAACATGACATTGCTAACTTTGTTACATATTCTAACATATCAATTGTATATGGAGAATTCATTGCATATTTGGACACTGTCACTAGACCCAAGCATTGGCAGGTTGCTAAGGAGAATCCCAAGTGAAAAACGGGTATGCATGAAGAGCTTAGACCTCTCAATAAAAATCGAACATAGGAGACAGTGTCACTATCAGTGGGAAAAAAAGCAGTTAGGTGCAAATGGATCTTCATAGCTAAGCAAACTAAAGATGGGAAGGTGGAGCGGTATAAAGCACGACTGGTAGCGAAAGTGTATAGTCAAACATATGACATTAACTATGATAAAACATTCGCACCACTAGCAAATATGAGCACAGTGGTTTCTCTTGCAGTGAATGATAGGTAAGGATGTTACCGGCTAAAAAAAAATTATAAAAAAATTTGGCTCGTAGCTCGACCCATTTATTTCTATTTGATCTCGATCCGAGCCAAAATTTAAATCAGTTTTGAGCGATATAAATTTGCTAAATTCACAGACCTAGCATTAGTAGAATTGTTAACAATCCGATTTCAAGCTGACCCGGGCCAGCTCAGAAAAAATTTGACATGGAGTTTTAGCTCGTATCTCGGCTTCTTTATTTTGATCCAATCTCGAACCGAGCAAAAAATTTGAATCTTTGTTCGAGCAATTAACATTCTTTAAGCTAAATTCACAGCCCTAATGGTGGGTAAAGATTATACCAACTTGATTTGCCAAATGCAATTCTTCATGGTGAGTTACTGAAGAAGGTATATATGAACATACCACCATGATTCGGTATAGTCCAGACAGTGGACAAGGTGTGTAGGCTCAGGAAATCATTGTATGGCTTGAAGCAATCTCTTTGAGTGGTTTAACAAGCTTAGAAAGACCATGGCGGGCATGAAATATCAGCAGATCAATGCAAATCATATGGTATTCTTTCAACAACGTGAACAATCCACAAGAGAAGCGGTCGATCTTTAGGAAGAATGGGCATAAAGACATTGAGGTATTTTGTGATGCTGATTGGGCGAGTTGTACAGAGGACAGAAGCTTTGCCTCAGGAGACCGCATGTTTGTAGGGGACAACATGGTCTCTTCGACGAGCAAGAAAGAGTCTGCAGTAGCAAGGTCAAAAGTAGAGGCAAAGTATAGGGTCGTGGCTTAAGAATTGCAGGGATGGTATGGCTGAGAGTCTTGTTAGTTGAGCTCAAGGTGGACAAAGGAACTTAAATGAAGTTGTGTTGTGACAACACGTCAACAATCAACATTGCCAATAACTCGATGCAACATGATAGAACCAACCATGTGGAGATTGATAGACTCTTCATAAGGAAAACTTGAATAACGGGCTAATAGAGCTAAGTCATGTAGCCACTAGAGAGCAAGTGGCTGAATGCTTCACTAAAGGACTTAGTTCATTAAATGTGTCTACGTTATACGACAAGATGGGCTTAGTGGATATTTTTTGCCCATCTTGAGGAGGAGTGTTGAGAATTGGACCTTATTTAGGATCTTATCAGTAAAAAGGGAATATTGAAGTAGTCTAAGGTTTTATTTGTAAAACATTGTAATACCCTATTCAAACCCATGTTATGAATGTACATACAAAAATTGGACCAATCCGTTCTTTTCAGCCAATGTTGAATTATTCTGTCACCGAGACTGATATCTCAACGTTTATGTCCATCAAGAGACAATATGAGACCACCCTATAGAATTTTCATTAGAAACAAAATTAAAAACCTTCAACAAGTAAAATCTAATCAAGAATGCAACCTCAAATAGAGAGTCTGACATATCAAAATAGTAACTTCTGCATTGAAAAGTAATTTTCATATATGATTAATTTTTAGCTAAAATAATTAATAGGATAGTCACCTATAAACAAGTGCACGATGTCCCCTACGCGTAAAGTTAAGGTGGTATTGGGCGCTGCTGCTTATGCTGACGCTGTAAGCCAAATCAAAGTTGCATCTTATCCATTCTTCCACAGTTCCCTGAACAAAAATACAAAAAAGGTTACATTTCACACAACGATGAGACTATAACTTTTGATGTTATTGATTAGCAACAAAAAATTCGGATCATATGCATCATTTTCTTTCCAAGCTAAATAGTTCATGGGAAAATATAAAATATATATGTGCTATAAAGTAGAGGAAGAGCTTTCAGCAGCGGGAGCTTCGTCTTTAAATCTTCAATACATTTTATTAATCATTTCAAAATCTATGGAACACATACCTCCTTGATATGAAGTGCCTCTCTCACCGCGTGGTTATTTGCCCAGTAGTAGACAAGGTAATTAGCATAGTTCTACAAATATTAGCAACTTCAATCAATATCTTTCTAAAAAACGTTAACTAAGAGGCAATTAGAAATCAAATAATCAAATTAATTAGTTACTTAACTGGGCACTTGACATTCATAGCAGGTGGTGGGTTGTTCAGTCTATCATATTTCCTTTCAAGAAGGTAAGACCTCCTTAAAGGTACGCCTGATCTCTTCTTCCATGGGTCAAAATCCATAGGACATGCGGGATACAATACATCTTCCATCGCAATTTCTTTCAAGAGCTGGACAAATGCACTGGTCCAGTTAATAAATATTCAAAATTTACTTTTAACTGTACATTTAGCTGAACGAATCATATATAATTTATTATTATAAAGCTCGCACAAGCAGAAAAATTAAGATAAAAGAATTTAGTTCGTTCAAGGAAGTATTCGTTAAAACTCAGTTCATAGAACTCATTTACTAAAAGTGATGACAGCTTCAAAATGAGAGGATTCCCATTTTTTTAGAAGATTTATTGCTTAGCAGAAAAATTATAAGGCTTCAATAAAGCAAGTTTGGTCAATTTTTATTACCCCATCAAAGATATCGAGATTTGCCGCACAATCAGGCTTCGTTCTATGTACATAGCTTTCTTCCCCGATACAACTTGTCCTTATTGCCTGAAAGATAACTTTAAAATTAGTTCTTTAACCTCTTTTCTAAGAAATGAATCCAATTTCAGATCAAATCCTATCATGTAATTCAAAATAAAGATAATAATATATTAAATAAAATAAAAACGGAAATGAAATCTAAAATCTATCAGGAGTACCAAATTTTCTCAAATTAATCTTTTGCATTGTATCAGATAATCTGATAAAGCGGAAAAAAATTTACCAAAAAGAGTTCATATGAAATCATCCCTATTCCAAATCCATAAGCCACAGTCATCCTATACTCATCTTCGTCATCTGTGACCGGATTGCCAGCTAAATAACCCTGAAATAATTCACCATTGCAAACCACTGAAATATAAATGATAACATGGTTGGGATCCTGCTGTAAAACTTTTAAAAATAATAAATGTATGCTACCATACCTTGAGATTGAGAATTGGCTGCTGCCCTGCATCATTTCCTGTGGGTTGAAATTACTTGGATGGCATGAGTAAACAAAACAATATCAAGCGTTTAATTTTCTTAATTGAAAAAGGAAAAAAATTTAACCTTCTGCAATTTTTTCAGCAACAATTGGTATAATCTTCCCACCATAGGAGTCACCAGCAACATAGAAAGGATTCGACAAGAAATGAGGGTGATCCACAAACCACTGTAATTTATTGAAGGCGTAATCATGTGAGATTTAAATCAAATACATGAATTATTACGAGGTTCTGTAGAAGTTATATAAAGAAACATCGCCATTAAAGAAAACAAATTCATGCAGAAGTGACATCAGGAATACTGCTGTAACCTGCAATAGATTTTTGGCTAATTTGAAGACTCCAATCAATGAATGCAAGGGTTTTCTCAATCATGAAAACCAAGAAGAATGCCTATCAAAGAGATCTCAAATGTTCAACTCATAAATCTGTAAAATTTATAGGGCCCTACCTGTTTTATGAATCTGTAAACTTCATCTGAAAAAAGCTGATCATCACTGTAATAATTTTCAGATCTTGCTGAGAATGAGAATCCAGTACCAACTGGAACATCCGCGAAAATGATGCTGCTAAGCTGAAAAATCCAAGAATTTTTATAACCAGCCGTTGATATTGGAGAATTACTTTAATTGCCGGATAAAATTAAACTTCTCACCTTTGTCCAAGAGTAAGGATTAGAGACAAACGTGGGAGTGGTTTGTTCACTAGCATTATAAGGAGCCTTCTTAAAACGTAGTGGTCCTACACATAAATTATCAGAAGAATGAATTATTTATCTGTACAAAAAGGTACTCTCTTTAATATTCTCTGCTGAATTTGGTTTAGAATAAATTGATAGAAAGGAAAGCCAAAGAAAATACAAATAATAACTGAACATTAGAGAAAAAGTTTTCAGTTTAAATATTCTGTTTTAGCAATATGAACCACGAGTTATAGTAAATAGTAATACATCCTTTAGGTGCTATCATATAGATTTACTATAGGTCAAATTCTTTGAAGATATAATTAAAACATATTCTTGGATAATATTTTGGACCTTTTTAATCCCATATGGCAGCTTGGATAAAACAATGGTGTGGACAGTTATTGATCACAATAGCAATAATAGAGATCAACAGAAGAAATGATTATAAAGAAATGATTACCTTTTTCAATCATGAGTTGGATTTCTATAGAGCCATACAAACCTTTTACAAATAACCCCTAGACTTCTATATTTCCTATTTAAAATTAGAACATCAATATATGATACAAATTTCAACACTCCCCCTCAAGATGGGAAAAATGTATCCACTAAGCCCATCATGCTACATTATTTAGACAAATCTAATGAACTAAGACATTTAGTAAGGTAGTCAGCCACTTGATCTCCAATGGCTATAAGACTTGACTCCAACAGGTTGTTATTCAGCTATTCCTTAATGAAGGATCTATTAGTCTCCACGTATTCAATTCTAAAGTGTTGCGCCGGGTTGTTAGCAATGTTGATTGCTGACTTATTATGACACCACAATTTTATTGAAATTTCTTGATCCACCTTGAGCTCGACCAACAAAATTGTCAGCCAAATCATCTCAGAACCTCTTAAGGACACGGCCCTCTACTTTGTCTCGGTTGTTGGCCTCGCTACTATAGATTGTTTCTTGCTCTTCCAAGAGACCAAGTTGTCCCCTATGAACATGCAATATCCAGAGGAAGATCTCTTGTCATCAGCAAAACTCGCCCAGTCAGCATCACAATAGCCCTCAATGTCTACATGCTCATTCTTCCTGAAGATCACCCTCTTCCCTAGTGTACTCTTCAGGTACCTCAAAATCATATACACTGCATCCATATAACCTTTCCTTAAATCATGCATACAATGGCTCACCACGCTTGCCGCAAACAAGATGTTGAGATGCGTGTGATTTAGATATATCAGACGACCCACCAATCTCTTGTATCTCTCATGATCAACTAGTTCTTCCATCTCTGCACTCAACTTGACCTTATGATCAGTTGATGAGACTGCAGGCTTGCATCCTAGTATGTCTGTTTCTTTGAGATCTTATACATATTTTCTCTGAGATAAGATCATTCCCTCTGGCTCACGAGCCACCTCAATCCCAAGAAAAAATCTGAGATGACCGAGAGACTTCACCTCAAACTCTTTTGTCTAATCGAACCTTTAGTTGAACAATCTCTGCCTCATCATCAATAGTGATAATTATGTTATCAAGATACATAATAAGCACGATGATGTGATCGTCATTTTGATGAAAGAACACCGTATGATCGACATTGATCTACTGATATCCCATGCCCGCCATATCTTTTGTAAACTTGTTAAACCAGACTCGAGGAGACTGCTTCAAGACATAAAACAACATCTTGAGTCTAACCTTGCCCACTTTCTGACCTGTGCTGAATTCTAGTGATATGCCCATATACACCTCCTCTAGTAACTCACCATAAAGAAATCATTCTACACATCAAGTTGGTGTAATTTCCTCCCACCATTCACGATAAAAAAAACTAGTGCCATCAGTGTGCTCACCTTCACTACAGCTGCAAGTCTCATCACAATCAATGTCATATGTCTAACGGTCCCATTTCAACACCAATCGTGCCTTGTAATGCTCCACTTTCCCTTCGGGATTTTGCTTTATAGTGAAAATCCACTTGCACCCAATTGCTCTTTTCCCGCATGTAATGATACTATCTCACACATTCTGTTCTTATTGAGAGCACCAAGTTCCTCCAGCATGACAGTCTTCCACTATACACTTTTCTTAGCTACCTTCCAACACCTCAGTATATAAACAATGTCTTAAGTTGTAATGAATGTTCCATATACAAATGATATGTTAGAGTATGAGACAAACAAAGCAATGCCATATGAGAAACTAAAAAAAATCAGGAAAATAACGACTAGGAGAATGGCCCGCAATGCTGCGAGAGGTCCTCCTTAAAGCCATGAGAGTGGTGGGAGAAGAGAGAGGAATCATATCACCTAGGCAATCAGATTCTGAAATAGAAGGTGTAGGTGTCTCAGAAGTCGGGGTAGATCGAGACAAGAGACTTGATAGTACAAGTCATGACAGGTATTGTTCCCTCATTTTGCATCTTCCTCCTTGTATACACTCTCATCTCTCTTTGAGCTTGACTCTCTCCACCTTCAAGTTCATTTTTCTTATTTTTTGGCTTTTCCATAGTTGATCCTTCCCACACAACGAGACAAGGCATCGTTCTCACATGCACCAATCTCTGACCAACTACTCTCCCTCTCATGCCTCATACCTCCCGTATCTGATGAGTCACCAAAAGGAAATGTCACCTCCATGGTATAGTAAAGTTCAAACTCTCTAAAGGATACATTCATGCTCACAAACAATCTCTTTTCTATCGGACTCCAATAAACATATCTCTTCTGGGTAGCAGGATAACCCACAAAAATAAACTTCACAACTCTAGAATCTAGTTTCCATATTGATGGTCTATTGTCCTTCACAAAATATACACAGCCAAAAAGCATTCAATGAGAAGATCTCACTATTATCTTCTTTCAACATCTGACAATCAGACTTCCAATCCAACACTCTAGAGGGCATCCTGTTGATTAATTGACCTGACGTCAAAACTGCTTGCCCCACAATTGTTTTGGGACATTCATCGTGATCAGCATGCTTCGCGCTACTTCTAAAAGATGTCTATTCTCCATTTATGCTACTCAATTGTGTGTCGGTGTGTATGAACATGTGGTTTGATGCTATGTCCATTGGGCTAACAAATATTCCTCATACGCTTTTTTGGTACACCATGTCCCATTATCAGACCTTAATACATTAACTACTGCACCATATTGAATCTGAATCGCCTAGTGAAAGTCTTTAAAACAAGCAAACACATCAGTATTGCTTCTCATCAGATATAACCAAGTGATACAAGAAAAACATTCAATAAACGTCACAATATATCTTTAACCTATGATAGAAGATGTGGAACAATATTCCCATACAACTGAGTGCAGCAAATCAAAAATAATAAGAACACTTTTTACCATAACTAATAAAAATGCTCCTGGTATGCTTACCAACCTCATAAGCATCATGTACAAATTTTTTTATTTAAGTTTTCATACAAAGATGGATGCAAACGACTTAATAAATTAAGCGGAGAGTGTCTCTACGTCTGTGATGCAGCAATAAAATATCCTCCACAGTTCTCTCGGATTCTCCTACTTTAGAATTCTCAACCATGGATGTCAATGTTGAATCCATCCCCTCTCTATTCAAGTATCAGAGTTCACTATGCCACGTGTCAGTCCCAAGTCACCGGCCAGTCCTCTTCTTCTGAAAGATCAACTTTAAAATATCAAATGAAACAACACATTTTAGTTGGAGTATAATGACACTAATGGATAAAAGGTTCACTGAAACGGAGAAAACATGCAAAATTTTAGACAAAGTCATATAATTGGTACATCTTAGTGTACCCTTACCAACCACGGGTTATATTGTACCATCAACAGTTTGAATGCTCTCTAGAATTGTTAGGTGAGTATAGGAAGGAAACTCACTTGCGACACCTATTACATATTGAAATGCACCAGAATCTACTATCCATTCTGGTGATCTTGTGGTGGATATAGAGACAAGAGCATGTGTATCACGAGTACCTTTGGCTGAGTGAACATAACTAGCAATGTTCCCTTGGATGACGATAAGGTTAATGCATCCTCAGTCACATTATCTGCCGATCTCTGCTTCCTCTTCAACATCTCAAGTAAATTGTAATCCTCATCAGCAAAAACAAACCTTATCTTTCCCTCGTTATTTGCAATCATCAAATTTGTCTGGTAGCCTCCTCTTCCACCCCTTGAGCCCCCACTATTACGACCACAACCTCTAAGTTATTCACGTCCACATGTCTCTCTCTTCTTGGGTGGCTTTGGACAAGCCATGCTCAAGCTTCCCACTTCACATTTGTAGCACTTGTGGGTCTCCCCCAGAGTACCTGTCACACCTGAGCTCGATACAGCCAAAGCTAATCGCGTACCTGGAAGTCCACTCAGCTTAGAGTGTAGCCTCATGCGACTCTTCTCCTGTATCATCAATATAATTATTCCTCAGCCTTCGTCCATGTATGTAGAACTAAATTTCTCTCCTTCACTGCTACTTCTTTTGTTTAGCAGCAAAGACAGGGTCACGACATACAAAAATCTTTAACAACCTCCTTGTTGTTTCAAGGCAAGAAAGTCAATCCAGCTTCTCTTTTCATGCAAGCACTATTCGGGCCTTCTATTCGTGAACATATGTCGCTCCTCCTTGCCTCACACTGCATTCCTCTCTACAATCAACATTGAAACACTTTCCTTTGTCCACGTCTCTTCCCTGCATTGCACAAGTTTGATCTCGCTTCACTGGCCTCGGTCTTGACTAGCAAGAAATGCAACGATTGAATCCCAATTCACAAAGCCTAGTGCCTATACGACAAGCTGACGCTACGACCATTGTTTGCAATATTCACAGAGGACTTGCCTCCCTAGCTATTGACTATGACCATTGTAGCATATTATCATTGATAACAACATTCATTACAGTCAGATTACAACTACTCAATGAATAACTGTTGTACATTTACAATGATCATCTTTGTAGCTCCATATTCCCTAAATCAGGAGAAGAGTGAGCATGTATAATCACCATTCATAGTGGATTATTTCAATTGGGCTAGACACAATGATATTTTTTCTTTTTCATGGTTTTCCGAGAAAAATTTTAGGTTTCGCCTCCTGCTTACAATATTTTAACTACTGTTGACCTCATTCTAGATGAGATCTTTGTTTCTCTCATTAGAGTCTAAGGTCTAGCATTAGGCTTCGCCTTTGTTTGACCCTCCTAGAGGACTAGTACGAGACCCACACTGCTTAGAAAATTAGAGTCATTTCTTTACTCCTTCGAGTCTCGCATGGGCGGTCCCAAATCCTCAGCATTTCGCTAAGTTGATTAGGACCGACACGTGAAACTCAAAGTTGAGTTCCTATACGAATAAGAGCAGCCCCTAGGGGAACCTTTAGTGTCTTGCGCACTTGCGAACATCACAATTCACACATTGACTGAACCATGCACGATATTGGTTTGAGTCGGGTCGACCGTCGGCGAATTCGTTCGGACGACCCCAGATGATGAAACGGACCACACGGATGCGCCTGGGACGTCAACTTTAGTTAGGAAGGACACTCAAATTACTATGGTTTCGTGCGCAAGCAGTTAGCACGAAAATCGATGCACCGTTTTTTTATTAAGTGGGGCGTTGGTTCGGGCTCGACCCAAGTCCAACTTGGGTTCGATCCGGACTAGGACTAGGGATGATCACCTTAGCTAACCTAATTTTAAGTTTCAAATTTTAAATTTCAAATTTATCATTAACTGAATATAATCAGGTATTAAAATTTTCTAATTAGGCCTCCTCCATACATGGTAGCTCATTACTTCCCTGCTCAATGAAGCGTAACGGATATTTGGCGGAACGATTATAGGATTGGGCGGGACGCTATAGTCCAGAGGTCCTCCACCTTCCTTCCCCCGTTCGCCTCTTCTCCTCAGCACAGAATCCCCCATTCGGACGCCCGCTCCTCCTACGCTCGACTCCCTCTTCCCTATGCACAGTCCTCTCTGCGTCAAAATCCTCTCGCTCAATCGAACAACTGTTCGGCTTTCCCTACACGAACGCCTCCCCTCATGCACTGAAAGAGCTCTCCCGCAGTTGGTCTCTTCCCCTCTCGATCGTAGCCCTAGCCGAAGCCCTCTGCCTCCCATTCGACTCGTTTCACCCTCACCGGAGCCCCGCACTCTCCTGTTCGTCGCCTCCCGCGCCAAAGACCAACATGCTCGCCTCTCCTCACCCACAACAAGCTTCCCTGTTCGATTCTCTCCCGGATTGCGCCCTCCCCTCGCCATACCTCTCCTTTTTGCTCCTAACCTCGGTAAGCCAGGTAAAATGTGAACCTGCTTCTCTGATTCGCGGCATATGTGGTTGGAGATTTGTTGGTTATGGATGAAAATTTGCTAGTTATCATTCCCATATATGTTTTTACTGTTCTCTTATAGCTTTGTCAAAGTTGAGGAACATCTCCATTTTATTTATTGATCCAATTTGAAGTTGAAGCTCTTGCTTACATGGTAATCACATGAAGGGATAAAACTTCTTGGCATGTTTTAACCCAAACTTGGTTTATTTGTTGTCATGCCTAGTTAATCTACTATAATAAGGAGGTTTTGGTGATTGTCTTAAAATACTTTGGGTACTTGTCTTGAGGAAATTTTGGTGGTTGTTTTGAAATAATTCAAATACCTGTTTTGAAATGACTTTAGTGATTGTTTTGAAATAAATTGGGCCCTCTATAACCCTTGTCAGATTGTTTGAAGTTATTGTCATTACCGTTGGGGATTTTACTCCAATGCTCGTTGTTTATGTTCTTCTCTATGTTTACATTATTTGGAGGTTTAATTCTCACACTCTGATTGAATATGAAAGAGTTATTCTCCAAAAAAAGGGAGGTTTTTTGGTACATTGTTTGGAGAATTTCCATGCATTGATGCTTGCTATCTATGGAGTTAAAAGTGTAGTTGGAAGGAAATAGAAAAAAAAAAAACATATGTGTCACATTGCTCTTAACGCTTCAATGACATTTACATACATGTTATAGGATGCTTGCATATGTTTTTATGTCTAACACCAGAACTTTCATATGCATATGTATGCTACCCAAATCTTTGGTTTCACATAGGAAATGTCTCCATTTCTTAATGAGAAGGATGTCTTTGCATGCTTAGTATTTACACACTGTTTAGTTTTTGGGATTGCACATGTGCTAATTTGTGTTTGACATCCCCACCATTTGACATGATATTTTTGTTATTGTTTATGACAAGCTTTGAGGGCTCCCTCCACCCGATATTCTTGTTGAGCTTGTAAAGGATTTAATAACTGTTTTATGGCTGCCTTTATAAGCTGATTTTGAGCACTATGGATCACTATTTTGACTGCCTTTATAAGCTGATTTTGAGCATTATGGATTACTATTTTGGCTGCCTTTATAACTGTAAATCACTGTTTTAAGGATGTTTCCTTACTATTTGGGGCCCATTTTTTAGTGCCATTTTGGGTGCCCTTGTGGGCTGGTTTTGGAGCATTATTGCACCACTTTGGCACTGATTTTTGGGTGCTTTTGTGGACTGGTTTAGGCCGGTTTTGCTGCAGTTCTTGGAGCTTTAAATATACCATTTTAGAGAGGTTTTGGCACTGAGTTTTGGGTGCTTTTGTGGGCTGATTTCTGGAGCATTTTTGCACCCTTTTAGCACTGTTTTGACAATGATTTTGGGCGTTATTATGAACTAGGTTTGGGGCAGTTTTAACACCATTTTTGGGTATTTTTGTGTATTGATTTGTGCTTAAATTTTGCACCATTTTGGAGCCTCTAAAAATATGTTTTGTGAGTTAATAAAAGCTGTTTGGAATCATATTATTGTTGTTTGGAGCTGGAGGAGAATTTATAAATGTTATTTGAGCTTTGCAGTGGCCGTGTGGAGTTGTTTGAATGTTGTTTGGGCTTTGTAGTGACTGTCTGGAGTTGTTTGAATGTTGTTTGGGCTTTATAGTGGCTGTCCGGAATTCTTTGAATGTTGTTTGGGCTTTGTAGTGGCTGTCCGGAATTGTTTGAATGGTGTTTGGGCTTGGTAGTGGCTGAATGTTGTTTGAGCTTTGTAGTGGCTGTCCAGAGTTGTTTGAATGTTGTTTGGGCTTCGTAGTGGCTGTCCGGAGTTGTTTAAATGCTGTTAGGCTTTGTAGTTGCTGTCCGGAGCAGTTAAAGTGTTGTTTGGGCCTTGTAGTCGTTGTCCGGAGCCGTTAAAAGTGTTTTTTAGGCTTTATTATTGTTGTTTAGACCCTTTTAGAGGTCAGGTATGGAGTTGGGTTTAAGGAGCTTTTATCTATGTGTCTGGTTTGCTCTTGGTTGCCACCTTTTGAGAATTTAAGCGCCCATTTGAGTCGACCCACTCACCATTTTGATCATTTATTTTCGCCAGTTTTGGGAGCTGGGTCGGTTCCCTTTCTTCTTCTTCTTCTTCTTTTTTTAGGGTGATGATGATAGTACTTATATGTGCTAAGGAGGGACGAGAAAATGATATCTCCTGCTTCGGTGATCCTCTATAAGGAGAGAGCAGGGTCGATGACATTGTTCACCGACTTTTGAGTGCGAAGTTGCTCCTAACTCTCTTAAGTAGTCAAGTGGCACTAGTTCAATTGAAGCGAGCAACAGGTGGATCGTTCTATTCCTTCACACACCTGAACTGATACTACACTTAACATAATTACACCCACATTACCTTTCTACACATACATTACACCCCTCCACGTGATCATGCACATCTTACACTTCTCCACATGACTACACATAAGTTACACTTCTCGATAGGCTCGCACATATATTACACTTACATTATATTTCCCCACATACGCAGCACTTGCCCACATGACTACACCTGCATCACACTCCTCCACATGTTCACACACACAACACTTCTACACATTACTACACATGCATTACACTCCACATGTTCACACACACAAAACACTTCTACACATGTTCATACACATACATTACACTCCTTCACATGTTCACACACACACAACACTCCTCCACGTGACTACACATACATTACACTTCTTCACATGATCACACATACATTGCATCTCTTCACACACCTTCATACACATTACATCTCTTCAAATAATTACACTCATGATACATTCCCTACATAAACCACACTTCTTTGCAAATTCTACACATATTCACATATTCATACACATGCTACATTTTTTCATCTACTCATACAGACATTACACTTCTTTGCGCATCTACGCCGAAACTATCCTTCTTCACATATTCATACAGATATTATACCACTCTATACACCTCTACAAATACTACACTCTGATCGTATAAGATTTCACTGGTTAAAACGTTTCTATCATGGTTAGGAGTTGCCCTCCTTCGACAGTTTGAACCGGCGGCTGCTACTTAAAATTGAAAAACACATAGCCCAACTCTAAGCCCACCTCGATCGAAATTACTTCGATCTTCTTCAAGCTTTCATATGTCATTTTTTTTTAACATTCACAAGTTCATGTTTGATGATCATATTAAATCCCCAGCCGCACCTGCTTATCTTCATGCATGACACCAGTCTTATAATAATAGTAAACTTGTCAGGTATGCTAGTTTATTTTGCATTTACTATTTTTATTCTCTATTGTACCTTTTATTGTTTTCCTATACTATTTCTTTTACTGCTTATTACTGTTACTTACACTACTTTTCTTTATTGCGCTTTTACTGTTACTTCATTCATATGTTTACTTACACTTTAAGACTTTTTATGATAAAGAACAAGTAGGTGACTGGTTAGAATATACACTGTGACAAATTACCAACCAAACTATTGCATGTACAACATAAAACTTCAAACTAGAATCTTCTAAGCTTTGTAACTGCTACTTCAAAGCGAACTTTGTGGGCAGCATAGCAAGAAGCATAAAGCAAGCTATAATCGGAGTTGATTGACATTCGATGACAGTAAAACACGTCTACATCAACTAAATTTTCGTAGTTTAAACAACAACCCGTAGGATTTTGAGGTTGTCAGCCTAGTGCGACGTAAATCCTCACACACTCCTTAGGCCCCTCAACAACACGTTGTGCAGCGTAAGTCCTAACACGTTTTAGGTGTCGAAGTTGTCATGTGGTATGACGTAAACCGTCTAATCTCTGCGGGCTAGTATAGTATTATGCAACTGTGAGTCCCAAATAATAAAATTGGCAGAATCAAACACTTAAATACATCATTTCCAAAACACAGCCACACAGTAGGATAGTTTGGGAAGTCATCGGGGATTACCTCGGATCCTTGAAGTCTTCTATCTTTTTTTTTCCTTCCTTTGGACTCCTGAAATAACTGCTCCCATTTAGACCTTTCCCCGCTTGATTTTCCGTGTCCTACCGTGAAAACTAAAATCTTAAACTCTTGAAGACAAAACTACTGATTATTATCGAGAGTTTTCTTAAGTGACCTCGATCATTTGGGATGTAATTAACTATAAGGGTTTGCCTTATAAGAAATTTGGAACCCAGAAAAAATAAACCCTACTTGATCATTATATTAGATAGGGAAAGTTGTCGGTCATATATAAAAAGTTCACAGGCCAAACGAATTTCATAAACCTTCTAGTTTGTACGATTGGGTCCACTGCCGCGGGATACACTTATCTTTCGAGAAAGTGTATTATTCGTGGTATCGGGCACGATTATGCAAACTATTAGATGAATGAGATTTATTCGGTCTCATTTTTCAAAAATTAAAAAATCATCATTTTCAAAACTAAAATTACATACCTTTTATATATATTAAATTTCAAAAACTATTTTCGAAATTGAAAAAAAGCTGGCGGACAACTACGTGAGTGTTTGTTAGGTTTTCTGTAATGCGGAGACGTTGAATTTATGACTCAACCGCCGCGGACCTTACGACATGCATCAATTTTCAAGATTTAGAATTTAAATGAAGTAGAATAAGAGCCACAATAGAGAGAAGTGTAAATCATTTAAATCCTACTTCCCCTAAAATTTACTAAATCAAGGATTTAGCATAAGACAGTGGGAAAGTAGAATTTAATAATACAGTGGGATATAATTCATGTGGCATGATTGAATCTAGGCTATTCTGTGCAACCAAACAACATCCATTTATTAGGGGGAAATTAGGAAGCAATTAGATATCTTAAAAAGAAAAAAAAAAGGTAGCAACAAAAGCTTAAAAAGCTCACCAACTTCCGTAGTTAGCGCGCTTAAGGAGGAGCAGCTAGGGCCGCCGGTGAGCCATATTAGCACTGGATCCACCTTCGGGCTCTTCTGGGATTCTACGAAATAGTAGAAAATTTGTGCGCCGCTAACCTCATCCACGGTTACATACCTTCATAGGCATATACATGTAACATTTATGAATAAAACCCAACCGCCGATCAACTTCACTATTACCTATGCACATTGATTAGTGCTTCTATATGACCAAAATTTAGAGGACAAAAGTAAGAAATCTTGAGAACACGTAAAAGCGCTCACCCTGTTTCCAAGTAGAAAGGGAGTCTGCCTTCAAATCCCGGAAGATGAGTAACGCTATTGTTGGCTGATTCCAGAAAGCCAGGCCATATGAGCAGAGTGCAGAACAGAAGAAGAAGCTTTAGATGAATTCTTGACATTGCAAAGTTGTTGGATGTGATAGAAGGAAATCGAAAGCAGGGGAGAGGGAAAGCACTGCGGAGGCAGAAACTAGTTGCATCATAAAAATAAAAATGCATCGGAGTGGCTCTGATTGATCCAGCGCACACGTGACCGTTCCCACGTGATATATAATTTATTAAGAAAGGATAAGTTAAAAAAATATAAATTCTTATCTCTTCTTAATTTTTTTTTTTATTATTTTTTTTTTATTTTAAAGTATTTTCCAACTAAGTTTTATTCTGGCCGCCCTAATATTTTCTCATATTTATCCATTATTTTATAGTTTGACCTTCATGAGTTCATTTTTATAATCTTATTTATCTCATTTTGCTGTATTTTTAATTATATCATCGCTTAAATTGTGTCCTCGTTGAACAATGGCGGTAGGGCTGTCAATTTGGCTCGTTGTTCGCGAATAGCTCGTGTTCGGCTCGTTAAGCAGCTCGTGTTCGGCTCGTTCGTTAAGCTTTAAAGAATCGAACACGAACAAATTTTTAAGCTCGAAATATAAACGCGCCGAACACGAACAACAGTTTGTTCGCTCGTGTTCGACTCGAATTGGCTCGAAAATAAATAAATAAATATATAAAATAAATATTCATAAATTTAAATATTAAAATTTATAATTAATTAAAATTTTAAAAAAATAAATTAGCAAATTTTTTATAATCCTATTACAATACATAACAAATTTATAATAATAATATATTAATATTACTGATATAAATATTATATTTTTATATAAAAATATAATATAAGTTATATAATTATAATATATCTATTATCAAATACTCTTAAAAACCCTAACCGGCCTCCCCTATCCCCATTCGCCTCTCGAAACATCTTGGGTTCCGCTGCCTCTTGGCCCTCTTACGTTTCTTCTTATTCTCTTCTCTGATCTACTCGACACTTAGGGTTTTTCGTCTGTGCTACGGCTTAGTGGGTGTTCTTCTGCTTATATATACTTCTATACTCCTCGGATATTCAGTGTTGGATCGATTGGTTGCTCGATATTCTTGCTTCGTTCATTGGTTGCTTGTTTGGTAACCTAGGTGATATCTCCGAGTATATTTTCTACTAATATTTCATATTTATCTTCGAGTTCGCCTCTTATCTTAAATATTCTTAAATTTCTTTTAGATTTATCTAGATTTTTTGAATGAAATCTAGCTTTGTAGGGTTTTTGCAGCGAGATGTTGCATATTACATGTATGTCTGCATTTTTTATGGATGAAATCTGATATAAGAGTTTTTTATGAAATTTAGTTGGCTATTGTGCATTTGTGCAGTGATTCATGCAGATTTAAGCGTATGTGTTGTGTTTCGGCTTGTTTTTTATGGACGACATTGTGAAAAGTGAAGAGTACAATGCTTCTTTGAACTTTCTCAGATTTTTTTACTTTATCAGTTTCACTTTGATGGTTTAGGGCTGCATCTTTGTGGAGTGCATGCACATGGATGTATTATTTTCCGCCAAATGGTAATGCTTGGGCTTATGCAAACTGAAAAAATAACTTGGTGCTCCACTTAAAGCTTTAAGTTGGCTTAACTTATTTAAGAACAAAAGTATGCAAGCACTGTGAGAAGTGACAAAAGTCCTTAACTCATCTTTTTTTTTTTACTTTCTCCTACTCAAATAGAGTTCTCAAAGGATGGTTACCTTGGACATCTCTCTATTTGCATGCTAGGTATGATTCTTTTTTTACGGACAACTTTGTAAAAACTGAAGAATGTAATGCTTGAATAAAGTTCTCAAAGGATGGTTAACTGGAGATGTTCTTTTCTGAGATCAATCTTTTCTGGGAATGTATTATGTTAATTCCCATGATTGAAAAAAATCGTTCTTTTATATATAGACTGAGAAGAGGGTTTTCTTTTTTCCTTAGTGGATGAAAAAGCCTATAATTTTTTATCTGCATAGCTTCTTTTCTTAATGGCTCTATTATGCTTTGCAATGGATTTGTTGGCCATGGAGAACTTAGAAATTCTTCCATTAAGTGTCAAGCTTGATGAAATCATCATCAAACTTTTATTCATGGAGGTGCTTTGTTATGCTTTTATCTTCAACTGATGTGTGCAAAGCCTATACTTATATTTCAATGAAAGCTTGATCAATTCAATGTGAATATGTCATATTCTGATATAGTCATATACATATGGCATTTAAATTCTAAAAGAGATGGAGGAATTTGTAGGCATTTATGTATCTTACATATGCCATATTCTGATATAGTCATATACATATGGCATTCAAGACACTTTCTCAAAATTTGGTTATTATTTTTTGACATTTAGTTAGACATTTCTTCTTATTTTGTGAGACAATAATCAAAAACTTTAGTTTGCAACCATTTTAAGATAAGAGTACATAAAGTTGTCTAAGGTGATTATTGTTAATCTTAAATTTTGGAAGGCAACATCTGTTTGCAACCAATTTGAGATAACAATATATATAGTTGCCTTCATGTTTACTGCCTCTTGCTGTGTTATGGCCTTCTACACTATATATAACCATTGGAATTTGGTGGGTTTTTGGCCTTCTTAACTTTAAATTTCATTTACAGATGAGTTCTTTTGACCCTCAGAAGAATATGTATAGCTCTGTGAATTTTTGTCTGTGCTTGTAATATCATTATTTATTATTTTGGCAAGATTCATTTAGAAGTCTCCCTTTTGCTCTGCAATTTCTCTCATTCCATTGCTCTCAAGCTGAATGGGGTTATTTATTTGATGGGGTCATTTACATTCTGATAATTGCATGCTCTGCAATTGCTCAATTCATTTATTTGATGGGTCATGGCTCTCGGTATTTTCAATATCTCTTTAGTTATTTATGCATCTTGTTGGGGTACTGTTCTTATATAATGCAGTTATCTTGTTGGTGCATTGTTCTTCTATATGCTTTATATGGTTGTTAGCAGTAAAAAACAAGCATTCTAGCTGCTTCAAAGTATTAGTGCCGGTGCAAGAAACATAAATAATCATTCGTATTGAGGTGAGCTTTACCTTTTATCTGTTTGTTGAGGTGAGCTTCAATGAGTTATGGCATTAAATTGGGGAGAAATGACAATATTACAAGTATTTGAGAAAAATATCTCACGTTGCAGCTGTAGCAAATTTTGTATTTATTGTTGCAATAAATTGATATTATTATGTGATATGACTGTTATATTGATTAGTTGATATTTTATCTTGATTGGCTGCTGGGTTTTGCAGCACTTAGATTGAGGCTTGACGAGAAATTAGTAAATTTTAGCTATTAAAAATATATAGTGATGATTAGGCTCCTTCAGCAGAATCAGGTTGGGGCCGTAGGGCTTTCAGTGCTATTATAATTGTGCTCCTTCAGGTTGGGGCCGTAGGGCTTGTTTCTGCTTAATTTTGACGCATGATCTGAATTTAAAATGGAACTTTAAGTAGGTTTTTGGGAGGATGGATATCCATGCTAGAGTTGCAATGTCAATGATCCTTTCACAAGTGCCACCTTTATATATAAGTTCATTTTTTAAGATAATATAGATATTTGGAGGACAGATGTTAATCTCTATCACTATCACTATATTATATATTTTTATGGGTTCTTGATAAAGATCTTAATGACAGTTGTTCAATCTTGATTGTGGTCTACTTTTATGTTGTTATATGTATTGAAGATGTACAGATTATGGTTTATTAGAATCCTTGATGGTGCTAGATGAATTGAAGAATGAGCTCGAAGAAAGATAAGTGTTAAAACTCTCCTTTAGTATGATTTAATTTTATTAAATCATTCATACATATTAAATTATTTTAACATGATGAAGTGTTTATGTGCATAAGCTCTAAGAAGACGTCATCGTTTAGTGGTCGAGATGCAAAAGGAGAAGAGTTGCAGCTTGCGAGATAAAGATCGAGGTGAGGGACTCGCGAGGCTTCGTCATTCTCATTTAAAATTTCATGTATTTTTTATTTTTTTAGGTAAAAATTTAATGGAATTTTTATTGAAATATTCATGAGATCTTGATTTTTATTTGAATTTTTATTTATATTTTTTTTGTATTTTTGTTTGATTTGTAAATTGTAAAATTTTATTTGAATGAAGTTGTTATTATTGTGTAAAATTTTGTATAAAAAAATAAACTTTTTTTTATGTACTAAAATTTTGTTTGAAATTTATTGTTGAAATTTATTCTTGAAATTTGTCTCAAATTAAATTATAAATTTAAACAGTTTTTTAAAAAAAATTATGAATTTATTTTATTTTAAAAAATTAATTATTATAATAATTTTATATTCTAACGAGCCAATTTCGAGTCGAACACGAGCCGAACACGACCACGAATAAGTTTTTCGAGTCGAACACGAACACTCTGTTCACGAGCCATTTCGAACACGAGCCGATTTCGAGCCGAGCCAATTTTGAACGAGCCGAACACGAGCCTACCCTGAGCTCGCTCAAGCTCGGCTCGTTCGTGACTCCTAAATGGCGGTGGAGGGGGTATGAATAACTCTTTGTTTACTTGTGTTACACTCGTTCTTGCTCGAAATAAAAAAATATATAATTATTTATATAATAATATATTATATATATTATTTATATAATAATATATTATATATATTTTTATATAATAAAATATATTGCATATATTTATGTCTAAGTTTAAACTATAATAGCTCGTATGACGTGCCTTCTTTTATATAGAATTCATCTATGTTGAATCTAATATTTTACATCTATTTTTTCAAATTAATTTTAATGAGTCAATTTTGATCAGAACACGAATAAGAATATTTAACACGAATACACTGCCCACAAACCGATATTGAACACGAGCAATTTCTAACGAGCCGAACCCGAGCAAAACCTAAGCTCGCTCAAGCTCAGTTCTTTTACAACCCTACCCCCGACACTAAAAAATTATTTATGCCTAGTTTTCACCTCAGACGATCTTCTTTATATCCATCCATGCAAGAAAATTCATGTATGAGTTTTAGAAGCTGCAAAAGCAAACACAAATAAAATAGGCTCTACTTCTCATGCTAACAAAATGTGTAGGACTAATTTGACAATCCCATTTTATCGTCATCTCTTTCACGCTATAAAAAATGCTTACAAGTAATTTTATAAGACACACAAAATAAGCACTTAAGCATGTTTACTCTATATTTATTGTTATTCTTTCTGTTACCATTTATTTGTTTTTCGTGTATTGTCACATGTGAAGTGGTCGGTCAAGTAGAACTGTTGGAGAATTTGATTTAAAAAAATTTTTTTTGAACATTTTAAATATGTATCATTGTATTAAATTTTGAATCAATTTGTTGCAAATAGAACCCTGACGATATGGGTGTCCTCGACGGGTAATTTGATATTCTAGACACACACTTGTTGTTTATTTTAAGATAAAAGATTTTTTGTAATAACCATATAGTGGGGGCATTTGGCTCTCCACTTTCCCTCCATCCTTCTCAGTTTATTGTGTCTCTGCCCAGTGGAAATGCTAACCAACTATTTACTTTCTAGAATTCTCTAAGCTTCTTATATATTCTACCAAATCTATTTGCACATTTACCTTCTTGATGAATTGAAATTGAATTCGCCTCCCAAATCTATTTCTACAAAGCTATGTCCGTCTTCATGGTAATCATGAGCTGAAGGTCTCCATGGAGAAGCAGATATCTTTTGGCTCACTCGTATATCAAAATAAGGAGTTCTCTATTCAATTTTTGTGATGTCTTTACTGTTTATCTCTATGGTAACATGGAGGAATCAGCAACCTCTAATCTCTTGTCATCTTCTTTTCCCATCATCAATGCCATTCCCTATTTAAAGTTTCTGAATTCAATTTCTTTATAGGACATTTAATGGTTTCATTTGATGTTCAATTTTATTCGTAAGTTATATATACATTTGGATCTTTATTTAATGTTTTTTTTTTTTTTTTTGTTCGAGTTAGTATAGATCACATGTAAGTTCTTTTTGGGTTCTATTTAAGTTCTACATGGATTCTATTATGGTTGTCAGTCAATCAAAAACCTGATAGCCTTTTTGCATCATCTCTGCTTATGAGACTGCATTGAGAGTGCTAAGCTTTCCCACTGTGCTTAAAAACAGCGAGCACGGTCGGGGTGTCTTACAACTGAGAAATCTTCATACCTACCATAAGAAAGATTCAAAAACTTTCAAATGCAAGAGAAATTGAATTTTCTTGCTGCATTGCAACAAAGCACATGAGCACTTAATTTGCAGGCTTTCTACAACACATTGGAACATCATGCACACGTACTTAATAGACAGATTTTTCCTACTACATCAAAATAATGCACACAAGATTTTAATGTATTTGAAAATTTATACTTTTGTAAGAAGAGAAAACGACGAGAAGGGACAACAAAGATGACAAACCTGCAAAAATTTTTAGACAATGTTATAAAGAATATTCTAGAGCATTTTAGTTGTGTTATGGACGTATTGTAAATAAAATGCTAATAATTTTAAAATTTAAGCATTTATTTGGATGTAATTTGGATGCAATATAAGGATTTGGTGAATTTGAAAGCACCCTTTAGCTTAAATTTGGTACATTTGATAATCGTACGATTCGATCGATTTTTAAATACACCAAGGAAAGAAAAAAAGCATAAAATTTGAGAAAATATATATAATTATTGGTATAAAAGTTCTTACAAAAATTAAAATAAATCTATTACAAATAGTTAATATATTATTGTGGCGAGTACGGCTTAACTTGTCTAATGATACAAGTTTATTAATATGATAAAATATAAGGAGGTAGTGGCCTAAGCAAACTATTAATAAAATATAAAGTGATTGACATAATAATTCTTATTTCTTTTTTATTGACTCGATCTTCCTAAAAGATCTATATATTTCCATTAAAATGAAGGTAGGCAACTCTAATTGCACTTAACTTTGTAGAGACTTCTCTCATGGATGGCCTTTCCTCTGGTAATGTAGCTGAGCATGAAAGACCAACTTCTGCTAAGGAAAGCAAGCACTTGTTGATGTTTTGGCAACTCCATTTGTTAGCTTGTCTTTCCTCTTCTGTAAACATTTTAAGATCTATGATGTTGTTGATTCTATGAGGAAATGCAATTCTGACGTAGTTATAAAGATTCAAGTTGTCCTTAAAAATATGATCAGTAGGCCTTCTTCCAGTAAGCATCTCTAGTAGTATTATTCCAAAACTATAAACATCTGTAGAGGTTGTTGGGCGAGCTCCTTCACCATTTTCTACACATAAAATGAGAATAAATTTTTATAAGTAAATAATAGTTTAAATGACCATTAAATATTGAAAAATTATGACAAACTTATTTATATCATAAAGAAGAGAAATCATCACATCACCATGGGCAACATAGCCAATAGTTCCTTTGACTTCATTTTTATCAGAGCAGTCTTGAAGAGACGTACTCATAGACTGATAAAGAATTCGAGAAAGTCCAAAATCTCCTACATGTGCAATCATGTCATTATCAAGTAGGATGTTGCTTGGCTTTATATCACAGTGAATGATTGATGGTTCACAACTATAGTGAAGATATTCCAAAGCATTTGCAACATCGATGACAATGTTTAATCTTTTTTCCAGAGAAAGAACGACATTTTCATTATTCTCATATTCTTGGTGGAGCCATACGTCTAGGTTTCCCTTTGGCATGAATTCAAATATCAAAGCCTTAAAATCTCTGCCTTCGTGATCAATGGTGGAGCATGAACTGAGAACTCTGACAAGATTATGATGTCGTATGCTTCTTAATGCATCACATTCATTTGTGAAACTCTTAACCGCTCCATACATCTCTAGTTTGAAAACTTTAATAGCCACAAAAACTTGATAATCCCTAAGGATAGCCTTATAAACAGAGCCATATCTTCCGTATCCAACTAGATGTGAAGTGGAGAAACCATTTGTAGCCTTGGCTAATTTTGCATAGGAAATTCGTGGAAATGGAGTTCTTAAGGATGCATCTAACAAATTTCTTCTCCGACCACCTTGCTTTTGTTTTTTGTAGAGTAAAGTATAGCACAATAAAAGAACCATTAATATAACTAGCATGCTAGGAATTGGGACCAAAATTTTAATTAAATGATGATTTCTTCTTTTTGTCGGTGATGATCCACTAAGACATTTCTGCAAATGAAGTTTTGGAATTCCTCCACATAATTTTTCATTTCCAATAAGGGAGACTGCCGAGCAATTCGCAAAGACACCTTCGTATGGTACTTCTCCTTCAAGTTTATTAAATGATAGATTCAAGTGCTTAAGGGAGATAATATTTTGTAGAGACTTGGGAATAACCCCTGATAAATTATTATGAGAAAGGTCTAGCATTGCAAGATTCTTCATGTTGCCTAAGGACGTAGGAATAGAGCCATTAAAGAAGTTACAGTCCAAATATAATTCAGATAATATTTGACAATTTTCTAGAGCTTCTGGCAATTTTCCAGTTAATTTATTATTAGAAAAATCAATTAATATGAGATTTTCTAGCTGACCAACTTCTGATGGCATAGTTCCAGTTAAAGAATTAAAAGATAAATCAAGAATATTTGAAAGGGAGCGCATGAAAAAAAGTTCTCTTGGAATTGTGCCAATTAGATTATTATGGCCCAGAGCCAAAACACGGAGACTTTGAATATTATTTAGGCTCGAAGGTATGGGTCCCGTTAATTGATTAAAATCTAACCACAATTGGTTTAGTTTTGTGAGATTGCCTATGGAATAAGGGATAGTTTCTGAAAGATTGTTCCATTTAAGAGTTAAGAGTTGTAGGCTTTGAAGTTTTCCAATGGTCTCAGGTATATAACCTTCCAAAAGATTGCTCTCCATCCCTAAACCAATTAGATTGGTGTACCTATCAAGTTCAAAAGGGATTCTTCCTGAAATATGGTTGAATCCTAATGTTAATTGTTGAAGCTCAAGGGAGAGGTTCCCAACTGATTTTGGAAGCATTCCATGAAAGTTATTACCATGAAGGCCTAAAATTTGTAAGCTGGTGCAATTAGTTAATGAATCAAGAAATCCCCAGTCGTTTGCATCACTCGCTTCAAGCTCATTCTGTTCCATGTTGAGGTGTATAAGGCCATGCATTTTTCCGAGATTTGCTGGCACCACTCCTGTGAAATTATTTACGCTGACATCCAAAAGCATGAGGGTGCTGACATTTTGAAGCACTTGTTCAAGCGAACCAATGAACTGATTATCAGCAACATAAAAGACTTCCAAATGAGGAAAAGCTTTTGCAATATTCATAGAAATGTCACCAAAGAAGTGATTTGATGTCATCGAAACCTTGAGTAGCGATGATAGGTTGTAGAATGAAGATGGGATATTACCTGAGAGATCATTACAACCAACATTTAAGAATTTTAACCTTCGAAGGCTGCCAATTTCTAGCGGGATACCTCCCTCTAGATGATTATAGTGGAGAAAGAGGATTTCTAAGAAAGATTGATTGCCAAGAGATGGTGGGATGGTGCCAATAATGTTATTTTTTTGAAGAGCGAGGTGGTTGAGCTGTGACACCGAGGGGAGACTATAAGGGATTTTGCCTGTTAGCCGGTTACAACAGAGGCTAAGAACTCGAATCATAGAGTTATTAGTCATGAGAAGGGCAGGAATGTCTCCATTAAATAAGTTAAAACTCAGGTTAAGATGTTGTAGACGCGGCAGGTGGGAGAGACTGGGGGTGATCTCACCATAGAGACTGTTGTTGCTAAGGTCAATCCTCGAGAGAAAGGTGAGATTGGATATGGAAGAAGGAAGAGAACCTATTAAGCCAATGGAACCGAGTTCCAAGGCTGTCACTCTGTCTGGATGCTTGCGGCCGCATGTGACCCCTTCCCATGAGCAGAAATGCTTCTTACTGTTGTTGTTCCCCCATGAATTCAGGACCAAAGTGGCAGCAGAAGAGGAAGAACTGCTTTGCTGCTTCAATAGCTCATTCTTGAAAGATATAAGGGCTTTGTAGTCTGTATTGTTATTGCTAATGGAGAAGAGAAGATTGGGATAAAATGATATCAAGAAGAAGAAGAAGAAGAGGGGAATTATGAAGAGCCGGGCACTCATTTTAATAAACAAGTTAATTAGTATGGGATGGATCACAAGCATGAATCTATTTATATATACAGAGCACAGGTATGAATCGTTGACCTTCAAATTTCACAGTCTATTCAACCAATATATTTTTCTGTCAGCAAATGTAAGTCATGCTTTACATGTTTCAAAAGTATGCAAGGTCTTTCTCAAGTCATCCCCACTATATAATATCTTCTAGTAATCTATATTTTCTTAGAATTTTTTGCCCAACTCGTACGCATATATGTCAATATCATTCAAGTCAGTAAGATCCATGTTCATCTTTTCTTTTGCGCATATTTTCAAAGTCACGCATTGTTGTCTTTAACAAGACTAAGAATATATTTGGACCGAAATTATGGCTTAAGAAAGTATATTTGCATGCATTTATTCTATATTTATTGATAATTAATTACATACAGAGCAAAAGAATTAAAATAAAAAAGAATCATATGTTTGATTTTAATAATTTAGACTATTGAGTGCTGTGATCACAGAAAACATTTTCTAATCAAATATAGATCTTGATATAAAACACAAAAGTGGAATAGACATATAGATATATATATGAAATGTTTTTTGTTTTTTTATTTATTGTAATATATTTTATGTTTATCAATATTAGATTTAAATTTGTGGTTGTTAAATGATTAACAATTAAAATATATCTGTTGAATCTTGATTTGTTTTTGAATCACACAAAAGGAATAAAGTGTAAATAAGAGTAGGGTGAGAGAGTTATAGTGAACAATAAACCGTCGTCTCTTATTCATAAAATGATTACTCTATTTATAGAATAGTACAATAATGATATTACATTTTTCATCTGCTTTAAAGTGGTCCATATAAGGTACATTTGGTATTTTACATTATTATAGACTTGTCGTCTGGCTATTTTCTAGCTCGGTCGGCTGATCTTAATTGGCTTCGGGTCGAAGAGATTAGCTCGATCAGTTGAGCTTGGTCGGTATGAGTCGGCCGATTGATATTATCTGGCTGTCTATTCTTGATCCATGGTGAGTAGCATCTTGGGCATTCATGAAATGGTTAGAGATACTAAGAAATTGGATATCCCCTTGAATCAGTTTCACTAGAGGGTCAGCTCTCCTTTTTGTGGTCGATTCATATGCTCCTTTGTCCTCATTTTGCTGAAGGATTCAGGTTTGGATCATCCAATCGTCTTGTTGTCTGCCGCATAGTCCGATAGGTTATGGCCTTATTTACTTGGGTCATATATATAATATTGCTCAATCTATCAAGTAGCCTCACATCTTCTTAGCAGCAGTCTTCGCTGTACTTTTCCCTTCTGGACAACCAGATCTCTTTGAGACTAGTGCTCGCAATAATAATTTATTTAGGCTGTGTACGGTTTTAATTATGTGAAACATGGAATGCAATTAAACTTCCGGATAATAGCAGATGAAATTAATATAATTAACTTTTGTGAGAGAATTAACAAATTTAATTAATTCAATACTGTTATGTTATAACTGCTGGCGATGAATATTACAGTACCGTAGGTGTCTTTGAAGTTTTTTTCATTATTTTTATTTTAAGGTAATTAGAATTCCTATAAATTATTTCTTAATAGAAATTTCAAAATGTGAATAACACTTTTAGTTTAATTTCATATATTTGACTCTTTCAAAAAAAAAATAATAATAATAAATTTCTATGCATCTAATTTAAAGAATGGTCATAGTACTGAATATCGTGTTTTACATATTTATCTGCGATATAGTAGTTGAGAATATTATTTTTCACAGTGAAATTGTCACTTTGAATCATGCATATTAATCTTTAAGCTCACCGTTATAAGTTGAGCAATAAGAAAACCTTAAAAGTCTAAAAAACACCCAAACTATTTTGGTTATGTGAACATATTTTTAATGCTGATAAAAATTCAGTAAGAAAATCTCTTATTTATTATCGATAATATTGGATTCAAATATAATCTGTATACATCAAAAGTGTCAACGCGAATCTCAAAGCAATCAAATGTCTCAAATGATCATCAGACAATCAAGACATCATGTCGTCCAATAAGCACCCGCGTGATCTGAATCGACCGGCATACTGTTGCGAGAGTTTCAATCAGCGGACCACGCCTGCAGTCTCAAGCAACCAAGATGCATTAAAGAGTATTTAATCACAAGATACCCGCTTTTACTATGGTGGGCGAGATCATCATTCGACCGGGCACCTCAACCGACCAACATTTACTTCAGAAAGCGTTGTCACTACTCAGTCGGTCGCCTCAGCAGACCGAACTGAAGCAAGCCGACCAGTGAATTTTTGTTATATTAGAATTCAAATTGTTATACATATATGGTATAAAATATATACGATTAACTAGACAATCAATTGTATTAATAACAGTTTTCATAAATGTTCTATTCTTTCTGTTATTGTACAAATATTCTCCTGTAAATAAGAGGCAAAAGCTCAAATAAAGGGACCTCTCAGTGTTATCTCTATAGTGAATTTTGAATTTATCATCTACTTAATCTTTTCTCCTTAGTCTGATTCTAACTCTCGAAGAGTGTTCATAAATGACAAAATAAGATTCAACATCCTAAAAGGTGGTATGATGAGTGTGGACAGTCCCATACAAGAAACAGAGCCAACTGCGACGGAGAATCCATGCGGAAAGATTTAGCATCTATGAAGTTCAATAGAGAGAAAATACGTCGGGACATACAAGAAGAGGTGTAGACACTGCAAACACAAATAATGGACCAGTTCGAGGCTCTTCGGGCGGTCATGATCCTGAACGCCGATCCTCCCACATGGAAGGAGAGTCTCGGAGAACCCACCACCAGAGGACTCCCCTCAACAATCCACCCCTAGAGGGCTCCCCTCGAATATATGTAGAACGAAGTCTGGTGAATATAAAGTAAATAAAACTAAAATATTTAAAATAGTATTATATGCATTTATATATTTTCAATATAAATAAAAAACGATTGAATAGATAAGTATTTATGTTTTCGTTAAGAGCTATATATCTATCATAGTCATATTTAAATATTGAAACTTGGACTAACAAGTTATTGTAGTATATTTTAAAAAAACGATTAACGACGAAGCGAAAATTAGAATGAGAAAAATCACACCAGAAAATAACACAGCGGAACACACAAATTTATGTGGTTCGGCAAATTTGCATACGTCCACGAAGCTGCAGAGGATTTTATTACTTGAGGAATTTACACCAGTCGATCGTCTTGACTTACAAGAGGGATCTCTCACTTCTTCTCTCTCTCTACACCGAGATACACACGAAAGAAGATGAAGAAAAATGGGGAACCACTTGCTTAATTCACATACAAGATAAATCCTATTTCTCTTCTGCCACAAGCCACTAAGAATAAGTCAAGGGAGAGAAACATTCTTCTTCATCTTTCTTCTTCCTGCTGCCGCAAAGAACTGCTTCCCCTTCTCTTCTTCTGTCCCGTAAACTACCACTGAAGGACTACACCGGGCCAAGAACCTTGCTTCTCCTTTTATCGCGAACGGGAGAGCGGGAGGCAAAGCGAAGCTTCGCTTAGCGGGAAGGCGGGAGCAATTTCGCGACTAAAAGTCGCGACTTTTCGTCATCGGGAGCGGGAGGCGGGGGTCGCGAACCCGAGCTCCATCCAACACAAGTAATGTTATAAAAATTGGAAAATAAAAAATAATGTAAGCAAGTGTGATAAAATTAAGAGAAACATAATGACAAAAAAAAATGATATTAATTCTTGAAAATCTTGGAATATCATTTCAAAAAATCAAATGGAGTTCATTAAAATTCAAAAATATTGAAAACTCAAAATTGGTCTATATAGATTTTGAGAGAATCCAACAGTCAGATCAAGGAACAATAATACTCTGTTGTTTTCTTTAAAAAAAGGCAAATAATGTAATTTTATGTTATCTTTCACATCTTTTATAAATACTGAGTGTTATAACATTTATTAGGTGTTTTGGTTTCCCCTCATGTAACTCTTAATTTTCATGAAACAAAATGAGTCTAAGAGCACTAGTAACACCACATTCACCTTCATTAAACAAGTCCTCTCTCTCTCTCTTTCTCACCTTCTTTCTCGTGGTCAATATGTTTTATTTTTGGGTGTGATCTACTGGATAAATATAGAATCGATATCCTAACAGATATAAAAGACACCATAAGTGGAGTGAGGGTCATATGATTAACAAGAAGGTCAACAACACAAGCCAAAACCATCTATGAAGGCACACTAAGCGAAGAGCACCGAAGGGGGGGCTCGCAGAGGGACGAATTCTCTCTTCTCACTCTTCATCGCCTGCAGTCTTCGAGAAAATCCGTCCCTTTTTTGTAGGATGTAGATCTGCGAGCGCATTCCATGAAGGTGTTCAAAGCAGTGGAAGTCCCCAGATCAAACCCCTATATCGCTCATAATTCCACCGACCCGTCTCTCCGCCGGATTTTTTGTCGCAAGATATTTTCCACCGCACTGTCGTCTGCCGCTCGGACTTTTCTCCCTTGCTAGCCTGCTCCGTCGGCGGTCGCCCGACCGGTCTTCTAAATCGCGCGGACAACTCTACCGCTCGTAACTTCACCGGAGTCTCCCCGCCTGTCTTCTAAGTCACGCAGCCTCCCCCTCAACACTCACCTCAATAATTACAAGTTTACCAAAGCCCCGCATTTTAGGCTCTCAAATTTCTTCCTCCACTAATGGACTCCTTTATCTGCTATTCCCTTGTGGAAGCACTGACACGTTTTGCAAATAAGCTTTAACGAGACCTCCATTAAGGAAGCTGCATAAAGGACGATTCTACTATGACCGGAGCACTTCTCTGCCGACTTAGAGTATTTGTTGGGCCCGGTCCACTGAGTTCTTAATTCACAAATATTTGAATTTAATTTGATTAAATTAAATTCTTTCTTTGCTTTGCCTGTTTTTGGGAGTGCCGCCATCCAAGTTTACTGCATAAGAGAAAATGAAGTAATTAATGAGTTTTTCCTTAATTGCTTGATTAATTCCTTAATCAAGGAATCATTTAATTCATGCTGGAATTACATGCGTATCTCTCTCTTTCCTAAATCAATCTCCTACCATCACAGCTCTCTTGTTTCCAGAGGAGGGTCACGCCACCATCCATTATATATAGCAGAAAGAGAATTCTTTGTATGCGATGCTTGATGCGTGAAACGGTGAGATAGCAGGTGAAAATTTTTGATTTTGGCGTGAAGGTTGCTAATCCCTTCGGTCTTCTTTCTCGGTGTAGCTCTCGGGCAAAGAGTGAGAGAGAGAAGGAGAAGAGAGAGAGAGAGAGAGTTCCTTCTTGTAAGTCGATGTGGTCGACGGTGTAATTCCTCAAACTAATAAAATCCTCTGCAGCTCCGTGGATGTAGGCAAATTACCGAACCACGTAAATCTGTGTGTCGTATTTTTCTGGTGTATTTTTCTCGTTCCAACTTTCGCTTTATTGTCGCGTTTTCATAACAACTGGTATCAGAGCCCCGGTTCGGATCTGAAGAAGAACGATGACTAGAGACGAAGTGAAGGTTTCAAGGATCGAAAAATTCGAAAACACAGATTTTGGTTACTGGCAGATGCAGATAGAGAACTAGCTCTATGGGAAGAAACTTCATCTTCCATTACTGGGATAGCGACCGGAGAAGATAGACGAAGCCGATTGGAATCTGTTTGATCAACAGGTTCTGGGGGTTATTCGATTGGCCATGTCGAGATCAGTTGCACACAATGTCATCAAAGAGAGGACCACGGCGGATCTCATGACGGCTTTGTCAGGTATGTACGAAAAGCCGTCGGCAAATAACAAGGTGCATCTGATGAAAAAGTTATTCAATTTAAAGATGGCGGAAGGCACATCCGTTGTACAACATCTGAATGACTTTAATACCATCACAAAGCAATTGTCGTCGGTCGAAATTGAATTTGATGATGAGATACGAGTGTTGATATTATTGGCTTCATTACCAAATAACCGGAAGCTATGCGGATGGCGATCGATAATTCGCGGTAAATCTAAACTAAAATATGATGATATTCGTGATTTAATTTTGGGCGAGGAGGTGCGCGAGAAAGATTCGGCGAGACTTCATGTTCGAGTTAGAGCACCGAATGTTGATTCCGGAGGAGATCACATGACATGAACTCGATCGGAGGAAGGTCGAAATCAAAACACAAAGGCAAAAGCAAATCGAAGCTCGGTCAACAAGCAACTCTGTTGGAGCGTGGCAAGCCGGCCACATAAAGAAGAACTGCAGAAGTTCTCAAAAGACGGAGAACACTGGTGCTAATGTTGTAACTGAAGAAGTTCAGGATGCGTTGTTCCTTGTAGTTCACAGCTCCGTTGACGACTGGATACTGGACTCAGGGGCATTCTTTCATACATCTTCCCATCGGGAGCTAATGCAAAACTATGTTGCAGGTGACTTTGGGAAGGTCTACCTCGCTGATGGAGCAGCTTTGAACGTAGTGGGGATGTGAGATGTTGAAATTGCACTCCGTAACAAAAGCAAATGGATCTTGCAAAAGGTCAGACATATTCCTGAGCTGAAGAAAAATCTAATTTTTGTTGGGCAGATAGAGGAAGGAGGGCATACAGTAGTATTCTCGGATAACACCTGGAAGGTAACTAAAGGAGCACTCGTACTGGCTCGAGGTAAGAAGACTGGTACGTTGTATATGACTACTGGTTTAATTAACAGTGTTGATACTACAGTTGCAGAGAGCACAACAGACATGTGGCATTGCAGGCTGGGACACGTAAGTCTGAGAGGCATGAAAGAGCTTCAGTTCAGAGGCAAGCTGCCAGAACTGAAGTCAGTTGATCTCGGCATGTGTGAATGTTGCATCATGGGGAAGCAGAAGAAGTTCAGTTTCCTGAAAGGTGGTAGAGCGCCAAAGACAGGAAAATTAGAACTTGTACACACCGATGTGTAGGGACCTTCCCCAATGGCATCTCTTGGAGGCTCTCGCTACTACGTGACATTCATAGATGACCACAGTAAAAAGGTATGAGTTTATTTCTTGAAGCACAAATCAGATGTATTTTCTGTGTTCAAAACTTGGAAGGCCATGGTTGAGACAGTGACAGATCTAAAACTAAAATGTTTGAGGTCTGACAATGATGGTGAGTACATCGATGGTGGGTTCAAAGAGTATTGTGCAGCTCAGGGCATCAGAATGGAGAAGACCATTCCAGGGACACCACAACAAAATGGTATTGCAGAGCGCATGAACATGACCCTCAATGAGAGGGCTAGAAGCATGAGATTACACGTCGGACTACCACCAGCTTTCTGGGCAAATGCGGTCAGCACTGCAGTCTATTTGATCAACAGGGGGCCATCCGTTCTATTAGACTGTGAATTACCTGAGGAAGTGTGGAGCGGTAAAGAGGTCAAATTTTCTCACCTTAAGACTTTTGGTTGTCTTTCATATGTTCTTATTAATCCAGATGCTAGAAGTAAGCTTGAGGCTAAGTCGAAGAAGTGTTACTTCATTGGCTATGGAGATGATGCATTTGGGTATTGTTTTTGGGATGATCAGGATCAGAAGATCATAAGGAGCAGGAACGTGATCTTCAATGAGAAAATGATGTACAAGGATAAGTCCGATCCGGTTACCGAAACGAAGATCTGCGAAATGCGAGTTGGTAAAGTTTGATGATTTACTGGAGGTCACAGTTCAGGGAAAAGATGCAGGTGATGAAGAGAGTGGGTCTGAGGCACCCATTCCTATTGTTCCGCAGCAATCTACCCCTATAGTTGCATTTCGCAGGTTAGAAAGGGCTAGACGTTCTCCACAGAGGTATTCTCCTATTTTAAACTACATTCTGCTGACAGATGGTGGAGAACTTCAGAGTTATGAAGAAACCTTGCAAGATGAAAATTCGAGCAAGTGGGAGCTAGCCATGAAGGAGGAGATGGATTCTCTACTAGAAAATCAAACTTGGGAGCTAACAAATCTTCCACCAGGGAAGAAAGGCTTTACACAAAACGTGGGTGTATCAGGTAAAGACTGAACATGATGGCAGTAAAAGATACAAAGTAAGACTTGTTATAAAAGGTTTTCAACAAAAGCATGGTATTGATTATTCCGAGATTTTCTCTCCTGTGGTGAAGCATACAACCATCAGAATGGTACTGTTACATGGTGGCTACTGAAAATCTCTTCCTTGAGCAGTTGGACGTGAAGACAGCTTTTCTTCATGGAGACCTTGAAGAAGACATCTACATGCACCAACCTAAAGGGTTCACGGTATAGGGAAAGGAAGACTCAGTTTGCAGATTGAAAAAAGCTTGTATGGCCTGAAGCAAGCTCCCAGATAGTGGTACAAGAAGTTTGATAAATTCATGCTCAATGCAGGGTACAATAGATGTCAGGTAGATCATTGCTGCTATGTCAGGTATTTTGACAATTCATATATCATCCTATTGTTGTATGTGGATGATATGCTTTATTGCGAGAGCCTAGCATTGATGAGATCGATAATGCGAAGAAGCATATGTCGAAACACTTTGCAATGAAGGATTTGGGAGCGGCGAAAGCAAATCGTTGGCATGAAAATTATCGAGACGAGTCGAAAGGTACGTTAAGACTTTCACAAGCTGAATATGTGAAAAGGTGCTTAACGGGTTCAATATGGACAAGGCCGAACCAGGTTGGCACACCTTTGGGCGGTCATTTTAGACTCGGCAAGAGCCGGTCGCCCACGTCGGATGAGGAACGAGACTATATGAGTAAGGTTCCTTACGCTTCGGCCAGTGGTTCACTTATGTATGCTATGGTCTGCACCAGACCAGATATTACTCATGCAGTGGGAGTTGTGAGCAGATACATGAGTAATCCAGGAAAGGAACATTGGGAAGCTGTGAAGTGGATCTTCATATACTTAAGAGGCTCTTCAGAAACCTGCTTGTGTTTCTCAGGAAAAAGCTTAGAGGTACGTGGCTATGTTAATGATGATCTAGCTAGAGACATTGATACCAGAAGGAGCACTACAGGCTATATTTATACTTTTGGTGGCATTGCAGTATTATGGTACTCCAATCTGCAGAATACAGTTTCGTTGTCTACTACAGAAGCGGAGTACATAGCAGTATCAGAGGCTGCAAAGGAGATGATATAGCTAGAAGGCTTCTTGGAAGAATTGGGTAAGGAGGTTCAGAAGGGCACTCTTTACAGTGATAGTCAGAGTGATATATTTCTTGCCAGGAATACAGCATTTCAGTCCAGGACCAAGCATATTCAGATCAAGTACCACTTCATAAGATCATTGTTGAATGACAGACATTTGCTACTTGAGAAAATTTGTGGAAACAAAAATCCTGTTGCTATGTTGACTAAGGGTGTCACTCTTGAAAAACTGAAGTTGTGCTCGACTTCAATTGGTCTTCTAGCGTGAAGACAAAGACTTTGAGTTGCATAGGTGGAGGATATCATGTTGAGGAAAATGACGATATAGTCAGTGGATGGTACAGTCAGTGCCCCAGTCTCCAAGTGGGAGAATTGTTGAGTTGTGGAGCCCGGTCCACTGAGTCCTTAATTGGCAAATATTGGAATTTATGATTAAATTAAATTCTTTCTTTGCTTTGCCTATTTTTGAGAGTGTCGCCATCCAAGTTTACTGCATAAGAGAAAATGAAGTAATTAATGGGTTTTTCCTTAATTACTTGATTAATTCCTTCATCAAGGCATCATTTAATTCTTAAATGTGTATCTCTCTCTTTCCTAAATCAATCTCCTACCATCCCAGCTCTCTTGTTTCCAGAGGAGGGTCACGCCACCATCCATTATATATAGCAGAAAGAGAATTCTTTGTATGTGATGCTTGATGCGTGAAACGGTGAGATAGCAGGTGAAGATTTTTTATTTTGGCGTGAAGGTTGCTAATCCCTTCGGTCTTCTGACTCGGTGTAGCCTCGGGCAAAGAATGAGAGAGAGAAGGAGAAGAGAGAGAGAGAGAGAGTTCCTTCTTGTAAGTCGACGTGGTCGACGGTGTAATTCCTCAAACTAATAAAATCCTCTGCAGCTCCGTGGATGTAGGCAAATTGCCGAACCACGTAAATCTGTGTCGTATTTTTCTGGTTCCAACTTTCGCTTTATTGTCGTGTTTTCATAATAGTCCTATGGCCTCGACGTCCCGCTGCCTCACCCCGAAGGCCGCAGCCTGGGTTTTCTTTTCTATTATGCACAGATCTCGCAGTGTCGGCTAACTCACCAGTCGGTCCCCCTTAGATTGCAACCAAACTTCGGCTGGCCGTCTCCAAAAACAGAAAATTTACATAAATATCACTCAATTCATATATTACATCCAGAGGGTCACCTGCCGTCTGTCGATCAGCAACCCACCTCTGGTTGGTCATCTAGCTCTGACTAGTAGCCAAACTCCGGCCAGCCACCTTCCCTCTCAAAATAAGAAAGATTTACATAAATACCACTACCTCTGGCCGACCTTTTCTCCGGTCACTTCCGGCCAGCCACTGGCCATCCACCTCACATGTCACAATCAAGAAATATTTACTTAAGGGTAATGTGTAACAGTTTCAATAAAGCTTTTCATAAGAAACAAATCTGATATCTCTTTCATTTAAGTTAATAGTGCTACAGAAGATACATCCATAACCTTGCAGTATAGAATAAAGTTAGTAAATTTAGAAAATCTATTTATTATTATAATTATACATTCAATCCTAACTACTAACATTTCTTTGTAATCCAAATTAAATACATAAACAAATTAATCCAAATTGTTCGACAAATTTTTCATTCCAACATGCATGACATTATGTCTTAAAATCCTTGCAATATTTTAATGAAGGGCTAATAAAAACCCACATTCATGTCAAGACTTGACAAGACTAAGGAGTTCAAGCATTTCGGTGGCCTCAACACTCAGGAAACTCAAACACAACTAGCAAAACTAACAGCAACGCCATAAACGTCTGGTCAGTAATAAGGGTTGTCAAGGGACTTTCCTTATCACGAGCTCAAGTTCCATAGCTTGGATCAGAAAAAATAAAAATAATAATAATAAAAAAACTAGAAGATGGTTCTCTACACAGTATGACAAGCTATGCAAAAAATATTGGGACAATCATCCTAGAAAAGGAGTCTAGGTGGTCGCCTTCTCGCATAGAGAGGGGACCCAACCTAAAATAGAGGCCCGATCAAGTGACGAGGACTTAAGCAAGTGAAGGGAAAGAGCCCGGCTTCAACGCCCTGCGTCTATAGTGGTCAAGGCTTAAGCCACCTAGTTAAATAAATGTGGACGGTCGTGACGCCAAAATCGTCCGATCAATGCCCTCTATTCATACATCTAAATTATGCTCATCACCAGAGATGATCCATTACCCGACAGCGATAAACTCTGTGAGGAGCAACAAACAAATCATCTCTGTAGTTCATTCAACAACCAAGCGATTAACACAGAGTATCATTAGTGATTCAATTGTTCATGTTTCTTGATTTATAAATTTAAAAATGTATTAACCAATCTGATTGAGCATCAATTATCCGACAAAAAATTTAATTATATATATCTAATTTTCTTAATTAGAATATAATATTAATCTTCCAAAAGTTAGAATTGGTCGACCGCCATGCATGCCGACGAAAATACTTCTTCAATATTTATTCACAAAGAAAACAGAGAAACAGACAAGCGAGCCATAAAGAATTTACAGTTAAATAAATATGCACATTAACAATATTCTATGTTAAAAACAATGCACCGTCTCCTCTAGTTCTTCTACTCGTTCAACGGGTGAATATGGCAGTTTCAAGATCAAGACCTACCTTCGATCAGTGCCACCTTACATATATTTGGCAATAATATTGATCAGCTGCTTGCATAAAAGGACCACTTCCAACTACATCAATTCTCTAAGTTTAGCTACATCCAACCATCTATTGAATTTCACATATATACTCAGAAAAAGACAAAAAATAATAAGGAAGAAAATGCAAATACGTTAGATTTAATTTTAAATAACTTAATTAGGGACCTCAGTCAATGATCACATGAGGCTCTAATTAAGCATTAAGATGGTGTGAGCATTAAAAAGATCCAAATCACACAGATTGCAATATTTGATTGAAGTTTGTGCTTCTTTTTTTATGAAGTCAGAAAATAGTTAGAGCCCTCAAATCACGTGGTTGCCGTCAAATGACATAATTATATTATGATCACGGCCGCAGCCCCTATATTCTGCAACGATATTCTACCATTTTCATAAGACTACCTCCTCTGACTAAGTAGAATAGAGGTCATGACGACTCAGGATAACAGAACCATAGGATCTTGATCGGATTTTATCCTCATTCCCCCACCATTCACTTTAAGCTTTAAGCGATAAATTCTACAGCTTAAATCCTAAATCTACTGCTATTGTATGTTGAATTCTCAATTCTTCGTGACTAGTCTTAATCAAAAGTGCTCCCCCATTATCGTGAGGGGTAATTAATCATAGAGGCTTGCGCATATGAGAAACTTCAAACCCCATATCAAAAAGTCCTCACAAAATGAGGGTGAAATCTTTGGTATTGTCTTATCTACAATCCAATCTACCTTCTGAAATTTTGACCCTCCAAAACTCTCTCAACAAAATAAAATAAAAATAAATGCAGAGTCTTACGGGGAGTGGTCATGAATTTTTGAATTGCACAACTCAATCACATGTCAAGCTCCACAAACATGTCATGGTACTTAGAAAAAAATGATTTTAATTAAAAGGATGATGGGAAGAAAACTTTCATGTGAACTTTTAAATGGATTTGGGCTTTTGGAATTTAATAAGACATGGGTTTGAATTTGGGCTTTTAAATGAGGGAAGGTTTTGGGCTTGAGTTAAGGTTGGACTTGGGCCATAATTTGAATCAATTGAGTGTTGAGTTTGGTGTGGGAGAGAGTTATGAACAATTTAGAAGAGGTTTCGAGTGATTTTGAATTGAATTGGAAAGTCAATTTGGTGGAATTTGGGTATTTGGTATATTTTGGAGATTTTGGGCACTTTGGATTTGGGTTGTTTGGGCTCAAATTGGGGTCAATTGTTTGATCAATTTGATGTGGGTGATTGTTATGAAATGTTTTGAGCATAAATTGAGTGGACATTTTAGGGTTATGGCATTCAATTTGGTGAATTTTGGTCATGTGATCAATTTGGGGCAAAATTGTGGATTTTGGTTTTGGGTTGGATTTGGGTGAAGTTTAGGCCCAAATTGGAGGCAATTGAATAATGCATTTGGTTTATGGGAACGTTATGAAGAGTTTAGAATTCAATTTGAAGGGAATTTGATTAACATGGGGTTCAATTTGAGTGAGTTGGACTACTTAGTCAATTTTGGTACATTCAAGTTTTGGGTGAAGTTAGGTCAAAATGGGGGTTAAATTGGGCTTGATTTTGATTGAGATTGGGACTAGCGATATTTGGGGTTGAAATTGGACAAGATTGAGGTCAATTTGGCCAAGATTGGGTTTGGATTTGGAGAAATTGGGCTTTAAGGGCAAACTGGGGCTTTTGATAAAATTTGGTCAAAATGCTCAAATTGGGTCAAATAAAGTGGTTTAAATTAAAATTGAGAAAATTTGGGAATTTTTGGGATTTTTTAGAATATTTGGAATTTTAGGCTATTGAGAGGTATTTTTGGTCAGTTTTAGTCAAAGTGCTCAAAAGGTTGATTTAAAGGCTTAAGGTGGTTCAGAAAAGAATTTGGAGTAAGATGACAGTGCCCAGGGTCATTTCTAATAAATGTGGAAAGTTTTATGAACCTCAAGGCATTTTTTAAGTATCGTTTATTTCGGTACCGAGGTGCCAAAAAGCTGTCCAGAGATATGGCAAGTTTATAGTTAAAATTCTCAATGCGACAAAAGGAATGATTTGGTGTCATTTTCTGGAGTTATTGGTGACTTTGGAAAATTTTGGAAATTTTGGAATAAAGTGGATAAGTAAGCTATGAAGTCACTTCAAACTCATAAGAGTCATATGAGGACTCATTTTGGATACTCAACATGTTGTTCCTAACCCTCTTAGCCAAGGGCTAGGGGTTTGGATCCACCCATGTGAGTCCTCCAAAGAGTTGGGAGGTCAAACAAGATAGGTGTAAATGAGCTCAGGATTTGGGGTGTGTGCCAAAGTGTAGTGTATGCGGGCCGACCTAACCAAGACCAGACCACCCAGGGTTAATCATAAGGCTTGACCATCCTATGGGGGCTCATCCTTGACCTTCCAAACATTGGTCTTAACCTTCCAAGTAGCTTGGAGGTTCATGACCATTTATGTGGAATTCCAAGGAGAGCGAGGAAATAGTATGAGTTTCTAAGTGGTGGGTTCCATCTCTAGTCTTCTAAGATATTTAAGGGGGAAATCCTATGACTAGATCCTAAGCACTAAGAGAGAAGCAAGACCTCACCAAAAATGAGGTCAACAATGTCGAACTGCCGAATCACGCATGCACAGGAACTGGTCGCGATTTCTGCGCAAAAACCTGTGCGGAAAATGCAGCGAAGTCGAAACCTGTTCGTGAAATTTGAACTCCTCCTTCACACCCGACCTTCTCACGAACGAACTGTTTTGCCCACAAGAGATCTACTTTGCCCGATGAAATCCTCCCTCGCAGCCGACAAACTCTTTCTTGAACTTTTCTTCCTGCGTAGATCTTCCCCGTCGTAGAACCTCGCTTTGATACACGAAAACAGAAGAATACACAGAGATTTAACAAGGTTCGGTCTACGTCCTTGGGAGCAGGGCAACAAATTCACTATTTCAGAGGAGTTGCAAAGTTCGGTCACATACCCATAGGGTTACACACTATATATAGATAAAACCCACAAATAAAATTTCTAAAACACCCTCGCTCCCCCCAACCCACTAAATTCCAAGAGACACCTCTATTCATTCCAGGAGACACACCTCTTCATTCTAAGAGACTCTAAATTTCTGGTATATGAGTCATACCTAACATGATAAACTATGAGAGTTGTAACAGACAAATCATCCTTAGAGTTCATTCAACAACTAATCGATTAGCACAAACTATCATCAGTGATTCAATTGTTCATGTTTTTTTGCTTTATAAATTTTCTTGTTTTTATTGCAATTGTCCTATCAAGATCAAGAAAATTGGGGAGTTTAAATATGTACACTCAAAAATGATCTACACGAATTTTGAGACAATCCAACTGTCCGAATAAGGGAACTCGAATATTCTTTGCTCCTCTCTTTAAAGCAAGGTTAATAATGTGATTTTGTATTTTGTCATTCCTATCTTATATAAATAAGATGACTATAAAATGTATTAGGTGTTTTTTATTCCCCCTCTTATAACCCTAAATTATCATGGAATTAGAGGGGTGATAGAGCCCAAGAACACCACATTCACTGCGATGGAATAAGTCGTTTCTCTCCCTCTCATTTTATTTCTCTCTCTTTCTCTCCCTCGAGCAACACACTCTATTTCTTAGATATGATCTACCATACAAATATGGATTCAACAAATGTAGTACAACTCTATATGAAGCAGTCATGGACGAGCACATCATATAGAAACATAGTTTGATCAAATTGTGAAATTTAAGATATAGTTCAATATATGTCAATGTGAAATATTTTCAACAATAGAAATCCATATCAATGAATCTTAGATGTACACAAGATTATTTGGTTCACACTTTTATAGAAGAATTAATTAAATTTAAGCACATATCATTCACTTTACTTTAAAAAAGTATTAATTATGACATAAAATTAAAATATAAATCTAATTTTCTTAATTAGAATATAATATTCATCTTACAAAGGAAATACATTTCAATATATATTCACAAAGAAAAAGAATGCTGTTGAAAAAACAGACAGGCGAGACTATAGGAATTTGCAGTTAAATGAATATACATATTAACAAGATTCTACGTTAAAAACAATGCACCTTCTCCTCTAGTTCTTCTACTCGTTCAGCGGGTGAATTTGGCAGTTTCAATATATATTTGGCAATAATATTGATCAGCTGCTTGCAAAAAAGGACCACTTCCAACTACATTAATTCTCTAAGTTTAGCTACATCCAACCATCTATTGAATTTCACATATATATATATATATTCAAAAAAAGACAAAAAAATAATAAGGAAGAAAATGCAAATACGTCAGATTTAATTTTAAATAACTTAATTAGGGACCTCAGTCAATGATCACATGAGGCTCTAATTAAGCATTAAGATGGTGTCAGCATTGAAAATATCCAAACCACACAGATTGTAATATTTGATTGACGTTGGGGCTTCCTTATTTAAAAAGTCACAACATAGCGTTTACGATTAGAGCCCTCAAACCAGGTGGTTGCTGTCAAATGACACCATTATATTATGTTCACCGCTGCAGCTCGTATGTTCCCCAACGACATAATACCATTTGATTTGTGAATCTTAAGGTTACAATTGATTGGCATGAAGACTTCTGTTAGCTAAGGTCGACTTAAATTTGTCCCCTCCAACAAACATTCACCTCATATATACAAATGATCTCTTGGACAACGCAACGCATGGGTGCTAACAAGAATCCTTCTGTCAGGTTCGGTTGACCACATCCTCTGACAAAATGGAATAGGGATCGTGACGGCCCAGGATAACGAAATCATGGGATCTTAATCGGGTTTTGTCCTCATTCCCTCACCGTTCATTTTAAGCTCTAAGTAATAAATTCTACAACTCAAATCCTAAATTTATTGCTATTGTATGTTGAATTTTCAATTCTTAATGACCATCCTTAATTGAAAGTGCTCCCTTCATTATCGTGAGGGGTAATTAATCATAGGGGCTTGCACTTATGAGAAACTTCAAACCCCAGATAAAAAAATCCTCGCAAAATGAGGGTGAAATATTTGGTATTGTCTTATCAACAATCCAATCTACCTTTTGAAATTTTGACCATCCAAAACTCTCTCAAAAAAAAATAAAATAAAATAAAAACAAATGCAGAGTCTTGCGGGGAGCGGTCATGATTTTTCGAATCGCACAACGCACTGACTTGTCAAGCTCCACAAACATGATTTTTTTTCACACATATGGTAGCTTGCATTGGTGTCCAGATACCATGTGTCATCTTCACCTTTTTGTTATCCTTGTATATCCTTCTCTTTTCTATGTAATTAATCATTCCTTCTGCTTTATTATTATTGGGAGTTCTACATTCCACAACATTGTAACACATTACTTAAGGTTTGTCATAAATTGGTCTTAATTTTCCTATTTCATGCTCTCTTATTGATCTTCCTGCTCATCCAAAATTGATATTATTGTTGCCTTCATTTTTGGAAATCCAATCTAGTCCACGCAAAATGACCATGACCTCATCCTTATTGACTTATATTGTACTCACGACTCTCTTCTTTAATTGAATTAATTTGCATCTTCAAGAGTTATTCTATGATCCTTCGCTTCTTCTTTTTTTTTTTCTTCATAGGTTTATAATGAACCTAGAAGTTGCACGATTATCATAGTCTCTACATCTTTGTTTTCTTCGATGATAGCATCGATATGATCAAAATTTGGATCTAATGATGGAAGAATCTTCTCCTTAATTCTTACATCTTCTAGCTTGTCCCCATTTCTTATTAATTAATTAGAAACTACTAGGACTCTAACAAAGTAATAGGCGACGACTTTGGCTTCTTTCATATTTAAGGCATCAAACTCTCCTCTTAATGTTTGATGATGCACTTCTTGACTTGCTCCACTGCTTTATAAGAGGTCTGAAGCTTCTCCTATGCCTCTTTGGCAAACTTCACATGGAAAATCTTCTCAAAAGCCAGACTTCTTGTCTTCTTGTCTCTCTTCCTCAAATCTTTTAGACAATCCTTTTGAGTTTGTGACAGACTTGACTCATCTTTTGGCTCATTGTAGCATTTTTTCTACCATCTCTCATACATCTTGTGCTCCAAGAAGGTGATAGGAAATCTCCAACGAAGAATCCCAAATTTATCGGGGCTTAGGGTTAATCATAAATTAAGCCACATCGCGAAATAATGGGATCTCACCAATTTGATAAGAGCTGGAACAAAATTAAAATAGAAGCACAATCAAACTAACCAGAAAAGAATATGAGAAGATAAGTAGAAGAACCCGAGAACGACAAAAAAAACACAAAGTTAAACCACCAAAAATTTCGCTATGAAATTCAAAAGGTTTTACAAAGAACTCACACAAGTTCTCTCTCCACACATAAAAAAAAAATTACAGATCTCATTCCAAAATCTTCCCTCTCTAATTAGACGTAAAAAATCACGTTGAATCGATAAAATCCACCACTTCGACACTATTCACCTTCACCGAGATACTCATTGAATAATACCAAAGGAAATAAAAAATCATTAGTTTTTTCGCTTGAATTTGTGATCAATTGTTTGCAAACTGCCCCTTGGCGTATACGCACCGAACTTGGCATCTATGCACAAACCTCTCGGGAAAAAGACGCCTATATGGGCACATATGCGCTCAAAGCCGGTGCATAGGCGTCGACTTCTCTATTCGAGAAGCACCCAAGTGGGTGCTTAAGCACCCACAACCCAGCGCATAGGTTCGGGGAGCTTTGTCCCGCTGCTCACCAAATCAGTCTCCACTCATAACAATCTCACACTTAGAGAATGATTTTACTGAGAACCAGTCCTCTGTACCTGTACCTCCATCTGAATGGATTTCATATTCTTGTGATGTTGTCACGTGTAGTGGTGTAGCTCAACTCTTGTATCAACATTCATGAAAATTAACTAAAGCCAAGCATAGCTTCAGTTTCTCAATAATCACCACCTTTGTCAACATATCCGCAGGATTCTCCGCTGTATGTATCCTTTCTAGAAATAACCGCTCATCTTCCAGAAGAGATCGAATTAAATGATACATAAGCTGAATGTGTTTTATCCTGACATGAGCAACATTCTTAGCAAGACGAATCACACTCATGTTGTCACTATAGAGTCTTCCAATTCCCCTCCCATTGCCCAATTCTGCCATGAAATTCTATAGCCAAATCACCTTGCTAGCATTAGTAATGACAACATATTCGACATATGTAGTAAAAAGTGTAACGTTCGTCTACAACCGAGAAACCTAACTCACAATTGTGCTCCTCTATTTGAAGATATACCCCAGTGTACTTCTCCTACTGTCCACATCTCCTGTCAAATCTAAATCTACAAATACCTATAAAATGTTCCTACACTTCCATTACAAAGCACCATGTTAGTTATTCTCCCGAAACACCTGAGAATCTACTTTGTTGCTTCCCAATGATGCCTACTAGATTGCACATGTACATTCTGACCACTCCCACTACATATGGCCTAATATAAATCATCACATGCATTAAACTTCCAACTACTAAAGCAGAAGAAGTTCTCTCCATTTATACGAAGTTCTCTCCATCTATAATTTCTCGTGTAATCATTAATAAATGTGACAAAATAGTGAGAACCTCCAATGAACTGAACTGGAGTAGGACCTCATACGTTAATATGCACTAACTTCAATTTCATTGATTTCACCACTGACCCATTCTTGGATAAATAAACTTTCTTCTACTTGTCATAAACACAATCTTCACAAAAATCTAGATCAACTTATTTTAAACCCTAAAGCTCGTTCTTTAAAAGTATGGACTTCATACATTTCTCGCTCATATGAACAGGTATGCGGTGCCACAGAGTTGCATCAACCATGGTTCCAGCCACATCAGTGAAATTAGTCATTTCATTGATCAGATAAAGAGTTCATTCAACATTGCTCTGAGCGATTGCTAATGCCCCCTGGTCACATTCCACGAATCATCTGTGAAAGTAGTCACGAGTCCTGACTTTGCCAATTGACTCGTAGATAAAAAATTTCTCTTCAAACTTGGAATATATCTTATTTCGGTAAGCTTCTAGATTGTTTCATTTGACAACTTGATATTAACATCACCCTTTTTAACTAGACCGAAGACTTGTTATCTCCCACAAAAACTTTTCTCAGATCACTTTGAGTGTAGTTTTTAAATACCACTTTATTGGGGCAAGCATAAAAGAGGCACCTAAATCTACCATCCAGGATTCAGTACTAAGGACAACACCAGGGAGTCACTTTGGACTTCACCTATGCAGACAATAGTAGAAATACTATTTTCTTGTCATCCACGACCGACTTTCCTTAGAGCTTTGCAGTCATTTTTGAAATGCCATTTCTCACCGCAGTTCCAACATTCTCCTTTTCAAACATCTTATGATCTCTGCCGACGCACGACAAAAGTTCCACTCCATTACAACCGTGACCCAAAATTTAGAAATTTGTACATTAAGAATAAAAGCTCACGACGATAGACTCCACTCTCCTAATTAAAAGAGCTTAAATGAAGGATAAGAAAATATCACATTTGAACATAGATATTGCTGTAAGTTTAAAAACATAAACTTCTATTGCGGTAGTTTAAATTGTAACAAATATAAAGCATTTGTGATCGATGGTATACTATTGCTATATACAGCTTGAGACAACCACTTGTTAACTCATTTGCGACCGTTAGAATACCTGTCATCGCCTTCATTTATCGTTAAAGTCAAATTTCATGTTGAGTTTATGTTAAGTGTTACACGTATTGTGCCGTTGCATTTTCTTATGTTCTATTAATTTTAATAAACTTTCAGTTCTTAGTTGAGGAAGTCGACTCATAGAAAAGTTCTGTAATTTATACACCATGCATTCAGAGATCAAATTAAGAAGTAATAAAACTACTTATTTGATTTAAAAATAATGTCTTTTTCTAGATTAATTAAACATCATTACATTATTGACAAATTGCATTTGCTTTTGATTATCATAGTAGATTATAAATATAAATTTCCATGCTATCTTCCACTACTAATATGTTTTTCTACCAAACTGTTAGACTTTTGTTTTATATTGAGAAGATTATAAATTAAAATAAGAAAATAGTGACTTAGGTAATTGAGGTGGTGCAACCTGGCGGCTTCCCGCGACAGTCTGGCTGCCCATGGCCTCCGGTTTGTGTCCTATAAAAAGGCTATGTGATCTCCATCTTCTGCAGTAAATGTTCGCCTGACTCGCCTCTCTCTCTCTCTCTCTCTCGCCTCTCTCTCTCTCTCTATCGGCTAGATTCAGCTATACTCGGTAACTTCTCTTCTGCCTTTCCTTGAATCACGAAGGTAGCATTCCAATGGGAGCTAACATTCAATTTGATTATTGTTCTGCGCGTTTCATGCTTTTGGTTGTGAATCTCTAACGTTCGCTATACAGATTCATTCACTGGTTGATCACTCGTTCGCTCGGTCAAATCCATGATTGGCTAAACTTATATTATTAAGGAAGAGGATATTTATACATTTTATTGCATCAAAGACGCTCCTTTGGTCCGCTATTTGTTTGTTTTAGTTAATGCATTCTTGCTGTCTGCTTATTTTGTCACTAGCTGCAGCAGCAGCATCCCATCCGTCAGTATTGAATAAACGCTCAATAATTTAAAAATCATGACCCGTAAGCAAAATTCTCTGCTGAGACCATGATTTAGTAAAAAAACAATACAATAAATTTAATTATGTCAAATTTTTATTTAAATTTATGTCAAAAGATAAATCAATATTAATGATTGAGATTACGTTAGTTATTCATGCTAATTTATAGTAAATAATAATTTTAAATATATTTAGTTTTTAAAAATATTAAATACAAATTTAAATTACACAACTTTTATACCTCGCTTATATGTATGTTACCATTTTAATTTTTTTTGTTTTAAAGTATAAAAGTTGCGTAATTTAAATTTAAATGAAACGTTCATATATCTTTCGATGTAAATTTTGAATGAAAATTTTATACAATTGAATCTAAATTTCAAATAAATATGGAATATGGACGACTTCTATGAGATGACCCGGATAGATCTTCTTAATCGGAGGACTTTCGTTGAATATTGGAGTGCTTAATGATGTTCTAATTGAGTGATCTTAGATTTGTTGGATTTGCAGACTCATTTGAATATAAGCATGTAAGATTCATAATTCGTTTGACATTTCAATTATGCTTAAAAAGTCCCTAAAAATGATTTATTGACTTAATCAAAGCTTGATTTGACTCGGATTTGACCAATTTTGATATTGTTGGATCCTTCTCATCGAGCCGGTAAGTTTGAGTTTAAGTTTGCTGGTCGAAATTCTAGATGATTTTTAATCGGAGTTTGTACATTCTTGCTCGAAAATTATCTTGAAAATTGTGTCGTGCCTTGAAATTCATATGGGATGATGTTGATCCCGTGTCATTTCTATAACAATGCGCATCATTTCATTGATTCGAAGAAAGAAAGAAAGAATGTACGACATCCAGAATTTATAGAGGAGCGGTCCGATCAAAGAGACGTTATTGACATGTTTTTTAAAGACTGTTTTAAAAGTTTTTTGACAGGTTTTTGAAATATTAGGAGAATATAAATGACTTATAATCATCTGAAGAAAGAAGCGGTGGAAATATATATATATATATATATATATATTATCGCAAGAAACAATTAGAATGGGAATTAATCGAAGAGAGCCAAAGCTCAATCTCATAAACTAGTTAGTGGTCAGTTCATTTTCAGCCTAAAAGTTTAAGCTTGTGGACGTGGGCTATTACTTAATAGTTTTATATAAAACAATTTATATTTTACATTTTTGATATTGAAGTAACCCCAATTGTCTCACGAAGTAAGAGGAGTCGGCATCATTTATCAGTCTCTTCAAATGGAGGTTTTTCTAGCTTATCAAATGTCATACACCAAAGACATATAAAGCTGCATGCAAACTACATGAATCACCTGATTCCAATTCAGTCATCAATCCTAATTCCGTTTATTAGGGACTTTAGATCAAAGGGGACCCCTTCAGTATTTCTACACTTGACATATTTTTTGTATGTTCACTCCAGAAAGTAAGAACAATACTTTTATGTGACTTAGTTTAAAATTTTAAAATTTCTTGAATCCAAACTGTTATTAGCATAAATTTCGATGCAATAAGACATGAGTTTCGTCTTCAATCCTATGATTCCTTTGCTTCCACATATAACTCACCATTTGAAGATTTAAGTGTAGGAAATGGATACCTTAAGATCTCCATTCAAGGGGATCGTCAAGGATGTAAAAGGTAGAGCTGCATGTTACAAACAAGACTGGACAGGGGGTTTCCATTCTGGATTCAGGTTAAAAAGTTGCATACCTTATACATTTAAAAATTAGCAATTTCTGGTTCAATTTCAGTTCTGAACAATTTAACTTATTGTTTATTTATTTCAGGATTTTGGCTCCCACAACATATATCTTTTTTGCTTCTGCTCTTCCAGTCATTGCTTTTGGGGAGCAGCTCAGTAGGGATACAGGTAGATGCTTCGTATAGTTAAATTGAAGTTTGAAGCTCAAAATGAGCGTTGCATTCTTAAGCTGTAAAATGAGAATAGAAGATTAGAGCTGCATTTTGATTTTTTGTGCAGATGGAAGGTTGAGCACAGTGGAAACACTAGCTTCAACTGCTATCTGTGGAATTATACATTCCATTATTGGGGGACAACCTATGCTAATTGTTGGTGTGGCTGAGCCTACTGTGATAATGTACAAATATCTTTATAATTTTGCAAGTAGGCGTGAAGATCTGGGCGCTCACTTGTTTTTGGCTTGGAGTGGATGGTAATACATTCTAAAGAGTTGAAAACAGTTATTTTAGATCTTTTTTGTTTATTTCGCTTCACAAAACTTTAATTTCTCTATGATCTAGGGTTTGCATTTGGACTTCATGTATGCTATTTATGCTTGCTCTCTTGAATGCCTCTGCAATAATAACAAGATTTACAAGAATTGCTGGTGAACTTTTTGGGACGCTGATTGTAGTTTTTTTTATTCAAGAAGCTATTAAGGTGGTCTACTAATCTCTGCTTCGTACTTCATAAAGAAGATTTGATTTAATTATGCTCACATATCATGAAGTAAAAAATTTAGCGCTAAAATGGTTATATTATATATACATATATATATATGTAATACAGGGATTGGTTAGTGAGTTTAATGTACCAAAAGGCGAAGATTCAGGACTACCTTCGTACGAGTTTGAATGGTTATATGTAAACGGATTACTGGGTGTAATTTTTGCCTTTGGTCTCCTTTATACTTGTCTAAAAAGCAGAAGAGCTAGAGCTTGGTGTTACGGCACTGGTTTGTAAAATTTCTTCTCATATTACGCATTTAATTTACGTAAAAGGCCTTTTCATATATAGATTTACGTTAAGTGTGTTCGCAGGTTGGTTAAGAAGCTTCATTGCTGACTACGGAGTACCGCTGATGGTAGTTGTATGGAGTGGAATGTCGTACTCTGTTCCAAGCAAAGTGCCTTCTGGAGTTCCAAGGAGGATTTTCAGCCCACTTCCGTGGGAATCCAAATCGTTGCACCATTGGACAGTTGCAAAGGTATACAAGTGTAGTCTACAGTAATGTATAACAGTACAAACATGCTCTGCAAAAAAAATATATATATTTTTTGGAGGTCAAAGAAGCTAGCTTGTATAACTGCAGGATTTGTTCTCGGTCCCCCCTGTTTACATCGCTGGCGCGCTTGTTCCTGCTCTAATGATCACGGGCCTCTACTTTTTTGACCATAGCATCGCTTCTCAAATGGCGCAACAGAAAGAATACAATCTTAAGAAACCCTCTGCCTACCATTACGATATTCTCATCCTCGGATTCATGGTATACATATCCACTTTATTTTTCTCTTGTTATTTATGAATATAACCATTTTGTTCAGTATGGTTGAATTGATTAGGAAGTACTATTTTCAGGTTTTGATCTGTGGATTGCTTGGGATCCCCCCTTCCAATGGAGTTCTCCCACAGTCTCCAATGCACACGAAGAGCCTAGCTGTTCTGAAGAGACAGGTGTGATGAACCAATCCAGTGTTGGCTGCTAGTTTTACATGATTCAATGTTAGATTATGTTCCTGAAATTACGGAATCTGATGTTTGCAGTTGATTCGAAAGAAGTTAGTTCGAAGTGCCCAGGAAAGCATAAGGCAGCAAGCCACCAATTTGGAGATGTATGGCAGAATGCATGAGGTTTTCATTGAAATGGACCATGGACATACTGTAAGTACTTTATAAGCGTGTACAGATTTTCAAAACAATTTTACATGAAAAAAGCTGCTCCCAGCTGAAAGTTCAATTGTGTGAGCTTAGAGGCCCTAGCAACTTATGCCTCTCGGCAAAAGCCTAACCATGCATAACTAATTGCTCATCTTGCATGCGCTCTCTCTTGTGTAACATAAATCTCATCCATCAAATCACCCATTTGGATCTGATTTTAGTGACTTTCTAAACATAATATTCACTAGTTACCGATGTAAAATTCAATTTGTAGTTGGCATTGTCTAATCATCTTATGATTAACGCTCAAGTATGATTTCATAAGATTCTGAGTTCATTTGAATAAGCCGTGTTTTCCAAATTTTCAATTTTAGAGGGTGATGCATGTTATTCCTTTTCCTAACTTTATGATGGAATAATTGATAGAATGCTATGAAATCTAGAACAAACTTTACCATCACAATGCTCCCCATCTCATCACATGAAGCTTCATGTACTGAACCTCATCTCTTACAGGAAAACTCAATAACTGAAGATCTGAAAGACTTAAAAGATGCTGTTTTGGGAATTAGAACAGGTGAAGCAGCATCACAAGCTCAATTTGATCCCGAGAGACATATAGATCCTCACTTACCTGTTCGAGTCAATGAGCAGAGGTTAACAAATCTTTTTCAGTCGATCCTGGTCGGTTCCTGTCTTGCGGCTATGCCCATTATCAGGAAGATACCGACTTCAGTTTTGTGGGGTTATTTTGCTTACATGGCCATCGACAGCCTTCCTGGGAATCAATTTTGGGAAAGGCTGCAACTTTTGTGCATCGCTCCAAGCAGGCGTTACAAGTAAAATGTTCAGCCCAATAGATAATTTTACTGTTGTTGGTCCTTTTTTTCTTTTCTTAAATATTTTATTGTTGGGATGAAAATTCTTCCCTGATATGGTCATATTATTTCTGCAGACTTTTGGAGGGCGTTCATGCATCCTTTGTGGAGTCTGTACCCTTCAAACAAATTGTTGGTTTCACAGTTTTCCAGCTTGTGTATCTTCTCCTATGTTTTGGTGTCACATGGATTCCTATATTTGGGATTCTCTTCCCTTTGTTGTTTTTCAATCTGATTTGCATCAGGCAATATGTCTTTCCCAAGTTTCTCCCTCCAAATTATTTGAGGGAACTTGATGCTGCTGAATATGAAGAAATCACAGGAGCCGCTAAGGGACAATGTAGCTTCTCAATTGAGGTAAATAGCAGCCTAGAATTTCACACACACAAAACACCTGAAAATAGTTCCATCTCATCTTAACAATTTCTTGGGGCATTTTCATACATACCACCAAATTCCTGTGCATTTGCACATCTAACACCTAAACTTTACTATGTACATTTATACCATACCACATCAAAAATAACACTAGTTTAATTTTTAAAGAGTGATATACACCTTTTTCAAGCATGGGTAAGGTGGCATAGCCGTTAGATATGTCAATACATAAGATTCGAGTGGTATTTGTGTAAATCCTCCTTATTTCATTTGCAAATATCTCATGAAAGTATCTGAAAGTTGTAGCACGTTCTGCAGAAGCCGGATGCTAAGAAATGTGGCGACACTAGTAATGGGGATTTATCTGATGCTGAAATATTGGATGAGCTTACTACCAGCAGAGGAGAGCTTAAGCACAGAACAACATTATCCTTCAGTCATGACAGAATCATTCAGGTCAAGAAACTACAGTACTTTTTATCTGGCCACAGATTTCAGATAGTAACTATACTTGGATTTAAGCTTGATTGCTGATTTGGTTACTACATTATTACTTCTAAATAAATTTTGGTAATACGGTGTAAGTTGGTTTATTAATCAGTTTTCTTAATCTTTGCAGGTCTATCCTGAAGGTATCCAGGATCAGGAAATGCAACTAGAAAGATAATCCAAGAAACCATAAATAGCGGATGAGTAGAAATGAAAGGGAACTTCAAAACCATTCCTCTTGTTTGTTTTAGTTAAAAAGAATAAAGGGAGAGTCAATATGTTGGCCTCACTGGCATCCCTGTACAACCTGTAATTTAATGAATGAATGAATGCACTAGATTTGATTATATCTTGTATGCTTTCTTATATCTTTACGAGTTACTTTTTTTTTTTTTTTTGGTCAATCTTCTCAGTTCTTGATCCTCCATGCATCTAATAGTAACTTTATTTATGACTCCTCGACATGTGGATGTAGGCAATTCTTAAAGATCCCAATCTTATTTTCTATTTTCTTTATCCTAATATTTTATCATATCAACTTGTCTTGCTTGTTTTCTTATTTTGGTCAATTTGATCTGTTGGCATCAAAGGTGGAAGAATCATATTATAACCATACATCACTGCCATTAAAAGTACGAAATAATAATTACTCGTGACTTTTACCAATATTTTTACAAAAAATTCGGCCGATGATGCCTCAAATGTGCATATTTAAATATTTTTATTATATTAGCAAATGTGGGATCTGAAAATTCTAACCTCTCCCCCAGCAACTCTCTGCATTTATTTTTTATTATTGTTTAGATAGAGATCTTTTGAAGGTCAAATTTTCAAAAGGCATATTGAATTATACATAACACACTACCCAGAGATTTTGTCCTCATTTTGTGAGGATTTTTTAATCTAGAGATTGACATAGGTGCAAGCCCCTATGATTCATCACCCCTACCAATACCGAGAGAACACTTTCAATAAGGCTAGTTATTAAGAATTGAATATTTAACATATAATAGCAACAGACTTAGGATTCAAGTTATGAAATTTATCACTCGAAGGTTAAAGCAGATGGTGGGTGAATGAAGACGAAACTCTTCCAGATCAAGATCTCATTGTTTCGTTTCTGGGTCGTCACGGTTCCAAATCTACTTGGTCAGAGAAAATAATCGACCCAACCTGACACAAGAATCTTTATCAACAATTATGGGTTGCATCATCAAGAAAATCGTTATAGATCTAAAGTTGATGCTCAATTAAAGTAACAAATTTAAGTCGACCTCAGCTAACAGAAGATTTTATACCAATAGGTTGGACAAACATACGGGTTGCGGTCTTGACTGTAATATAATGATGTCATTTGGTAGAAATCACTCAGTCAGAGGGCTCATGCCGTAATCCTTATTTTGTGGTGTCATTGGAGATAAAATCACGTGTATAGAGGACTCGAGCCACGTCCTCACTAACGCGTGATTACTTTGATTTTGAATATAGAAATACACTTAATATGACATTAGCTTTTGTGAGTTTAAGTCAATCACAAAACTTCTCACCCTAAATAAACTGTTATGGAGGGTGGATAGATTTTTGCATTTAACGTTTAAGTGATTCAATTTTAGCTTGAATTTATGTAGATTATTTTGAAAATTTTGATTTAAAACATCGAACCCTTTGGTTAAAATATTATATCAACTCGATCATCATCGATGATTTAAGCATTTAAAATTTTTATATTTGAAGGGGCTGTTAATTTCGTCTTTTAAGGTATAAATCATGTCGACTTATGTTCTTATAAGGATAATGATCGAACTAGGTAATTTAGACATATAAATTCTTATTTGAGGATTCAGAAGTTTATTTCAAAATTACTTGACTCGTCAACTCCAGTCCTTGTGATGATGAGGATCGGACTTGTTGGATGAGACTTATAAATCTTATTTTATAGACAAGACGATCTGATTAGCCCGTGCAACATTCTTGAACCTAGTATTTAAGCATTTTATACATTGATTGGAGCACAAGTAAGCTTTAAATTTCATATGTTTGCACACTTTCAAGGGTTTTATATGTCTTGAATAATTTAGATGATAGTTTAAAATATGAATTTGAAAGATAGTTTGTTTCAAAAAGGAACCAACGCAATAATTTGAGATCATTTAAATTTTGATACATTTAAAGAAATTATTATGATCTTGCATTTTAAGCTTTTAAACTTCAAATGAACACTTGGAGTTTAAAAAGGATCACCTTTTGTTTACTAGCATACAAGTTATGAATCCGGCGGCGAATTTGACGTATTAGCTTTTAATTTTTAGAAATTAAAGATGGCTTTCATGTATCAAGCTTAGGCCCAATTTATGATATTTCGCATATAAGTCAAGCTAAACCCTAAAATTGTAGAAATTGGGATTCAATTAAGTTTAGCCCTCGCAATTTATGATATATGTTATTCTTGTCAAGCTTAATATTATTTTATGTAGTAGACCTTCAATATACCTGCAAAGACCTTCAATATACCTGTATATCAAAAGATGCAACAGACTTTCAATATACCTGCAAAGAAAGACAAATTACAAATTAACGTTATGTAGGCGCATTTTTTTATTTCAATTTTATTCAAGTATATATAATTTTAAACAATTTGGAAAGTTGTGTTTGATTTTGAAAATATGAGACCAAACCGATTTCATATCTTTAATAGTTTAAATAAACGAATCATACACCGCAAGCCATACATCTATCCCGACGGATAGACACATTGTCTGATGGTGAGGCTCGATTAAATAAACTAATAGATTTATGACATTCATTTGGTCTGCGAACCAATTTTATGTTGATCGACAAGTTCTTCTACCTAATACAAAATAATTAGGCAGGGTATATATTATTTGGGTTCTAAAGTTCCTTATAGAGGCAAGCCCCTATAGTTAATTACATCTTAAACAGCCGAAGTCGCTTAAAAAAACTCTCTATAAATATTAGTGGTTTTGCTCTCAAGAATTTCAAAGTTTAAGGTATTCAAGGATGGACTTAGAAGTATCAAATATGATTTGTTCAAAAAGAAATGATTATTTTAAGAGTTCGAAGGGGTGAATAAGTAGGGGATGTCACAGACCCGAGGGGAAACCTTTAGTGATTTCCCAAACTATTTTATTGTGTGGCTTTAATTTTGGAAGTGATATTAATTATTTCATCTTACCAATTTTATTAATTAGGGCTTATATCTGCATAAAATGATTATGTAAATAGCCTGGAAGATAAAATGATTTATGTCGTACCAAACGACAACCCCGGAATCCTAAGACGAGGTAAAAATACTTAAAGAGATAAAGTGAGGGCTTATGTTGCACTAGGCAGACTACCTCGAAGTCCTATGGCTTGTTGTTTATTTCTAGGAAAGAAGATTGTTGTCGTAAATTCGTTTTGTTGTTAAAGATGGTCGCACTGCCCACTGTATATGCTCTAAGCTCCTCATTGCAGCAGGTTTAATTTTAGAAGTGTCAAATTGAAGGTATGAGAAAAGTCTCATTTTATAGAGCTCAAGTTTTCTAATGTGTCAGATTTAATGTCAAATGTCTTGTTGGGGGGATTTAAGTTGATTATAGCGAGACAGGTTAGGATCCCACGGTTCCCTCATTTCGGCACCACTATTTTCTTCATATTCACTTAGTCTAAATAAATTTATCAAACTCAACTAAATGAATTTGATAGATTCATCCATACTAGGGGAAATTTTGTTAGCAGTCGTAGGTTGCCTCCTCCAAGAAATTCTCGATCATTCAAAGAGGGTGTGTTAATTTAGTTGCAATTGTTGTTTCATTTTGTTCGTGTTTAATTCTTGACTTATTTAACATGCGGGGTTACTTTGTTTTGTTTGAGTTTTGGCAATGATCACAAATATAACATGCAGGAAGAAATAAAGCATTTAATAAATAAAGCAGTGTAAATTGATATAAATAAACATAATTGCTTACCTAGAAGGTCTTCGAGTGCATCTGCTGAGATGTTTAGCATTTAAAGCAGATATATAATTGGTATTTAAAGTTTAAAGGTTTAAGTTTAACGAGGGATCTTATTTCATAACTTGGTGGGTCCCTAAGGCGTGTTAAGGATATTTTCTTGAACAAAGAATAGTGAAATCCAATAGTACTTCTAAAATATTCCATTAGATTGAGGCAGTGTTCGAGGCATACCCCTAAACCTCTTTTCAAAACTTTTGGGATCATTTCGAACTCATTTGGTTTCATTATTTAGTTCAATTAACCACTCATGTTCAACTAGGGTAGGTTTATTAATGATGTAGTAATTCTTGCTCAACGAACTTATATATTTTGATTATCCCTTGATTGGGGTAATATTCATTCGATGTTTCATTCATGTGTTATGTGAGTGAAAGACTTTAGGGGCAAGTTTAATTGTTAATAGACTTAGTTAATGTGATTGATGGTGGGTTAGTAGTGTTTTCAAAATATTTGTAAATGATTGTGTTTTTCTTTTCTAGGCCTCATTACTTAAAGTTGAGATCAAACCTCGTTCACTACCTTGCCCTTAAGCTCCTATGGGTAGATTTCTAATTTAAGAGTATGATTAGGTTAAGTGACATTTGATCTTTATTAAAGATTAAATTATCATCAAACCATTGATTTGGGGTTTATATTAGTGAATTATAATCTTTCAAGATCAAAGTCTCTTACTTTAGGATCATCAAATTTGATTAACCTCCAAATTTCAATTAATTTAAAAAATTACAACTCTTCCCTTAATATAAAAATATGGTGAGTTAGTTTCTACCTCTTAACGCCTTATATTCAATCATCTAAGAAAGTCAATTAAAATTTCTCATTGCCCATTTACCTCTTGGTTAGGCCTAAATATTAATTAAAGTTTAAATCCATAATTACTATTTTACCATTTTAGGCTTGTCGCTTCATAGTTCTTTAAATTTAACTCAAATGACCATGAAATTTTTATGTTACCCTACTCTAAGTCAATTAAAATATAAAATGAGAAAAGGTGATTTCTGATTTGTATTTTATTTTAATTCAAAATTGAGTATTTTCCATGTTAATTCATTTAATCATCCGAGACTAATCATCTGTTCTTAAGAAACTTATTGGAGGTTCACTTAAGTCAGAGGACCATCTAGACCAATTCTCATATTTTTTTTTATTTTAATTTTTATAATTATTTCTTGATTTTAAGTATTAATTAAATATAAAATATTTTTAAGTTGAAATTTACGTCTTATATTATTCTTAAATATCTCTAAGTTTAAGGAATCTAGAGAAAGAAATTTTATATTTTATATTTATATTTTATTTATTGGAATTATTTTAATGAAAAATTAAAAAAAATTCATTTTAAGCCTTTTTAAATTTATTTTTAAGATTTTTAAATTTATAACTTTATTTATAAAATTAGGAAAAATATTCTAATTGTCCCTAAATGATTAAAAGACAATTTGGAATATTTTGGTGCATTTTAATATTTCTGTGATTTTGTTAATTTTTATATATTTTTAGTTATTTAAAAATTGGAAAATGGGCTTTAAAATAAGCTATTTATTTTAAATTCAATTTTATTTTTCATAAGTTCCTCTAGTCATAATGAACTCCCAAATCTATTTTTGTGATATTTTAACTTGTGATTTAATTATTATAATTATTTTAATGCAAAAAAATTATTTTACCTTAGAAAATTAAGTTTGGTGATCAAATCAATTTACATCGAGTTCAAATTTTTATAGGGAGTTTCACTCACCCTTTTATTCAGTTTAGATTTAGTTTTGTGATTTTTTGATTATATTTTAATTATTTTATTTTTGTTATGGTTTTATGAGTTAATTACGTAAAGTGTCATTTTTAATTACTTAAACCTTTTTTTTATGATCCTCTCACCTCGGTGAACCTACCAAAGCAAGCTTTATATTTTTTCTGATTTATCTTTTAATTATTATAAATTTCCAATTGGACAAAGGTGGTGTAGCTTAAAAATTAGGGATCTCACACTTGGAGGTGTTCTTTGGTCTTGGAAACATCAGAGAACACACAAAAGTAGGAGATGTTTAAACCGTCCATGTTTAATGTCGTGGTGATTGATCTTTAAGGACATGATTTAATGAAATTTCTGACCATTTAATTATTTTAAAAATAAATACAAGTAAAAAAGTTTATATTTTATTCCACATTATTCTCCGTTATTCACTAAGCAAGTGGGTATTTTTGTTTTATTTTTGTGAATTTTCTACACCAAGTTATGCATTTTTAAAGATTGTTGAATTAAATAAATCATAAAATACCTAATTTTCTACTTATCCGACTCAGCGCTGACTCAACCTCATCAGCTGCTAAAGCACACGCGGCGTCTCTCCATTCGACAACGCCATCCGAATCACCTGCCACTCACATCCCGTTCTTTTGTATTGCTCCATCCTAGTCGATCGTCCGATACACGCTTGATCGGACATCTCTTAGACATCGTCCCCATCTGTTCTAGGCTGAGAATCGTCCACTCTAAAATGCTTCGATCTCACTCCATACTCAACCAAATCACTCACGGTTTATTTTTAAACGTTCATCTAACCGAGACGGACATATCTATATAACTGATCATGCATGGAATGTTGATTTTCTTCACAAAGGCACAAACTGAGCTCGCATTTAGGTGTTTGGATGCATACCTTTGTTTGAGAGGAGAGGCATCAATCATAAGTGTTCTGGATGTTCATTGTGACCTTGCGAAGCTCCTCCAAGTGCCAATTTGACCTATCCAGAGGTATATATAGGAAAGTGGCAGAGGGTGATTCGGACTTGGTCTGACACCGGTGCAGAGAGCTCAACAAAGAGGGATTTTGATGGGGAACTCCCTTGTTTGCTCTAGGGAAGCTTATGGGCAATTCAATTTGTGGATTGATGGAGTTTGAAGAGATTTACATTTTCTGGCATGATTTTGGGCTCTGAAATTGACCTCAAACTGGGGCAATGAAGGCTGAAAAATGGTGGGGATGAGCTTCTCTGGACTGTGGGAATGGTTTGGGACAATTTTGACAAAGTTTGGTTAAGGTTTGATGCATCATGCCATTTGGCCATGGAGGGTGGCTCTTCTTATAGCCATTGTCATGGCTATCCTCGGGGCAAGCTGGGTTTATCGAGATGCCTCTTAGGTGGAGGGAAGGAGAGTTCTAGTGGCCAATCAGGTTGAGCCAGCTCAGGGAGATTCAATTTTAGGTTTTAGCTATTTGGGTCCTTTCCGGCTGGGTGTTACTCGGCGGCTGGGTGGCTGGCCGACCAGGGTCAGGTCACCTCTGAGTTCAGGTGAGTCGAGGAGGTTGAGTGGTGGTGTTAATTTGGGTTAATGGTCGCTCCAATGTGGAAATCCAAGGGGGAATTGAAGTTTAGGTAATTTAGGCTAGGTTGGGTTTAACCTCATGGTTCAATGGCTAGGTTTGGTCCAAAGGTGGTTAGGGTTGGTCCTAAGACCCTCGAACAGGTTTTGGTGAAGTCAAATGGCTGGTTTGGCCATGAAACCAAGGCTAAGATGTATCATGAAAATGGGAAAGTTCAAATGAAGGAGGGAGAGGGAAGAGTCACCTCCCTTTGCCATTTTTAGCAAATTTGATTTTGGGATGGTCATAGAAGGCTTCATGAGTCATGTCGTGATGTGTAAGGGGACATGAAAAAGTTTCATGCAAATGGAATTTTGGATTTTCATGAATTCTGGAAAATTATGCCACGATGTTTAATTTGGGTAAAGTTTCATGTATGCATGGAGAAATTTGGTATGGTGCCATGATTGAATGATTTAAGTGTCATGAGATGATGAAGGGTTAATTTCATATCATATGGGCTCAAATTGGGCTTTTAAAATTAGGGCCACGAGCTTTTTTAAAAAAACCATTTGGGTATGGGCTTTCTGAACATGCATGCGATGGTTTTGTTTTTTTGAAATTGATCATGAAATAATCAAATTAGGTTTTAATTGGTTGAAATTGGATTTATACATGTTGAAATTTGATGTGAATTTGAAATTGGGGTATTTTGATTGATCATATAGTGCAATTTGGGGATTTTGGGATTTTTGGTCAAAATTGGGATATTAGATTTTGTGTTGGGTTTAAGTTCGGGTCTAGCCCAATTGAGAGTTCAAATTGTTCTATAGGAATGTTCTAAAGAGTTTAAAATTCAAAATTGAGGATATCTGGTTGGTTATGAGGTTCAATTTGATGAAATTTGAGGATAGGGTCAAATTGGGGATTTTGATTCAAAATTGTAATTAGGGTTTCGAGTTGGTTGAATTGGGTTTCAAAATGGTTTAGATTTGAATTGGACGTGTTGAATTTGAGTTTATAATTTAAATTGGGGAAATTTGGGATCAATTTGGTAAAAAATGGAGTTGATTTGGGGATTTGACCATTTAGGGGTAAATTTTGGATTTTGGTCAAAATTGGCAAATTTGGGACACCCAATTGGGTGATGCGTGAAAGTTTCAAATGATTTTTGGGATTGAATTGGGTGCAATTTGGATTTTTGCAATTTTGGGTATCTTGAAGATATTTTGGTAGTTTTGGGTGATTTTGGGCCAATTGGTGGTTCTAACTTGATTTGGGTGAGGTTTGGAATGAATTTGAAGATTTTGGTAAATTTTGAGAATTTTTGTTTAAATTTAGTGTTTTGGGTGGAATTAGGGTTTTGGGGTATCAAGTCAATACCTAACAATTTTGAGATCAAGCCAAACTAAATGGTAACCTCTTTATGAACCTTCACATATTCAAGCTAGTCATATCAATCAAAAGATCAGAGGCTAAGAATCACCCATGTAAGTTTGTTAAAGAGTAGAGGGGAATTAATTGTCCGAGGAACTTGATTGAAGATCTAAATAAAGGGGAGCAGCTAAAAGAGTTGGTTGCATAGAAAGTGATTACAAGAAGACTGGAAAAAAGTAGATATGTAGTAAGTTTGCACAAGCAATTGTTATTGCAACGGCTGTCTCTGCAAAGCTTGGTGGTGACGAGCTAGACTATCTTTGCAAATTTAGCCACAAGAAATTTAAACCTACGGAGGCTGTAGAAGAAGTGGTGGTAGTAGAAGCAGAACCCAACAAAACTTTTCAACTAAGTTCTACTTTAGATGTTGAACTCGTAGGCTAATTGAATGCAACTCTTAGGGACAAGGGAGTACCGAGATATATTTGACTAATAGATGGCAATTATGTCAATAGTTTGCATTAATACCGCTTGTCATAGACTCTATTGATCCCAAAGCTCAATAAATATAATCGGACATGAGATTAGGTGCGACAAAATCTAGTTGAACCTATTCATAAGAAAATATAGAAGCTCTTTGATGTTAGTTTTTGTTAAAGAAATTCAGTATTCAATATTTTTACTTGAATGAAGCAGAGTGGTGCTGGTGCATGAATGTACCACTCAACTTGAAGATATATAAAGATCAAAATATCATTCATACATGACATTTAAGCATTTCGATGCTCCAATCAAATGAACAAATTCAAAACAAAATGACTCGTCAACAAGATAAATCTATACCACTTCAACTCAACTGCACTGTGTCTAATATAGCTTAACTTGGAATAAAGGCATCTCAATTGGCCACCAAGTTGGTTAAAAATCCTTCAATCAACACCAAGCAGGTAAATAGGCATAATGCCTGACTAGCTTAACTAATCACAAATACTGGTTCCTTTAAAAATTCCATTTTTAATCATTTTAGAATTTTCAAAGCAACCACAGCATATCTGCCTTCGCCAGAAAATATCACTAACTTTCCGTATAGCATCAGAAAAATATAAATAATAACATTGGGAACATTACCAACTCCTGGAGTAGAAATATCACCAGAATTATAAAAGCAGATCCTACAAGTATGAAAACAGTCGAGCAAAAAAGTACAACATACAGATCAGTAACAAAACATATTTAGTCGAGACAGACCAATCCAGAAATAGATTTCCTAGAAACAACAGGCACTAAACAAGCATTTAAATGGATTCAGGAATCGCTCTCTCTGCATAAAAGATAACTAAAAACTAGTACAGATGCCCGAAGTTCTCACTTCTGCCCGGCAGAATCAGGGGAGCCGTCACCATAAGAAACCAAACCTTTCTTCCCATCACGAGGACTGCTTGATGGAGATCTAGACATAGATTTCTCCTTGCTGGCTAGTTTAGGAGATGGAGTATCAGGAGAGGAGCGCGATTTAGACCTGGACCGTGATCCAGAGGGACTCCTGCTTGGAGAAATTGATCTCTGTTTCTCAGAACGAGATGCATCCCGGAAGTTACTATGAGATCTGAGCCTCTCTGATGGGGGTGAGCGACTGCGTATAGGGCTACGGCTGTATCCACCTTTGGGTCTGCCACGGTAACCGATAGGGCTTCTCGAAATGCTTCGGCTTCTTCTGGCCCTATACCTGTGAATGATAATAACAAACGATGCAGACTTCATATAATTTCAACGTGAAAGGAGGACATCAGCTTAAAATTATATATGCCTCCCGTCGTACGAAGAAAGTTATCCAATTTTCTTTACTTAAACAATTTTGCATCCAAATAAGAAACTTCAGCCAGATTCATCCTTTTTTTGGGAATCTGATACAAAGTATAAAACGCAGAAGTACCTGAGAGGGGTCCTATATCTCCTTGGCGGAGATCGATCACGGTAACTTCTATAGCTTGAATATCTAATCAAGAAACCAAAAGATGGCAAATGAAGTAATTTGACAAAAATTATAAGGGATAAGCATCGAGAATTATTATGAGTAAGGTTTATCACCTATCCCTCTCACTCCTTCCACCATATCGATGTAATCTGACAGGGGAACGGTCTGGAGATGGGGTGCGATACCGCCTTGCATAAGAATAACGCTGACTAAAACCTCTCCCTCTCCTGATGCGCTTGGGTGATCCATCCAGGGAAGCACTTCTTGACAAACTCCTCCTAGCAGGACTTCTAGTCAAACTTCTTCGGGATCTCTGCCTTATTGGACTTCGACTTGTGACTCTTCCAGCTGATCTTGCAGGACTTCTGCTTGTGCTTCTGCGAGTGTCCTTCAATGGGCTTCTACTAGTGGCTCTATGAGAGGACTTCACAGGGCTCCTACTGATACTCTTCCTTCGTGCAGATCTCAATGAATTTCTGCTGATGCTGCCCCTTTCATGTATAACAGGGCTTCTGCTTACACTTAATCGAGCAGGGGCCCTTCCAGAGCTCCTGCTATCACTTCTTCGAGGCAGAGACCTTGCAGGGCTTCTACTAATGCTTCTACGACGAACTTCTAGAGGACTTCTGCTACGTGCAACTGGGCTTTTAGTCCTTCGAATTGGGCTCCGACTTAAGCTCCTCCTTATAGGACTTCTGCTGACACTTCTAGGAGGACTTCTGCTGATGCTTCTCCGAATGGGACTTCTGCTGATGCTTCTGCCAGGGCTTCTGCTCATGGCCATATGTGGGCTTTTGCTGATGCTTCTGTCAGAGCTTCTGCTGATACTTCTAACTGGACTTCTGATAAAAGCTCTTTGAGATGCATGGCCCTGGCTTCTACTGGGACTTCCAGGAGGACTCCTGCTGATGGACCTTTTGGGTATTGCACGTGGACTTTTGCTTTGACTTCTGGGACTTATGCTCATGCTCTTGCTCATAGATTTCTTTGGACTCCTGCTATGGCTCCTGTTAATCAGTGTCAGAGAAAGCACTGGTTCTAGATTACAGAAAACCATAAGAGGTGACAGAAAATACCGAAATACCTAGATTTGATATGTTTGTCACCGACTGCAAGCGGAAAATCAGCATTTCTATCAGATTTTGCTTCTGTGATGCCATTGATGCGCAGCTCCCCGTTCTCTTTAGAGACTTTAGCTAAATCCACTGAAGGATTCAAAATGGAATCTTCTAGTGTTGGATGAATATTAGTAACATCTTTCTCTGAGATTATGTTGGTCTGATTTTCAACTGCAATGCAAATAGGAGCATTTTCAAGGAAACGATTGACTATGCAGACTGAAAACTACAAATGAGAAAACAAAATAGATAACAGCCTAAATAAACCATATAAGCTGTACAAGACGAAAGATGTACTAATACGTGTAACACACTCGAATGAATCAAACATCCATGTTATACTCAAAAGATTGAAAATTGAAAAAAATAATAATAATTTGAATACCTCTAATGAACTATTTACAGTCTCCTCATAGTCCATGTTAAAAGACAAAGTTGAAGCGTAAACAATCTCAATCTAAGCATAAAATTATTCCACAATAAAATATATTCCCCACAAATTAAAATTTCAATATCATCCCAATTCAAGCAACATATCTCAGAAGTCGAACCATAGAACCAAGTAGTTAGCAGATTCAGTAGGTCCAGTAAATCTTTTGAAATCCAATCAATACATTATAGAGAGAAACTGAACCTCCGCAAGGGTTCAAAGTCATACCCAAGCTTTAGAAAATAAAATTTTGCATCTCAACAAATGTTGCAAGTCACACAACCGCCTATTCTATTCTTTTTTTAATAAACAAAAGAAAATTCTGACAACTTTTTCAAAATGGTAATGCCAAGCCCTGCATTAAGTTACCGGACCTCGAAAATTTTGAATCCTATGAATCAGACTTTTGGTAGCCTCAGGCCCCCAACCCAATGACCCAACATAACCTCTTCAACCTTCTGCGTGAATTACAATAGACCAGGTCAAAATTGTAACCATGCCACAACATAAATTTTCTAAACCTTCTTCAACCATTATAAACTGTCAGTTAACATTATTACATGCCTTCAAATATAAATAACATGTAAAATGAACAAACTAATAAAAGAAACCACATAATAGAAAATATTTAAAACAAGTAAAAAATTAATGCTTCATGTAATTCCCATTTACGAGAAATTTAGCCTTTGATACTCATCAAACATATATGGGCATAAATTTTGAGCATCCTCTGATAACTCATGAAACACCATAGTCAATTCTAACCAACGTAACATTCACCATCAACAATGGATACAATCCAATGATCTAACATAGCCTCCAAAACAACTTACATAAAAGATCTAGCTGAAGATTAGAGGCGGACTCGCAATGAAGACCGAGAAGAGTAGAATCAAAAGAATTGAGTCAAGTTCCAGCAGAGTCATTAAATAAGATCAAATTGTAAACATTGAAAAAATAAGTTTATGCCAGAGTTCTGTAAAATGAACTAACTAACGAAAGAAACCAAATATTAGAAAAGATTTAAAACTAATAAAAATTAATGCTTGATGCAATGATTTGAGTTAGAAAAATAATAAATATTACAATCAACTCAGCAAAGTTACGACAAATTTGGCCTTGATAAATTTAGCATTTGATATTCATCAAACAAATATCATCAGGCTTGAATTCTACAAAAATCATGTTCATGTCCACGTAAAGGTCGTAATCATCATGCCTTCAAATATAAATAACATGTAAAATGAACTAACTAATGAAAGAAACCAAATATTAGAAAAGATTTAAAACAAGTAAAACTAATGCTTGATGTAATGCTTAGAATTAGAAAAATAATGAATATTACAATGAATTCAGCCCAGTTATGAGAAATTTGGCCTTGATAAATTTAGCATTTGATATTCATCAAACAAATATGGGCATAAACTTTGAGAATCCTCTGATAACTCATGAAACACCATAGTCAATTATATCTAACCAACATAACATTCACTTTCAACAATAGATACAATCTAGAGGTGTATGTGAGTCAAGCCGACTCGTGAGCCAGCTTGAGCTCCAGCAAGATAAGTGGCTTGTGAATAGAGCTCGATGAGCTAACAAGCCAAGCTCAAGCCAGCCCCGACTCGACTCATTAGCCCGTGTGCCAGCTCGTTTAAAAAAAATATTAATATAAAATATACTCAAAATATATTAAATATCAAGAATTCATCTTAAAAATATCAAAAGCATCTAAAAAGTAATATTTTGTATTATATATTACATGATTTTGTATTATTTATCTCCTAATTTCTTATTCTATTTGTCATCTTATTATAAAATTAGCTTGAATTAATAACAATTTTCTCTCTTTTATAATAAACAAGCCACTCGTGAGTTGGCTCAAACTCGTAGACTCAAACTCAAGCTCAAACTTGATAAAATTAATCAAGCTCTTCGTGTCGAGGTTGGCTCGAGCTCGACTCAACTCGTTTACACCCCTATTACAATCTCATCATCTAACATAGTCCCCGAAACAACTTACAAAAAAGATCTAGCTGAAGATTAGAGGCAAACTTAAATGAGAAGAATAGAATCAAAAGAATTGAGTCAATTGCCAGCAGTCATTAAATAAGATCAAATTGTACGCATTGAAAAATTAAGTTTATGCCAGAGTTCCCAAGAATATCTAAAGTTATAGACATTTGTTCCAATGTTGCATAAATGTTAAATTTTCTCGCCTTTCTGGAATTAAACATTTTAAAAGGGTCTAGATGAAAATAATACTTTTTTTAATATAAAAGCAACATAACCATACCATCAAGCTTAAATTCTACAAAAATCATATTAATCTCAACGTAAAAGTCATAATCTTCATGAATCAAGCGCAAAAATCCTAAAGATAAAATCTAATAAACCATAAATAAATGAAGGATGTGTGTGTGTATACATACATCCATATAAATGCATGTATGCTAGTATGTTTCCGACAAACCTCTTTTGAAAAAATAACCCATATGGGTTAAATAAGTTGAGTTAAAGCAGGCACTTTTTGCATTAACAAATACATGGAGATTTAAATTTTAGGTTTCTAATTATTCGTCGCAGAACAGTATATAAACAAAAAATTCATCACAAACTGCATTTAATAGACTACCCATTTGATTCACCATAGGAAAATTCCAGTTTCAAAATTTTTGACATAGCACATGGCATTATTAAAAAGATTACTTAGCTGGCAAGTTTCTACTGTACAGTCAGGATTTGTGCTATTTGGATAATGTTGATAGAACACTATTCTATTGTCACTATTTGAAAATTTCCATGTGATGCTTGTGCGTTACTCCACTATCATTACTTGTGGGTGTCAGTGTTTTTGTTGTGCCATTTGAGACCCATTCAGGCAATGATATCTGTTCTCTTCTTGCCAGGTAAATCTATGAGAGATCTTTCTGATTATTACCATTGGTTTTAATTTTATTATCTACTGATGCCATGACTCCATGTGGGATATATAAATTTTTCTTGTTCTATTGCAAATGTAAATTATGGGTGAAATCAAAGTTTAAAGTTGATGATTTTTACATGTGAAGGTGGAGAGAGAACGTTAGCATGCGACAAAGACGAAGTGTGAGAAAGATTGGCGCAACCGTAGAATCATGTGCACGTGTGCAATGCAGACAGCACATGTAAACAGCGAGCAAGAAGGCTACACAAGTTGAGCGTACATGATTTTGAAATCAAGATTTTTTCCTATTTGAAAAAAAAAAAAAAAAACAAGCGGCCGACTAACCATCAAGTAAATGTGATCCAAAAACCCAGTTGCAATAGAGGGATAGAATTAAGATAAGCTCATAAGTGAATCCTCCCCTTTCCTTTCTTCACCTAATTATATTTCACCACAAAATAGTTGTAAGTTGTTGTCAAATCAGTTAAACATTGTTCTAAACATATTTAATACAATTGAATGCCTCTATTTCGAACCAATTGAATAGAGGAATTATCCAACATTTCCAAATCTTAGGCTTTTCCATAAATAGAAAGGAGGAGAGAAAAAGGTGTGGTTAGCCTGCTCATATAGCTGATGATATGAAAAGAATGAATGGGAGCAGCGAAAGAGAGAGACAGAGGCAGGCAGTAGTGAAGATTCCAATCTAAATATAGAGTCCCGTCGAATTGCAAGCAAAAAAGAAGAAAATATCTTCTTCAAATTTAAAATTCTAAACTAACTTCTCGTTAAATGAGGAAGAGGATGCCTCCGTAAAAATAGAAAGTCTAAAGTTTCTTAATCAATGAGAAAATATCTCCTCAAAATCAAAGTTCCTAATAAACTTTCATAAATTCTTGCTATCAACATTTTATAAATACAATGACCAATTAATTATTTTAACCTAAACTTTTGGAATAGATAAGAACATCCCATTTAGAAAAAGAAACTTATCCTTAAATAAATTAAATGAACCAAAATCAACTCGCATATGGGTCCATGCTGTCAGCCCCATAGGAACGGACCAAAACTTATATTTTCTCCAGTCGACTTTTTCACATGTTAGTGTCAGATACTTCTGCTTATTAACTGCATGAGAAAACATTTGTGATTATCATCGTATATCTTTTAAAAAATCATAAAATTTAGACTATAAGTCTCCAAGAGATGGATAAAATCGACTTTCATTAGTCATAGCTTTTATCAAGCAATTGTTTCTGCTCAAAGCACTTATTAAAATGAATGGGACGTTAACAAACTGTTATTTCTAGTGCATTTACAAAAACGGGTGCATTTACCCAACTGAAGTTCACTCTTTAATTTTACCGCATGAATCGGACAACCATAAATACTATAAGAGACAGATTACCACTTGACTTTGAAATCTAAATATGCAAATGCTGCTTGTGACATTACTAAGATAGTTATAAAATGAGTTAATAATATATGTTGCGTAAAATAATATGTACCCCTTTTGAGATCAGCTCATTTGCTTAACAAATGAGCATACATCAAGTCACATAACAAGCCATATGTGCTCATGCATGTTGAGCCATACTAACCTATAAAACACAGAAAATACTAGATAATTGACTCCAAATATGAAAATGTACACATATAATTTGAGCTAATGAAACGATAGCATATCAATGAATACCATGGTCCTGCATAAAAAAGTATACAAGGTGTATTCTGACGAGAGATTTATGGATGTCTACATGCTGGACTAAAAAAACACCTTGAAATTTGGCAAGAATGGTTTCATGGCCTTGCAACAAAAATTTACACAATTCAATCAGTATTAAATAACTTACCTTTGATAACTAATTAGTGAACGCATTAAATTAATTAATACTTAATTAGTACTCAGCCAATGGTTTCAAAATGACCAAGTTTAATTGATTTAAATACATGATAAAAAATCTCTGATATCTTAAATACCAATTAATCAAAACTTAATTCTAAACCTCTAAATCATAAAATAGCTCAACAATTACCAAATCATAGTTAAAGTTTAAAAAGATAAAACATACTGGCAACAAGAGATGTGCGTGAGGCAAGCTAGGTTGGGTTTTGGTCTGATAAAACAAACTCAGCATGATTCAAAGATTTTCCTGAGCTATTCAACCTATTAATCGAGCTAAATTGTGGGCTGACAACAGAGCTTTCATGAATATAAACTTTGCTGGCAGTTACGATTCTTGGCAGAAAATTAGGGCAAATTAATATTTGATTACAAGAATATCATACAACTCAACATGAATACATAAAAACAAGCACCTACAATTCGACAGGTTGACGATCTCTCCCAAATCCTACAACTCGAGAAATAGGAAATCACCTTAAAACATTAACCCTAAGAATCAAGACAACAATTTGCTGCATAAACCTAACGCCAACCCTAAACATATTAGCCCTATTTATACTAAACAATCTTAAATAACAAAAGTCTAAATTGCTCTTAGGCACACAAAGGACTAAATTGCCCTTAGATATCAACGTAACAATACAACCCTCTCAAAAAGACACATTGTCCTTAATGTGGGAGAAAAGAAAACTATAGTTGGACCAAGTCTTTTGGCTCCCGCTCATAAATTGGCTTATGTCTGATCCTCGCCGTCAACACTGATACACTCGTCATAGCCTTCTTAAACTTCTCAGAGGTCTAGGTCGTCACTTTCCCACACTAAAAGTTATCATTCTTCAATTTTTTTGTCCACAGCCACACAATCAAATTACAACACAAACTTCCGATAGTATTCTGTAAATACCATAAACCTTCTCAACTCCATTCAAGTCTTAGGTAGTGACCACTTCAATATAGTTGTCACCTTCAATGGATTCGCTAACACCAAGGTATTGCTTAAACTAGAGTCAACACAAAGCATCACCTTCCTCCCCTCCACCTTAATCTTCATAGTGAAAAATTTCCAATCCACCCTCAGCTCTCTAATCTTCTCTAGCAACCCCATCCCCAGAATCACATTAGTGCTTCCAAAGTCCAAGGGAAAACCCCCCACCACATGTAGGACTTGTAGTGTCAAATACTAATCCCCTACAAATTACACGGCTTTTCTTCACCTTCCATGATCGCATTCATCACCTCAAAGCTTTCTGTATCTACCAACTTCAACCCCAGCTAGTACACTGCCCGTTTTGAGATGAAATTGTGAGTTGCCACCCCGATCTGTCCCCTCACCTTTTTGTTGCCCTATACATCCCCTCCATCAACACTACTACCGGCTGCTCCCCAATTTGTCCCAACCTTCGTGTTGTGATTTGAAGTAAATCTCACCACAAAGTTGAGGAATACATCCGCTACATCCAAGTGTAAATGCTCCCCTCCCTCCACCGACTCCTCGCTATATGCCTCCTCCACCTCACAAACTAAAAGGATTCAGAGCGCAAGATCCTTGCACTAGTGGTCACATCGAAAACATAGTTCCTTTGATCTCTTGTCCCACACCTCTACCTCTCTAAGCATCTTGAAATTGACGACGTGGCCAACCCCGCTATTACTCCTTTGATGCCTCCTTATGAAATGACACTATCTGAGTCCTTGATGTCATGGTCATCGATGTACTCTTATGAAATCCTCTCGTAGTGTTGCTTTTGTTGGTTTTCGACATCTAGTTCTTGTCTTCAACCATCTGGGCGAGCTTCATTGTCTCCCTTAATCCCCATGGTCTTCATAGTCGAAGTCTTGTCAATATATCGGGCTTTAGGCCGTTCATGAAGTTTCCCTCCAATCCTGCTTCAAAAATCCCCATCAATAGCTTGAATCTTTCCCTATATTTTATGACAATCCCCTTCTAATACAAGACATCGAATTGCTAGTGTAGTTCTCTTTCTTGAATGGCGCAAAAACATTCCAACAAACAATACTTAAATTCCTCCCATGAATAGATCAGGTACATAGCCCCCCCAACCCCCCCCCCCCCAAAAATGATATTATGGTAGGGTATTCCCCTCCAAACAAACCTATGACACCATGAGCTTCTCCTCCCCATGTAGTCATTCACGTGAGTGTCACTCACCCATACAACCACCCATGTGCATCTTCCCCTCCAAGATCGACATCTTCAACATCCTAAACCTAGCACCACCATCTCAACTTCCTCTCTCCAGTGTCATGCCCCCCCCCAAATGATATTATGGTAGGGTATTCCCCTCCAAACAAACCTATGACACCATGAGCTTCTCCTCCCCACGTAGTCTATTCACCGTGAAGTGTCACTCTACCCAATAAACCCACCCATGTGCATCTTCCCCTCCAAGATCGACATCTTCAACATCCTAAACCTAGCACCACCATCTCAACTTCCTCTCTCTCCAATGTTTCCACCCATGTATCTAGCGCGACTCCCTCCTTCGATCATATTCATACACCATTATGTATTCTCTACTTCCTTCTTCATGCTCCTTCCAACCCTTTGCATAACCCCTTCTTTATGTTTCGACCCAAACCCCTCTATCTGAAATCTCTAATTTACCCCCATCAGAGTCCTAGGGGGAGTTCTTGATGGTGGATGCTTTTATCCTTTTGTTCCTAACGTTCGATCACTTTCCCTTTCATTCTAGTCATGAATTCTCCTGTCAACCCTTGGTTAGAGTTTGCAAATTGAGTCGATAGTTGGGTATTGAATTGCATTTCAATAAGCTTCCATATCATCTCCTCCAAGTTCTCGAATCGATTGTTAATGGAAGAAAATTTTTAGGAAAATTTTTCTCTATCCTGTATTTAAGTTGCCCCACTTCTCCTTTCAATCTCTCTTCCAAAGCATCAACTTTCCTTGTTGTCATTTCTCTATGATCTTAGAAAGCTTACTTCAGATATAGATATAATCACACCTGCCCACGATCCTTTGACCTCAACTATCCTATAACATTAAAGTTGTCAGATTCAGTCGTCTGCCTTGAGGCTTACCCGATCTCATCGCCGCTTCTAGCAATCGCAATTGTATGCGATATGCAATCATGAAAGGCTTCGCAACTTCCTCGATCGCGACTGTATCATGAAGGAAGTGGTTGTATGTCGCAATCCCATCGGTCCTCCCAACTCCTGTATGTCATGATCCCTTCACTAGCCTCCCAGCTTGCTTGGATCGCGATTGATTTGCAATATTAGGTCAGGAAGACGATCTTATTGTTGGTTATTAGCTCCAATCGCAACTGTATCACGAGTCAATTGAGTCATTGTATGCTGCAGTCCAATGTTTTGCTTCCATGTACACAGCAAGCTTTCCAAATTGCTGGCCATGTACATCGCGATCCTTGCACATAGCGAACCCGAATGCTAGCCCATCTAGTTCCCATCGCGTTTGTATGTACACGATCCTATACGTCTTCCCGAGCTAGTATGCCACAATCCTTTCTAGGTTTATGTCAAGATCTTTTCTTATTTAGCTGAAAATCAAGAGATCATATACAGCTTGGTACGATTCCTGACAGAATTATAGCAAATAAATATTTTGTAGTAAGAACATCAAACAAATCAACACGAATACATAAAGGTAAGCACCTACAATTCGAGAGGTAGGCGAACTCTCCCAAATCCTATAATTCAATAGGTAAAAATCCTCTCCCAAAACCCTAGCTCTAAGACTCAAGACAACAATTTTCTGGATAACTCTTGATGTAAACATATTCGCCCGATTTATACTAAAAAATAATAAAATAATAAAAGATTAAATTGCGCTTAGGAGACGGAGGACTAAATTACCGCATAACACAAGCATAAACAAAAGAATTAAAATTCAATGAAAATCACAAAAGCAAAACCAAAAAATTTACTGCTACAACTTGTAGCCTGTACCAAATTAATGGGTTTAAAGTCAAATTCGACCTTACAGCATGCTGGACATTTTAAAATATCCGAGTCAAACTACAATAGGAAAGAAAAATTTAGGAGCACGAAATTCTTGCAAAACCTAGCATGATATTCACACTTTATGAAAACCTGGAGATAAAAATTCATAAAAAGGGGAAAAGAAGGCATAAGATCCTTGCCCAACTTAAAAATGATACATCATATTAAAGAACTTCATGACTAAAAATAGAAATAGTGCAATACTCTAAGCACAAAAGTATTGTAGGTTAGGTCAAACAAACTTGGATCCACGCGCAATCGCCTTCCAAGCTGTATGCAAGATGGTAAGAAAAATATAGTCACGTCGACTAAAATAATAAAAAATTAGAAGTTCGACACCAAGATGAATAAGAAAAAAAACAGAATGCCAACAAAATAAAGAGAGAAAAAAAATTAAACTGACTGCATATTCATTAAGATGTGATGCTGGTGCAACTTGCATCACCCTGCTTTTTGAGTTGCTACAATTCAATACCTTAACAACACTTCATTGCATTATCAAACAAAAGGATGCAAATTTGAAACAGGGATATCACCAAGAGTTATTGATTTTAACACTATCGGATATGAAATGAACATAACTGTAATAGACCTTTAAGAAATATAATAATCATATCATTCTTCTCCATAATTTATTCCAATATTTGCTTAGTCATATGAATGGTGCATATACTAAGAATTGAACTGATAAAAAATATAAATAAAATAATCATACCTGAAGTATGAGATGGCAAATGAGAATTCCGCACCCGTCCTTGTTTGTTATCTCCATCTTCCTTAGAACTCGTCTCACTAGAGCTCTCTGTTTCAGAGTCATTGTCTGAATACCTATAGCCAACAAAACTAGTTTAAACTTATTGAATGTAAGAGTTGCAGGAAAAAAGTCCAAGTATATTTAGAATTCATATGCAAAATTTCATAATAATAAATAGTGCTGTCATAATAGTTTGACCGTAAATATTCCATAAACTATCAAACCATAGGTGAATTCATCAACTAGATCACATAGTAAAACCCAGAATTGACCAACTATTGAGTGTTATATGTGAGCCACATCAATTTCTCTAGTCATAAATTTGAATGTCAGTTCAGTGCGTCATTATCACATCCCCTATTCACAAACCTTCATCCGCGCAGGTAGGATGATTATAATCATTTCACTTAACAGCAAATCATCATTCTGAAAACTCAAACAGGAAAAAAGAACCGATGGCATAAGTTATTCACATTTCAACTGATAGTGAATTCATAACTAAAAGTGACAACAACAAGCAAGAAACAAATACATATAGAATCAAGTGTCCCATACAAATGTGCATATAAGAACTACAGATCAAATCTAGATGCAGCTTCATAAAATTCCTCACGCAAAATAAGTTCAGAACGAAATTAGGAGTACAACATATCAAAACATTTGGATCACCAAATCGAAAAGATAAAAACAATGCACTTCTAGGAATTCTACACATTACAAAATGAAAGAATGTTGTTACAATGAAAAATCAACCAAAACCATAATATTACAAAGTCCTTGTCAAACTAGTGTAATTACTTTGAAGAAAGGGAATTCTAGAAATTAATTTTAGCATAAAAATCTTTTGGCATGTAAAAAAGTAAGATCATCAAAGCCAAACCATTAAACACATTGGTCACAATTTTAGATAAAATTGCAAAAAAGGGAAACAATCATAAAATAAAATTGAATAATCACAAGTAACCTTCTTGACTTGTGTCTTGATCTTTTGGTGCGTCTTCTCCGTCTCTTCTCTCGTTTCTTCTCTCTTTTTCTTTTTGCCCTCTTGTACTTGTCACGCCTTGAATGTTTTTTCCTTCTCCTATACCTCTCATCACTTGAACTAGTAGTGTCACTCGAAGAAGAGTAAGAGTCAGTATCGCTATCAGTATCTGAAAGTTCAGTGTCCGAATCAGATGAACTGTCAGAATCCGAAGAATAGTATCTTCTTCTTTTCCTTCTTTTTCTCCCTTTGTTAGTTTTCTTACGCTTCCTTTTCCGCCTTCCCTCATCAGTATTGCCATCAGAAGATACATCCTTGCCCAACTTGGACTTGCCCTTCTTTTTGTCTGGTGAGTATTGGTCGTTCAGGTAAAATTTCACCAAACAATACAATTACAATAAAAAATAAAATAGTTCACATAAAGGAATCTCTAAGTATGATCAGCCAAGTAAATGCTCACTACTTGGTAACAAGTATCATCAAACAAAATCAATAAATAAAATATTCAAAAAAAAAAAAAGAATCTATTCATGGTTAAAAATATTAACGAGCAATAAAGATAAATTAAGCATAACAAATTTAAGTTAAAATGTCATTACTAAAGTTACCATTTTCAACAAGTGCTCCTTGAAATTTTCCATCATCAAATTCACCACAATCAACTATCTTTACAGGAAAAACCGGTCTACTATCATCAACATCAACTCGCTCCATCTTTTTCAAAACTTCATGTCCCGTGATAAGCTTTCCAAAGACAACATGCTTCCTGTAAATAGAGCAATAACAACAAGCTTCAAAAATCAATAAGTCAAATAGTGACAGCAGGATCGGGGCAGTTTGGTAGCAGAATGTGATTAGGGTTTACGTAAAAATTTTGAAGAACTTAAATTCTCAAATTTGCTCAATGCGGGGATTCTACAGATTTAATTTATATTTGTAGCATCTCTTCCCTTTGGGAAGAAATAATAAAAATAAATGGTTCAATACAGTTTGAGACAAGAAGGAAAACATAAACAAGGGAGATGAGGGAGAATTGCAATGCGAATGGTGACAACCTTGTCATGTTTGATACGAAGGAAAACGTCTGGGTGATGTGAATCTCAAAGGAACAGCCACAACGGACGGCAAAATCAAATGAGATGGATGCGAGAGCAGAGACAGAAGAGAAGGAGGGGCAGAACAAGAAATAAAATCTTTGATTGTATCCAAGAAATTTTGGGATTAAGTTAAAACTGCAGCATTTGCCTAATAACTTATCAGAATCAAGTCATTTTATTTCGTCGAATTCAACATATATAATGCAAAACAATGTTAAAAATTTAACACTGCCAGGATTTACTATATTAAAATGTAAAGGATTTACTAAATGCAACTTGTAGCCAAACATCCCCTTAATCAAGGGACTTCAAAAATCCATGCAACAGGTGCCAATATTTAAAAATTGATTAAACCAATGCACGATAAATACATTAATATGATCTTCTTATTGAACTAATGCAAGTAGGTGTAACATGTCCCTTCAACATCCCAAAATTTAAGGATTTAATGTGACCCATTGGGACACATTCAAAATAATTTGAAAGTTAAAGAACGAAGAAAAAACCTGTCGGTGTAAAAAGCAAGTAATTTTTTTAAAATATTGTCTGTCAACTTTTCCAACAAATGATCAACTTTCAAGATTCCTTTCTAGCATAGACTTGAAGATTACTTTAATCTTAACAAAATTTCTAAAAAATAATAATCATCTATGATCAGATGAAACTGTTTTTGCAAAATGTTGAAATTAAAGTATACAATCTTTCATCAGATAATAGGGCAAACTCAGGATCAAAATTATGTCAGATGGTGAATGAAATTTGATATCGTATAGATTTATTTTGACATCAAATTCCGAGTAAAAAAATCATACCATAAATTATCATGGATTTCAGCCTAGTTCAGATATTGCAACATATTTCACATGGGAATTTCAATCGTCATAAGTATTCATGGAAATTTATGCTGTTTATTTTTTAAGATTTCTTCTAGAACGCATTCTTATAATACGATCACATAATCCGTATGGATCATACAATTGCTTTCCAAGGAAGCCTTTAGTCAGCAATGGGCTTTTTGCATCTGGATTAATTCTGTAACTTTCATTTGAGATTTCGACACTTCGTTAAGTAATCCCTTTGCACAAAGTCGGTTTCTTCTCTTTGTTATAGTGATCTTATCCAATGAAATACTTATGTGATTGCTAACCAATTCCAAGAACTGGATTTCGAATGGCAATTGAATCTATAAACTCTATGAATAATGTTCTAAAATTTACCAATTTAATTTTTGGTGATTGTGACATGTTTTAATTATTGAAATGTATTTCAGGATGAAGAAATTAATGAAACTATGCATTTGCTAAAACGTCCAATGATTCCTATGAGATAAGCTTAGAACTATTCAAATATAAACAATGCAGAAAGAATGTAAATTGTACAAGTTAAATTTTAATAACAAAATAATTAGTTCTTCAAATTGTTAATTGAATATTACAATTGTTGTGTGTCAGTTCTTGTTTCCTCAATTAACGCGATTGCAGAAAATTTTAAAAATACTGTCATTTTAAAAATAATGTCATAACAAGCTATTTTAAAATTTATGAGAATGTGTTTCAGGCTGAAGAAATTAATAAAACTATGCATTTGCTAAAACGTCCAATGATTTCTATGAGATGAGCTTTGAACTATTCAAGTATAAAAAATGAATAAGAAATGTAAATTGTACAAGTGAAAATTCAATAACTAAATAATTAGTTCTTCAAATTTTTAATTTAAGATATTACAATTTTGTCTGTCAATTCTTATTTACTCGATTAATGTTATTGCATAAAAATTCAAAAACATGTCATAATAAGCCATTTAAAAAATTAATAGCTTCCAATAAGGATTAAGATTTGGTTGCGCTAGAATTTCCTCAAGTGACTCGAAAAAATAGATTGATAAAGCAACCCACATGAAATGACTTGACTATTTTTTTAAAGAAAAAGCTGAAATGAAGTTATATTTTAATGTTGCCGTTTCCAATTCAGATAATAATATTAATTTCACGTTGGTTTAGAACGGACACAACTCAATTTTCTTGTTGAGGGAGGTTGGGTTCAGATTTAGTTAAGTCGGCTACATGTTGACATTTTAGGCCTGTCTAATAAACATGATTGGTATGGTTAGATGTATTATCATTCTCGAATCAAACACAAGTCCAACCCATAAATCAAAATTAACACCTTCCCATGAAATCAAGTACAACAAGAAAAAAAAGAAGGGATATAGCGATGAGTTTAATGCAAATCAATCCTTGAATATGTAAAGTACTATAGGTTCCATTTCTCAATGTGCTAAGAGAAAAGATTTAAGCTGATAAGCTATTTGGGAGTTTGGACAAACATCTGTCCAAAGCCCAGCTGAAACAGCTTTCAAACATAAGACTTGAAACTTCTGAAGATGTGTCATAATCTTATGGAGAGAGAAATAAAATGCAGTTCAATTAATATCTTTACAAGTTTAGATTTTTAACACCTTTCAAGTCCATTTCTGACAAGCAAACTAAGGCTCTTTCAAGATTGCTTAAGAAAAGTTGGATGATTATTGAAGTTCTAACCGTGTGCTCAAAAGGAAGAAACATGAGAGATATAAGATGAAGCATCAAAATGCTAATCTTATGATTCAGGGTCATTCAAAAAAGGGTAAAGTTGTCTTAACGGAAAGAAAAATGCAAGAAACACCGATGTCAAATTGAGAGGCAAAGGGATGCATGAAAAAAAATACTACATTAAATATAAAAGGCTCCCAAAAAATGGTATGCCTGTATAGCTCATGTCATGAATCCATCTTTGTTGATGTTTCAAATCATAATTAGTCGACTGCGTTTCTAAAATTTATATGACGATACAAACAAGGTATTTCTCTATCTAAGTAACCCAAAATGCAACCAGATATTTATTTAGAAATTTTTTTGCACTCAAGTTTGTAAACCATAAGGGCTTTTATATTAGCTCTAAGTTATGGATATATTCTTTATTTTGAAAATATTTTTATACCCCAAGTTTTGCTAGGATTTTTTTTTCTATATTGGTAAATGTCGGTTAAATTTTATAGTTTAAAAACTCCAATAGTTAAAAAATTAAAAAAATATGTTATTGGAACTAGTTTTCTATGGGCTTGTAGTATAAGTTTAATTGTGCTACATCCTTTCAATTCAACCATTTTTTTATGCATGGTAATGATACAAGTATTAAGAGAAATATCATTAAAAAGAACTCTCCAAATTTATACCACCAAAGATTAAGTTGTAATTATTCAAACAGAAAAAAATAGTAGTAAGTGATGACATCTAATAGCCTTGATATTAAAGCTAATGAACAAGTCCATTAAATGTGCAAAAAGTAGCCAGGTTTTGTTAGACATGCACATTGAATATTTGCGGATATCTTCCTACAAGTTTCAAAGGTAGATATGTTGTCCCAAATATTGATTAACCAAATTAGAAATCCTTATCTCCAGTTTTTGGTTGAAAAAAAGAAGGCACTGCAATGTGCTGTAAATAGTAAGAATGCATCCTCAATATACAATGCAAGATATACCACAACAAAATAATGTCGTTGGAAGATGAAAGTACGTGTGAACAAAAAGGATAAATAGTATGCCTATGAACTCTAAATTTTTTTCATCTCTTTGAAGTGAAGCAGTAGTAAGTAGCAACAATGATATATAGCCAGCAGCCATAACAGCATATGTTATGAAAAGAGTTTAATCAAAATTTGTTACTCAAACATCTTTCAAGTTATAAATGGGATGGAAACCCAATTCAAACAATTTACTTATATGATATTTTGTTGAGGCTTAAGTTAATAAAGCTCATTTCAACAAAAATTTAATTTTAGAACAAAAATTAAATTCTAGTACAGCTAAAATTTAATTTATTGGTTGTCAAATAAACTCCAAAGAATATAGATTTTAAAATCCTCATAACACGCCAAAAATTGTTGAGACTATAATGTTGAATTTCCTAAGAATTTTGAACTCCATCTGAGTGAGTTTTCTCGTATATTGAGGATTGAGAATATCACTCATTGAGAATATCACGGTTTCAAATCAAAGCGAAATTCAAAAGATAGGGATCAAAATGGCCAACCTAATAAAAAAATGAAATAAGATCCACAAGATCACTTTGAAGGGCAACCAATTAAAGAACAAAACAAACAAAAAATAAGTTTAAACTGTTAAAAAAATTACAAATTTAGACATTAAAATTAAGATGATCTTTAAAGCAGGGAAAATCAACTATTCCTGCCGATTACACTATCACCTACAAGGCTATGATTGTAACGTCAAACTACAAAATTATCCTAAATTTAATTTTATACGCCATAAATTGAGTAAATATGTCTTAACAATATTCCATGAAAGCAGTTGGAATCTATGTTAAGAAATTCAGTTTGGGTTATAGTTAACTACCAAAAGAAGCTAAATCCTTCGATTACGAAAAGGGTATAGATGCCCTAAGAAACTTGAGTGATATTGAATGATATAAAGCTAGATTTGTCAAGAGCTTCAATCAAAACACGAGGCAATAAATTATCATAAAACAATCTATTTTGCCTCAACGATTCACTGATGAAAGACATGGCCTTAGGAACTTATTTTGAATAAAAATTACATAAAATGGAAGTAAAATTACATTTTAAATGAGAATTTTCAAGAGGTGTACATGACTCAGCTTGAAGGCTTCTATGATCATAACAACTGTCATCTGGCTTGCAAATTAAATAAGTCTATATAAGAATTAAAACAAGCCTACTATTAATGATACATGAAATAGCATTACTACTATTAATAAGAATTTACACTATGGTACATGAAATAGCATTACTACTATTAATAAGAATTTACACTATGGTACATAAAACAGCTGTTGAAAGATCTCGTAAATAATTGTGATTATGTATCATACTTGTTATACTCTATATTTAGAAGTTTATGAATTGTAGTAGTAATCTTAGGAATCAATATTTATTTTCTTCTATATTAGGGTAGTTAGTTGAATAGTATATTTCTCCTTAATTAGAGAGATTAGCTGCCTTTTTTGTTTCTAATTAAGCTCTTTAAATAGATGTACATCAATAAAGAAAACTTCAACCTTCTTATATTTTTTGTTCACTGTCTTTATGGTATCAGAGATAGGTTTACTCGAGGAAAAAGGGAAACCGCACGGTCCCAGACATTGCGTGTGTGGTCGACGAAGCGATTCCGCATCTCGAATTCCGCATACTTGAGCCAGATAGTTCGCTCCCGGTAGTCAACCTCCAGACATCGCTCCCAAATGGAGCGAACGCGGGCGAAATCCTTTTGGTTCTCCTCCCATTCTGCGTATTTTTCCCAGACGCGGGTGTTCCATCGCGCACGGCAGATTGTGTTCTCGAATTCCTTTCGGCGGCGAAGACGGTAATCTTTTGCTTCGGCGAGCGAATCTCGGGTTCCTCTGCACACTCATAGACAGCACGTGCTCAAGCAATTTCAAAGCAATTTCACTGTTATTCATCTCTAAAATGTCTGAAGTCACGTCTAGTATAAACCAACCTCTTCAGTCATCTCAGTCTGAACCTCTAATCTAAAACGATTCAGAAGTCGCAAATTGCTTTGAGATCATTTGATGGGATTTTTTGCAGAAATTAAGGCAAATAAATATGTTATTGCAAGAACATCAAACAATAGAACATGAATGCATAAAAAGCCCCTGCAATTCGAGATGTAAGCGATCTCTCCCAAATCCTACATTTCTCAAACCCTAATCCTAAAACTCAAGACCCAATCTCATGCATAACCCTAACCCTAAACATATTAGCACTATTTATACTAAACAATAATAAATGACAAATGACTATATTGTCATTTGGCTAATAAGAAATAAAATCGCCCTTGGGCACGAGCGTACCATGTTCAAACTTCAATTCATATTTAATAATCACTTCCCCCACTTTAATCCTCTGCACATGTCCAATTGAAATTTAGACAAAATAAGTTATTCCTCATACAGAGCTTAATGTGCTTAACCAACAAATTTATATATATATATATATATATATATATATATATATACGCGCGCGCGCATAAATGCGCACATAAATGAAAGAAAATTATGAATTTAAAAGATTCGAATGTACCATTTTTATGTATTGAGACTCTAATGTGGTTATTTTACCATCACATTATGGATTAAATTTTCATATAATGAATAATGTGACTATCTACAAAATCAAAATGGGAAAATTTAATAAATTCCTTTACAGATTCTTAACTTTCGGGACTTCATGCCACTTATTAGATCATATTCAAAATTATTTAAAATTTAAACAGCCCCACAAGTAACTATCACCCTGAGGTGAAAAGCTAAAAAAATGTTATTTTTAAAGAATGATCGATAAGTTTGTTTCCCATTGAGTGACTTAACTTTCTGGATTCCTACAGAAAAAATTATGTTCTGAAGGAAAATTTCAAAGTTTATTACTCATTCATGCCAAGAAGCAAGTTTTCCGCATAGTCAAATTTGAAGTTTTCGATCTTTAATCGAGTTCTTATGTTCTACAATTTTGTGATTCATCTGCAAAGAAAAAGTTACACATTACTGCATAAAATGTTCAGATCCAACAAAATCCTTCCAAGTATAACAATCTACGGAAATTTCAACTGCTTATAGAGTCCAAAAACTGAGCAGAAAATTAAACATATAAAATAATTGATTAACCAATTCATATTGTATGTAGAAATCTGATAGATCACTACAATTCAGAAACATGCTTTAATGCATCTCATAAATAGCACTGACCTTAAAATTTGCATTCAATACTGGCAACGGATAATAAACCTGAAGTTACTTTTATGCAACAAATCCAAACAGACATGGACAAACTAAAGAATACATGAAAGAACAATAATTGGAAACAAACCCATCAAGGTGGGGAGTGGCCTTAAAAGTGATAAAGAACTGGGAACCATTTGTGTCACGTCCAGCATTTGCCATTGAAAGAAGTCCTGGACCATCATGGCGCAGAACAAAATTTTCATCTGCAAATTAATTAAAATGACACTGATAAGAAAAAAAATGAGACTCTACTTCAGCCATCATTTTAGCTCAGTCATCATACAAAAAGGGAAAGAACACTCGCAAATAATTCACAAATTAGTCAAATTAGTCATAATTTCTTCCACAAATATTGCCAGTGTTCTTCAAGGATATACATAAAACAAAGTAACATCACAAATTTTTTAGTGCATGCCAGTTATAAAATTGAAATTTAAGATCAGTTGAAAAAAAAGGATGGATCTATTTTTAATAAATACGTGAAAGGAAAAACAATGAAAAGCTGTATTAAAATTTTTTAAGAAAATTAAGCATAACTAGCACACAATTCTTAGGTATTTACATATCTCACACCAAAACTTCCATATTTATAGAGTATATTTTGGTGCTTCAAGCCTATGCATGAAAATGTGAATCTCGCCTGTAAAAAGAGGTAATAATGCTATTTTTTATGTAAGAATAAAAATTCGAGTGATATGTATGTAAATATGAAAGTTTACGTGTGAGATATTTAAATACATAAGAATTGTGTGCTATGTAAGTAAATGCCTCTATTTTTAATTATTTCTTTCAAGCTAATCTTCCTAAAGACCACTACAATTGCTGAAGTTCTCATAGGATGCATGAAACGGAAGCTGCAACTTGTTAAAGCGGCCTTAGCAAAACGAAAACAGAAAAACCAATGTAAATCTACACAATAAAATAGGGCAATGGTAAACGAGTGAAAATGGTAAAAACATTAAATAAATGTTAGCACGGTCAGCTAAAGAAGACATCAATGGAGAAAAATGAGACGGGTATATGAAGTGCTCATTGAGAAGGTCAAGTTTCTAGAAACTGAAAATAAGAAGTAATCTTCAAACAATTCAAATAAAATATGAAACTTGGAATAGAATACTCATATAAATAAAGTAAAACCTGCTTCCCTATTTATACCAAAGGACAAATTAGACCAAATATCCCGAAAATTCCAAAAAAAAAAATTGAGATAATTTAGTTTTTCATCAGACCCTAAGGTGGTCGTTTGAGCGTCCAAAACCCCATAATGAGTGATGACAAAGGAACATTATTTTCCTTTACAATTGCATCCACAGGCCCTCAAGTTTATGTATGTGATACCTAGAAAGGGGGATCAAGGGAAAGGCTGCTGCAACTACATCCATTAGACAGCACGTTTATTTTAACATAACAATAAAAAGGATTGTAAAAAGTAGCCAAACCTCTAAAGTGTTGTAAAACCTCATAATAATTAACCCAAAAAAGAAAAGTATAAGGCTGGGAAATTTTGAAAGCAATCATTTCTTGGGCAAAAAAATTCAAACGATCCTGATATTATTCTAAGAAAAAAAAAAGGAAGGATCATTTAAAAAACTAAAATTGACATTGCGTCCAACCAACTTCTAAACAAAATTTTCAACAAAAAAAAAGCAAAAGAACATCTAAATAAAGATGAACTACAAAAATAAAGGTACAAGACAATTCGAGAGCATGCATCTTGAAATTATAACAGCAAGATTTTCCATTTAGGGAAAGGCAAGCAATAAGTTTGTTAAAACTTGAAACTCAAGCTTTAAGATCTTAATGTGGGAACACTGAAGATGTCCCCTAAAAAACTAGATCAAAAAGTTCTTACTATCTTCAACGACAATTTTAAGCTCTTAAACGTAGAAACACCTGATATAGACCCTTAAAATGACTTGTATTTACCATTGCCATATTGAAAGATACAGCAGTTGTAGATAATTACCATATTTTCAAAAGCCTGACTTCAAAAAGCCTTTGATTGGATCCAACAACAGAGGTAGGTTGATTCAGTAATGGTTGGTCATACAAAATTCAAGGCCTAGGTAAACCAAGATATCAAAGAAATAAATAATGTCAAATCAACTACCAAAAAGTAATCCCCACAAACCAAATTTATTGAATAACTTCTTTTCTTCCAGGTATTAAATGAAGCCCGAATTACAAAAGAAAGGTTTAAAATAACAACAAAAGTTGACAAATGTTATCAGGACCATTTACCAACAAGAAAAACATTGCATTTGCAACACTTCAAGGCTATGTACTCAAAGCAAAGAGTTTGGATGGAAATAAAATTATGTTTTGTTCAAAAGAATTAATTCACTGAACCGAAACCATATGTTCTCCAGCTCTATAATAACAAACAAGGCCAAAGACCAAAGAAGTGCAAGCATCCATTTCACAAAGTAAGCAAAAACATAACAAATCAATTTGTAACAGTAAAACACATAAATATTGAAACTAAACATCAACAAAAATTGCATTGACAAAATAAAATACTGAGAAGTGATTAGACAATTTAACTCCATAATTACCAGCAAATTTTCCACCATAGATGCTCTCTCCACCAGTTCCTGAAAGTGTGAAAAAAAATTGTAAGACATAATAAAAAGGAAGATGATTTGATTTTTAAATATATAAAAAATAAAAACATTTGAACAGAAAAAACAAGGAGATCCTGAGAATGACAGGATGTTTGAACTTCAGCTAAAATAAGAACAGATCTGCAAAAATCACCAACTCCTCACACGACAAGGATACAAAGACAACAAAAATCCAATGCTCCGGGTTGATCAGATTTTGATGAAATAACTTAGGAAAATGATCGATGTGAAAATCAACATCGTGATTAGCCATTATTTTTTACTTATAAATTTTAATTTTAATATAATTTAATTAGTTTAAAATTTTAATTGACAATTTTAATTTAATTAAAATTAATTAATTTAATTAAATATACAATTGAATTTTAATTATAAATTACATTTAATTTTCATTTTAAATTTACACTTATAATTTAAATTTAAGTTTTAATAATTCAATTATCTTAGCCAAATCTCAACTTTTTGTGTGTGGCTTCATTAAACCCTTTTTCTCCATCCACTTCTACTGAGTGCTCATATGGTGTTAAAGTCTGAGAGTATTTATTCTCAGCTTTAGCAAAGTCAAACCTGCCCGCCCCCCCCCCCCCCCAAAAATGACTTACACACCAACTCTCCTAAACCTAAATCTATATAAATTCTGTTCACATTAAATATCAAATATGTCCTTAATCCAGCCGATAAAACTACTGCAAATTATATTTAATACAAATCCAAAATTATCATAAATTCTTCATTTAAACAGTGCATGAACATTTGTTAGTCCTTGAAAAATGTTGCATAAGACCTATCCTTTGATCCTCACCAAAATCTTCTCAAAGCTTGGACCAATTCTTACCCCTAAACACATCAAAATCTAAACCGCAACTAGCTTTATAACTAAGTACAAGAACCTTAAAACATGTTCAATGTTTCCTTAATCCGTCAATAAATCGGCTCTTAAACTAAGCCTAGTTAGTTCATTGCTTAATGCTAAACCCTAAGTGCTACTCCAACAACGCCCTTAAGTAATCATTTCTATCAGCATTTACAGCACACATGCATGCAATATCAGAATAAAAGCACCTAAATTGACAAAAAATTCTCAAAAATGTGCAGCCATGTTCCATCGCTTTTCAAATAGGTCCAGAACATGAATCAATCACAAAATAATTCAAGATTAACCAGCGTTTAACATTTTAAGGGCTGCCAACTTGCCCATTAAGAACTGAACTTAGTAGGAACCAATTTGGTAGGGAGGATTAAAAATTAAGCTCTTTGTTGGAAAAATGTATGCACCTAAAAATTAAGTAGATAAAAGGACGCTTCCTTGAGCATAAAAGCCATGAGTCATTAATAACATATGTTAAAATAACACAAACAAATTCATGGAATTAAAATAATGATAAAAAGGCCAACAGCATATGTTAAACTGGAATTGCATGGAATTAAACCGCTAAGGTTAAGAATATAAAATGAATAATCCTAACAGCATATGTTAAAATAACACAAATACAAATTCAGTATTACCTAATGTCATTTGACATCGTCAAAGGCTAAAACCAAAATAAATATATAGTTTTGAAAAATTAAAAGCACTCTTCTGTATGGAAAATGATACACGCGAAGTAAAATGGATTAAAAAAACCAATTTCATAGCAGTAAGAATCACATACTTGCATTGTGTTCCTAAAAACACCAGATGTGGGTATGGGAATGAGTGGGATTAGAAATTGAAAGCTAAAGATGGAGTAATTTTTTCAAAATACAAACAAAAACAACAAGCCTTTATCCCACTAAGTGGGATGAGTCATTTTTTTTATAAATCCAAAAAAAAAAAAAGAATTCACATAATAGAGAATGTATGGTAAACCATTATACAAAAATAAGAAATTGAAAAGGGTTTATTCATACATAAACAGGGATACAAATGAGCCAAACACAATCAAGCTTCGGTAAATCCAATAAAGCCTAACAAACTATATGTTTGCTGCTAATAATATAAACATATAGCCGAAGTATAGCCATATTGGGTTTGTTGACTGTGCTCAAAATTAGTATCATACATTCAATATTTTTTAAATTGTTCGGAGAAATTTAAATATTAATAAGAAAAATTAAATTTACATGTAGCTATTTATTTGATATATATTTATACAGATTTACATAATTTTCTAAGTGTTTAAAATATGGGAAATTTGATACAAGAATAATATTAGAAGTTATCAAATAAGCAAATAAACTATCATTAAAAGAGTTCTTCAGTGAGATCTTAGCAAGCTATTTGTTAAACAACCAATGAGTTCATTAAAATAAATGAACAAGAGGGTCAATGTTATTTTTCAATTATATAACCAACTTTTAAAACTATGCTCAAACTTACCCAATTATGTAAATAAATAAGCATAAATGAGCCTTATACAAAACAAGAATTGAGTTGTTCATCAAGTGCATTCATGCACAATCATATATATAAATCAATTTATAGGCTGGCAACTTAAAATAATGATAAAAAGGCCCAATCACTTTTTATGAACGTTTTTGGTGAACTTGACAAGCACTAAATCATAATCAATCGCTTTCGGAAGCCATGACTAACACTTTTTATCATTATTCTCGTGGTATATTCAATCAATTCTTGACTAAATATAACATAAATTGGGAACTTCATCATAGTTTCCAAGTGACACCATATAATGAAAGAAAGACTAACATGACAAGAAAGCAAAAAAACATTTTTGGCTCTCATAAAAATTCACACTAAAAACTTATTTCTATTCCACTTACACTTCTACCAGAACAAGTAGCTATTGCCAGGTATGAGATCAAGATATAAATCAAAGAAAAAACTAAATTTTGAGTATTTTCAAAGATAGGCCTTCATTTCCTTTTACAAGTATCGTGGGCATCAACATAGCGTGCCCAGGAGCGCCAAATAGCGGAAGCGGGAGTCGCATCCACTACTGGACCGCACAGGTCCAGCATTCTGAAAGGCTGGCAGCCCTCCAAGCCAGTGAACCATTATCCAATTGGAGTGGGGGCACTCCTTAGCTATCCAGGGCTTATATAATTGAATTTTATACTTTCGGTTTTCGATTTAATTGTGCTTCTGTCAGAACAGCCGTCCAAGTCTTTCCCTTCTAAGATTGTATCCAAGGACGAGTGCTTCTCAAGTTGCATCTCACTCTCGAGTTAATATTTATCCATCCCAAACCACTCCACAATATTTCCTTCACCACCGCCGCCGCCGCAGCCATCTCTGACTCAGCCACAGGAAAACAGCCCTTTTTAGCTGTTTTTTACTGCAGTTCCCACCTTTCCAGCCGCCGCATCCTTCCCCAAAACTCTCCCAGGTGTTCACATGCCACCTTCCCTACTGCAGCCGCCCATAGACAGCATTCCTTTGCTGTAATCCTGCAGCCACCAGCCATCTGTACCATTCCTGCCTCCGGGCACCCATTTTCCCCATTCCCGTTGGCTACCATCGCTGTCTCAACCTCCCCGTTGGGTTGCTGCCACCCAGGACAGCAGCCTTCAGCTGTTGCGCTGTTGCTTTTTCTGCACTCCAGCCCCTTTTCCTATCCGACCGCCACCTTCCCTAGCCCCCTACGGCTTCCACTACCACCTTGAAGTCAACCTAGTAAAGATTGTGTGCTGTGGTTGTTGTTACTTCCTATTTCAGTTGTTTGGTTGTAAGTTCCATTTGGTTTCAGCAATGATGTTTGCTTTGCTCATTGTTGTTCAGGTTAACTCTAGTATCAGCTCCCTTCAGAAATAACACAGCAATTTGTTCCATTCAGAAACTAAACTACTTCGAGGAAAAAAAACAAAGAACAACAAAGCAATCCAATCAATTCTCAAAAAACAAAACACATTAATAGTGCAATCAAAATAAACATCATAGTGCTTAAAACAGTCGATAAGAAAGTACTCATCTGCGATGAATGAGCAAAAAAGGCAAAATGCTCAGCGTTAAGGTTGAGGGAAAAAAAGTAACAGATAGCATACCATCACGTTTTGAAAAATCTCCTCCCTGCAAAATACAACACAATATAAGAACGCTTTAAAGAAAGAGCTCTAATGTAAATGAAGACGCCTTGGCTAGGGATAAGACAGTTAAATAGCATGGATAACATAGCAAATCACAACCTTAATTACTAAAACCCAAGAAAAGGGGCCCTGACCATCATTCCTGTATCCTACATCATAAACATGACAAACTGACTGGTATATAAAATCGGTTGCATCTAATTCTAGGTAACTCACGAGAATATGCCAACGATCACTCATTGCACTAACAAGTTATCGAAAAAGCACCAGAGTACATACTTGTGCCATGAATCCTCTAATAATACGATGAAAAATTGATCCTTTATAATGAAGTTGTTTCCCTGTTGTTCGACCTATACCCATTTCACCTGTCATAAAACAAATAGCCTATTTTAAGCTAAATGTATATCATAGATCATTTAACGTTACATGAAAGTTATGCAGTTAAAGAAATAAAAATGGCATATTCTGAATTGACATATAGCCCAAAAAAAAAAGATAAAAGAAAATAAAAAATTAGTATCCATAGTATAAAAACTGTGAATAGTTTAGCATAGCACACCTACTCACGGTCAGTCACATATATGAATAGGATTTCAACTTCTATGAGCAGGCTTCGACGCAGTCATGTACTTAAAATACCATAACAAGTATCAGACATTAAAGAAACATGCTTTAAATAAGTAACATTAAGGAATCTCAAATTGCTCTCATTTAAACATTAAGAATAATTAATAATTCCAATTTTTAGTTACATTGGCATGATTGATAAATCAATAAAAATTGCAAATATAATAAAGTTTGGTTCGCACAACCTACATGAAGTATCGAGAGGGAAAATTACCGACTTAAATAATAAAAAAAAGGTTACTTCAAAAAAGTTAATTGAATGAATTCAATGAGAAAAAGATTGGCATGTCATTAAAGAAAATAACCAAAAGTAAAGGCAAAAAAAGTAAATCAATCTGCATCAAAGCTCCCAATAGGGTTCTTACCAAAAGATTTCAAGCTGATTAATCAACCCACGGTCATAGTACAAAATAATGCAATCCAATTTCAAGCCAAATCCAACCCTACATATCGACTGGCTCGATTTGAACACAATTTGATCAACAAATGGCTTGTTAAATTTTATTCGAGCTAAAAATCGTTTCAATCTCGATTAAATTCTGATATCCTAAAATAAATTCTAATTCATATACACATATAAAGTGGGGCACACTCATTAGTTCAAATTTAATAATATAAAATCATATATGAAAGCATATCAATTCCAATTCAATCACCAGCTAGTTAAATCCAATCGAGTCGCGGCTAAATTCAAATTTGAACATGTCGTTAAATTACTCATATAATTTGGTTTGGCCTCAGTTTGATAGAAAAACTGTTCCATAATTAACAGCACAAGTTCGAACGATTGATGGAATCACTTCCGATAATGTATAACTTAATGGAAAATTCAAAAGTTTTGACGGTTCCAACAAAATTTAAAATAAAAATAAGTTAGCAGGATGAGCAATTTCCCATGATAGAAAAGAGGATGAGACGAAATGCAATCTAAAATAAAATGAAGAGACTAAGAACAGCGGAGACGTGAATGCAACGAGAACAAGCCAAAATAGAGATATTGAGTAAAGAACAAGAGAACTTGCTTTAATTCAAAATAAAATATTTTTTTTTAGTCAGGTCAAGTTCAATTCTAATCAAATGTATTACAATTCATCGTGACTTCAAAAATTTGAGTCAAATCTATGAATTTCAAAAAATAATTAAATCAATTCCTGAATAGAATTATCCATAAAATCATGTCTGATATTTCATATAAATTATAAAGGTATGCAATTACAAGTGAAATATAGTAGACATACACTACATATGTTAATACGGACACATGCCACACATGTAATTTTTGAAGATATGTCACATGTTTCATCCAAAACATGTAGCCAGCAGTGCGCAAAGTTCTTTATAGCCAAATCATGCCTCCAATGACCACGTTTGGTACACACATCCATCTTTGAGAGTTCCTTGATGATTCCATCCAACTCCACTATCTCACACCATCCAACTTCACCAACCATGCCCCAAAAAATGAATTCAACCCAAAAATAAAATTAAAGTTCATTTCAAGGGTGAGTGAATGTGAGGGAATAAGCGCACTTGATCACAACTTGATAAATGTTTGTATGAAGCTCAGTTATTTGCATATTTGAATCAGTTTAAAAAATAAATTTTAAAATGATGTCACATAAATGAACAAACTTTAACAATAACTCCCTTGCTCATATATGCCCATGAACATGCTCACTTGCTCTTCAACAACTAACTAGCTAATAACTGCATAAAAATATCATTTAACGAAAATGTTTATATATTTGATAGCTTATTATTTAAAAGAACAATTTTCTTGTAACTCAACCGCTACAAGGGAGAGTTCAACAACAACAAGCCTTTATCCCACCAAGTGAGGTCGGCAATATGAATCTTTTTTCTCCATTGTGTCCAGCTGAGTGTCATATTTTCATTTAATTCTAATAGATTAAGATCATTTTTATACAATATGCCCAAGTCTTTTTAATTCTACCTCTGCCTTTTCTAACATAAGTCTAAGCAGCACTTTTCTATCACACAATAGGCTCGAAGCATTCCTCCACTACAATCAACCAACATGACTTTTACTAATAACATACCATCTACCATCACTTTGAACAATATACCCGATATATCTGAAACATTCACACCTTTTAATGACTTGATCGACCATATTTACAACCCTGGCACTAGAGCTACAACTACTAAAATTAAAATTCATATATTCAGTTGTAATTCTACTCAAACAGAGGACTTTAGACTCCAAGATAGAGCTCCATAATTCAAGTTCCTAAACTCTTTCTCTAGCTTTATCCACAAGAAGGATATCATTAGCGAAAAGCATACACCAAGGAACATCCTCTTGTAAATGTCCAGTAGGAGCATCCATAACTAAAGCAAGAAGATATGGGTTTAAAGCTGATCTCTGATGTAATCCAACTGAAATAGGAAAATACTTTGTCAATCCTCCTATTTGAACACAATACTTGGTCAACCCGCTTCAAGAAAGAGTTCCATCGAAAAAAATCTCAACAAGCAATCTTCAAGTTGAAGTAAGCAATTACAATTTCGATTAAAGCCAAGAACTCTTAAACTAACAGTTTCAATTTTTGGACATAAATATCAACCCTACATGAACTTCATCGAATACAAGTTTAAAAAATAAATTTCTATGTACACATTAATGGTGATATCGAACCCACTTTAAGCATGTCAGACTCAATTCAAAAATGAAGATCAATTTTCAAATAAAAATTTGGGCTAATTTTAGCCAACACATTAATTGTATTAAATAATATTTTGATTATTAATCAAATTTATAATCTATATGCGTGTATTATATTTTTTAAAGTTATATGATAAGATAAATATTAAAACGCACGTGTAAATAAATCATATTTTGAGTTGGTTTGAGTTAAATGGAAATAATTCAAGTGAGACATGCGCAATTTTAAGCAAAACGATTTCAGTTTAGAGACAAATAAAATTATAGGAATTGTAAATAAGTTTTAATTATCGACTGAAATAAGTAAAACATGAAAATAAATAAATTTCCATTTTTCCATGATTGAAAAGATAAAGATTGCATGACTAAACTTTCAAAAAAACTTTACATGGTGCAGATGGACCTGCATAAACACAATTTAAATCAATATAACAAATGAACTTTTAGCATCATAATGAAAAGCAAAATCAAGTTTGAAAAATAAAAATTACTGATAAAAAGGCTCGTATTTAAAGTGTTTGTGATGCATTAAGTCAAGGGATTACTCATTGTTCAGTGTGGTGGCCATAAACTACAAGAAAGCCATAGTTACACAACTTGCATTATGAACACAAAAATAAAATGTTCAAAAATAATTACCAGCGGGGAAAAGAAAATGATAAGAAATAATTACCTGTGCAGAGAGCACGAAAGTTTTCTGCAGTTTTGGGGACAACATCATAAAAGAGCTACAAGATATCAAATAGTTTGAGTTAGAATGTTTAATAACACACACAACATGGTTGGATCAGATCAACAATATAATATATCTAAGTTAGCTTTTTTACGTAGTGTAGAAGTTGAGTTCAAACAGTTTTCATGGACTATACAACGCATTCTTATTTGTTAAAAATTAAACTACTGGTCAACCAAGAGACTAAGAGGAGTTTTGTAAGTATGTACGTTTGAATGTATATTTGGGTAATCATCTTGAATGACTATTCACTTGTTCACAATTTGAAGTTCAATGATTAATCCTAAAAATAAAGTGAAAAGGTACCTCAAAGACCATTCTTCTGGGAGATCCACCATCAAAAGATATGTCTAAGAAGACGGCCCGATTTTTTGTCTTTGCCATTATCGCAGCTTAAACGCAAGAAAACCCTTCGAATAACTTAAGTAAAGTAGAATTAGCCTGCAAAGAATACCCCAAGACTAATTTAGTACAACTGCCTTCTAAAATAGTCCACGGATCCATGTATAAATCATAACTGGTTAAAAAATAATCATTTTATAATTATTTGAACAATAAGACAACTAATTCTGCAATTAAAGCTGTATGAAGAAGCTGCTATGATGGAAAAAATGAGAGTTCTAAGCTTACTCTCCACAAAAGCACGCCATAAACACAAGCAATAAAAAGTAGTGAAAATTTCACGCTTTTTCACTTTATTGTGAGGCGAGTGATTATATAACCACAAGAACGAAATATGTATATTAAATAATTAACGATCGCGATAAGAAAGAGTGCAAGAGGTCATAGATCGGGGGAACCAAGAGGAGTACAAATGGCTGGTCCCTACTAAAATACCAAAAACCCTATCTCTGAAGTGAACCAAGAGCCAAGGCCGTCCGTGGAAACCCTAAACTTAGCAAAAAAGCACAAAATCAATGAAGAAATGCTGGAACAGTTTGCTCGGATGAAGAATACGAGACCCCTCCACCTAAATCCATCTCAGGAGATTCGAAGGGAGATTCGTCGCATTCAATAATCAATGAAGGAGAATAAGATCGAGAGGAGGATTCTAAAAACCCGAGACATACCGAGATGGAGGAAGGAGATGCCAGAAGCAGCTACTGCCGCTCCCTGCCACAGAACCGGAAGATGAAAACCTAAGCGGAACTTAGCGTGATAGAGGCGACACCTTTATTCGTTCCTTTGGAGTTTACAGATATACCCCCCAGCAGGCAGCCTATTCACCGAATCGGTCGAGCCCGTACGAGCAATAAAGCGATGGATGGTGTAAACAAGCCCAACTTAACATAGGAAAAATTATTGCGTCCGGACAGCGTACTGAAAGTTCATGCGGATCTCCGATTCTGAGACGGCAACGTGTTCGTGTCAGTAACATCTCTAAAAACGAAAATACTGTAGGCGGGTTGTATTGGAATATTCGGATCTTCTTATATCTAATAAACAAATTTAATCATGCGCATGACCAGCCGATTTTTTGATGAAATAAAGGCTGTGGTTCAGTGGTTGTATTCAAATATTTCGCGGTTGTATTGGAATATTCAGGTTTTATTGTGGTAGTATTCGTGATCTAATCTGACTAACGGAATATTCGAATCTGGCCATGGTTATATTCAAATATTAGCGGTTGTATTAGAATATTCAGGTTGTATTATGGTTTTATTGTGGTAGTATTCCGTATACTAATCTGATCATGGAATATTCGAATCTGGCCACGGTTGTATTTGAATATTCCGCTGATTGTATTGGAATATTCGGTTGTATTATGGTTTTATTGTGGTAGTATTCGTGTCATGATCTGACCAGCGGAATATTCGAATACTAACCGCGGTTGTATTTGAATATTCCGCGATTGTATTGGAATATTCCGGTTGTATTATGGTAGTATACTGGAATATTCAATCTGACCGCGGGTTGTATTTTTGTCTTTTGAAGGATGAGGCAGACACGAACACGTGTCGTCGTATAATTGAGTCCGGACACGAACTTACATCCTATTGTCCGGACGCGATAATCAAAAGCTCCTTATTTGCAGACTAACTAATATTCCATTCCTTCGTTAAACAACACATTAATAAATTTTTTAAGCTCTAACAATTCGGCTCGTTCTAACCCAAAATAAAAAAGATTATACAAATATTATTTATATAAAAATAGATTGTATACATTATTTATATATTAATATATTATGTGTATTTATAATTGAGTTTTGATACAACAACAACAAATTTTCATTATCCAACATCAATCTTGAGACATGACGCGAATCTCAGTGCAATCCTTTGAGCAATAAAAGTTCAAATATTGATAAAAAATCATCCAGAGCTCTAAATTCAGAAACTTATAGTCGAATCAACCGAATTTCGATGAGACGAACCTAATGATATAAAAACTAGTCCAATCTGAGTTGATCAAGCTCATATCAAAGTCATTAACACATTCTTAAATGATTTCAGACATATTTGGAAGCTCAAACAAATGCCGACACAAGCATATACTCGAATCGAGCGCCTCGACGAGACGAATCCAACGAGCCCAATATCACTCAATTCTGACATCGTTATGCCCATCAAATACCTCTTAAATGTCATTTGATCAGGGGGAGTCCTCTAGACCGTCCGATCAAACTAGCTGCATTAATTGCATCCAAAGCACTAAAAATAAACTCCAACCCTCACATGAGGGGAAGGGAAACCTAGATAGAGAGTCTTAAGCCTTAAATAGAAGTTGTTGTTTAGCACCACCACCGACCGCTGTCGACTACCGCCAACCTCCGTCGACTATCGCTAACCTTCGTCGACCTCCATCACCGTCGACCTCCGTCGCCGTTGATCTCCGTCACCATCGACCTCCGTCACCGTGGAACTCCTCCAATTATCGTCAATCACCACCAACCAAACACCGTCAGTTGACATTATAGTCTAAAACATATAATTATTCTCTCCCGTCTGTGGGACAGAGAATTTATGTAAACATTAATCAGTAGTGGATTTTCGTAACTGAGCCAGACCCCGTGGTTTTTCCATTTACGGGTTTTCCACGTAAAAACTTATGGAGTCGTCGCCGCTTATTTTTCATACGTGTGTGTGCTGAATTTGCGTATAACGTTAAAACAATAATTCGCTATTCTACCGCCGCGAATTTTCCAGCACGAGTCAAGTTTAAATCATAATAGCATGTGTGGCCATGTAGTCCTGCATATTCAATTTCACAGAGTTGGTGTAGTTTTGAATCTAACAACTACATCAATTTTTTTCAATTAACTTTAATAAGCTAATTTTGAACCGAACACAAATAAGAAAATTTAAATTGATCTGAACAAATATACACTGTTCGTGAATCAATTTTGAACATAAGTTGATTTCGAACACGATCAATTTTGAACGAGCCGAACAGAAGCCGTGCTTGAACTCGCTCAAACTCGACTAGTTTACAACCCTAGCTTAAGCAAGCCAAATATTTATTGATGTTCGACTCATTAATTTTTTCTTTAGCATGTTCTACTCATTTATAAATCGATCTTAAAAAATTTGTTCATTTCGACTTATTTTCTTGATGAATTAAACGAATACGAGTTGTTCGTGAACGACGATGATTTTTTACAGCCCTAATTATATCAAAGATTGTTAGGTATGGCTCATATACCTAATATGGAATTAATGTTGGAGCGGAGCGAGCGAATATGGGGAGTTTATTATGTGGGTTGGGGGTGCGGGGCCTACGCCCCGCGGTTTAGTAGAGGGGTAATTTGTTAATTACATGTTGTACTCTATGATTATAAATAGGTCACTGTTGTAACCACAGGACTATGTTGAAAAGGCTTGTATCATGTATTATGTACTCTTTTCTGATTAGTGAAAAGAAAGTCGCCGCTCTGCTCCCGAGGACGTAGGCATCTTTGCCGAACCTCGTTAAATCTCTTTGTGTTCTTCTGGATTGCGTCGATTCTTGTTTGTTTTGCCCTAAATTTCTCAACAAGTGGTATCAGAGCGAGGTTCGAGGGCATAGAGGAGATCGACGCAGGAGAAGACGGATCGGCGACGCAGGAACTTCTGCGGCAGGTTGGAGCAGGCAGCAATCCGGTAAGGTTTTGCGAGCGGCCGAGGTTCGGACGTTTGGCAAGGGTTTCGGTTCGGATTGACGGCACTTTAGCGAAGCACGACGGGTCTGCGTCGCACGATTCTCTCTCCGCGGATCGATTGGGCGAGAGGAGGCGGCGAGAGACGGCGTTGCGGGCTTCGGCTCCAGCGGGAACAGGCTGCGAACAGCTCGCGGCAGGCTCCGGCAAATATTCCCTACGTGAGAGGAGGAAAAAGAGCAGAAAAAAAAAAGAATTTTTTTTTCCTGAAAAGCCATCACCAAAAGGAATTTTTTTTTTTTTCTGAGCGCGGAGGACGGGGAGAAGGAAAAAGGAAACAGTGATTTTTCTGGAAGTTTAATTAAGTTAAACTTAATTAAGGGAAGGCTTTTCTGGAAATTAAGGAAAAGCTAATCAAAAGCTTAATCAAGTCGATTCTATTCCTTTCTTTGGAGGAATAAAATCCGAATTTAATTTCATTCCTTTGCTGGAGGAATAAAATCGGAATTTCTGCTAATTAATTCTTCGGCGCGATTTATTTTCTTTTCTGCTGGACGCTGAAGAAGAAATTTTTTTTTTTTTTTGAAAAAGATTTTAAGAAATTTCTGGCTTCAGTAATTGCAGAGGAATTTTTGCAGAAAAGTTTTGTTGCAGGATCAATTTTCAGATGGCGATTTCTGGTACGAAATTCGAGGTGGTGAAGTTCGATGGAACTGGTAACTTCGGATTGTGGCGAACACGGGTGAAGGATTTGTTGGCACGACGAGGAATCCTGAAGGCTTTACGAGCAACGAAACCGGATGCTGTGGAGGATGAAGAATGAGAAGAATTGCAACAACGAGCGGCGACAGCCATACGATTATGTCATGCGGATGAAGTTATATACCATGTGATGAATGCGAAATCTCGGGGGAGGTTTGGAAGAAATTGGAAGCTCGATTTATGGCGAAATCACGACGAACAAATTGTATACGAAGCAAAAGCGTATGGAGTGAAGATGCGGGAAGGTTACGATACGGCGCGGCACGTTAATGGTTTCGATCGAATAATCACGGATTTATCGAGGCTTGATGTGAATATTGAGGATGAAGGCAGAAGCGATGATTCATTGTGTTCGTTGCCTTCTTCCTATGAACACACAGTGACTACTACGACATATGGGAAAGAAAGCTATCAAAGTTGATGAGATTACTTGCAGCGTTGTTGGCTCATAACCGGCGGAAGCGAGAATGCGGGGAAAGCTCTCATGGCGACGGTTTATATGTTAAGGGTAAACGGGATCGTGGAAGGAAGAAAGAGAAGGAGGGATTTGGAAGGCGAAATTCCGGATCTAAGTACAAAGGCAAACAAACGATTCGTTGCTACAAGTGCGAGGACCGGGTCATATGAGGAGGGATTGTCCAAGGTGAAGAAACGGACGAGGAAACGGGTGATATATCATCGAAGTACGTGAATGTGGTGCGGGGTGAAAATTCGGATGCCGGTGATGGTGATATGCTTTCGGTATCATCAACTCGGTTAACGGATGCATGGATTCTTGATTCGGGGTGCTCTTATCACATAACACCTAACGGGGAGTGGTTTTCTTCATACGAGTCGACTAATTCGGCTCAGTACATTTGGGTGATGATAGATCTTTGCAATATTCTTGGTATTGGAGAAGTCGAATTAAGATGTATGATGGCACAGTTAGAACACTATGTGATGTCAGGCACATTCAGATTTGAAGAAGAATCTGATTTCCTTGGGCACTCTACATCGAAATGGTTTTATTCCTAAGGCAGATGAGGATAGGGAAACCATAAGGATTGTGAAGGGTGCACTAACTGTGATGAAAGGAAAGTTAACTGCAGGTAATATCTACTAGTTGTTGGGGAGTACGGTTGTAGGTGGAGTTCATTCGTTGAGTCGGATGATGATAGTACAAAGCTATGGCATATGCGTACGGGTCATCTCGGTGAACGTGGGATGGCGGAATTGCATAAAGGAATTTGTTGCCATGGTGTGAAAAGCTGCATGTTGGAATTACTGTAAGTTACGTATTCTTGGAAAACGGACCGGAGTCGAGTTTTATGATTGGAGAGCATAAAGCTAAAGGGATTCTTGATTATGTGCATTCGATGTATGGGGCCCTACCGGGGAAGCATCGGTGGGAGGATCTCGGTATTATGTTACCTTTATTGATGATTTTTCTAGGAAAGTTTGGGTGTATTTCTTGAAGCGGAAATCGAAGTTTTCTCTAAATTCGATGTGGAAAGGCGGGGTGGAGAACCAGGCGGTAGAAAGATCGAGTATACGAGATACGATAATGGCACGAGTACACGGATTCACGGTTTAAGAAGTTTTGCGAGGAGCATGGGATTCGAGAGGCATTTTTCGGTGCGGAAGACACCACGGCGGAATGGTATTGCGAAATGATGAACGGGTCCTTAGGCGAGAGGGCGAGATGCTTGAGGCTGAATGCGGGGCTTCCTAAAAACTTACAGGCGAGAGGTCGTGAATATGGCATGTTATCTCATCGATAGATCGCCTCGGGCTTCATTAGGTGGCAAGGTTGCGGAAGAGGTATGGACGGGTAATCCAGGTTAAGTTTGATCACTTACGAATTTTTGGTTGTCACTTGCTTATGTGCGTGTGCACGAAGATGAAAGATCGAAACTTGATCCAAAATCCGAAGTGCATCTTTACAGGTTATAAGAAAGGTGTGAAAGGATTTAAGTTTTGGGATCTATTGCGAAGAAGGCGGTGATCGGCGGAGATGCGGTCTTTGACGAGCGATCCATGTTGCGGCGGAGAATCGAGACAAGGTGCCGGGAACAGGTTCCGGTTCGGAGACGGTGCGGATGGATCTAGAGCGGCGTTCGATAGCGGTGAGAGAGTTGAAGGTTCGAGATCCGACACACGGTGATTCCATTCCGGATGATCGCGGAGTACGATCTAGCAGGAGATAGACGGAGACGCACCGGTATAAGGCCTCTAGCAGATTGGGCTACGAAGACTTGGTCTCTTTTGCACTTCTCGCCGGCGGTGACGATCCGGCCACTTTCGAGGAGCTATTACCGGCCGGGAGAAGAGAAGTGGATGGGTGCGATGGTTGAGGAGATGGAGTCGGAGATGGAGTCTTTGCGGAAGAATCACACTTGGGAGCTAGTTCGGCTTCACGAGGGAAAGAAGAGCTATTGGGTGCGAGTGGGTGCATAAAAGGAAGCCGGCGGTATCGGAAAAAGAAGGGGAAAAGTTCGAGGCTCGATTGGTAGCAAAGGGATTTTCTCGGCAGAAGGGGATAGATTATGATGAAATCTTCTCCCCCGTAGTCGGACATACTTGATCGGGCGGTGCTTGCATTGGTAGCTATTTGGGATACGCATGCGGAGCGGATGGATGTTAAAGCGCTTTCTTACATGGTGATTTGGAGGAGCGATTTACATGGAGCGACGAAGGGTTCACTCAGCACGGACGGGAGCATCTGGTTTGCGAGGTTAAAGAAATCGTTGTATGGGTTGAAGCGAGTCTCCGAGACAATGGTACGAGCGGTTCGACTCCTACATGATTCGGATTGGTTACGGGCGATGTGAGTATGATTGTTGTGTTTATGTTAAGAGCCTTGATGATGGTACATTTATTTTTACTTCTATGTATGTTGATGATATTACGATTCTTTATGAAAGAATATGAATGATGTCAGTGGTTTGAAAGCTTTGTTAAGCCGGGAATTTGACATGAAAGATTTGGGTCCTACAAAGAAGATTCTCGGAATGGAGATTCGGCGGGATAGAGGCTCGAAGACGGTCGTGATACATCTCGACGAGGCTATGTTGAGAAAGTGCTTAGACGGAGTTTGAGATGAGCGATGCTAAGCACTGTAAGCACTCCATTGGCAAATCATTTCGAGCTTTCTTCGAACGGTGCCGAAGACGAGATGAGGAAATCGAAGATATGGCAAAGGTTCCTTATGCCGGTGCGAGTTGGTGCTGCTTGATGTATGCGATGGTATGTACTCGTCTGATTTGGCTCATGTTGTTAGTCGAGTACGCAAATACATGTCAAACCGGGAAGGCGACATTGGGAAGCGATCGAGTGGATTTTCGGGTATACGAAGGGCATCGTAGGACATGGAATTATCTTTGGCGGTCAGCGGAATGATCCTTCGGTTGTGGGGTACGTTGATTCGGACTATGCGGGTGATTTGGATGGTAGAAGGTCCATAGTTGGGTATGTGTTTACTCTTGGTGGAGGGCCATATCTTGGAAATCGACGAGTTCGATCTATTGTGGCATTATCTACAGTCGAAGCGAGTATATGGCGATGGTGAAGGCTGCTAAAAAGCTTTATGGCTTGCTTGGGCTAGTGAAGGAAGCTGGGCGTTGAGCAAGGTGGAGTTCGGTTGCATTGTGATAGTCGAGTGCTTATTTACTTGGCTAAGAACCGGGTGTACCATGCGAGGACCAAGCACATTGATATCGGGTATCACGAGATCGGAGAATTGATTACTTACGGTGAGATACGTTACGGAAGGTTCATGCTGATGAGAATGCGGTGATATGTTGACCGAGCCGATTACTATCAACAAGTTCTTGCATTGCTTGGACTTGTTGAACATTCACGATTCTTAGAGAAGCATGGTAGCCTGACCCGCATTGGTGCATGAGAAACTCCGAGGTATTTATCTCTGAAAGTTTGGATATTCGCCGAGGTGGAGATTTGTTAGGTATGGCTCGTATACACTAATATGGAATTAATGTTGGAGCGGAGCGAGCGAATACGGGGAGTTTATTTTGTGGGTTGGGGGTGCGGGGCCTACGCCCCGCGGTTTAGTAGAGGGGTAATTTGGTAATTACATGTTGTACTCTATGATTATAAATAGGTCCTGTTGTAACCCTAGGACCTATGTTGAAGGCTGTATCATGTATTATGTACTCTTTTCTGATTAGTGAAAAGAAAGTCGCCGCTCTGCTCCCGAGGACGTAGGCATCTTTGCCGAACCTCGTTAAATCTCTTTGTGTTCTTCTGGATTGCGTCGATTCTTGTTTGCTTTGCCCTAAATTTCTCAACAAAGATGTCATTAATTTAACTTTTATTCATTTTTTATTTATTACTTGACTAATTCGAGCAAATACAAGACAAATATGATCAAACAAAAATTTGTTTGTGTTTAACTCTTGTATATATTAAATTCAAAATATATATATATTCATGTTCGGTTAGTTTTCTTAACAAACAAATCAAACACGAGTTATTTAACAAATCGAACGTGAGTTGTTGACGAACGAGTAACATTTTTTGCAACCCTATAGTGTAACTGAACACTGAGGTTTAGTTTGAAAAAAAAAAATTTACCTTTAAGGAAAATCCATGTAAGAGTGATGTCCCACTAAGCTCCATTTCCGGAGCAACGGAAAGATGGTGAAAGCCGTAGAGATCTCACGTTCTAAAATGACGAAAAAATGCCCATGCGACAGATGCTATTCATAGATATGGGATGCACTAAACAGAAGCGGCGGATTTTGTCGTCGCTCTTAAACAGTACTTTAACTCGTCATGCAGTGGCACTTTTGCGATATGTTCTTGTTGCCTCGTAATTTCATTTGAAATGGAGTCAGCTTGATTTTTTTTTCAATGTTGTGATCATTTTCTTTTTTAACTTTTCCTGATCGCCATTCTCTTTCTATTTTCTATGGATTCATTTGTGTTTTCCCTCAACCCTCCCAACTCTACCGCAATAGTGTCCCACAGATCCCTTTTTTTTTTTTTTCTGATTTGTTTACTCTTTCCATCATCCCATTTTCAATTTTTCTTCATTACAGTTATGCCAAAACTTTCATGTCTTCTCTTATCTCGATCGGACTTTTCATTCATTTTTTTAAAATCTTTTTTCGTAGGTTTTTACATTGCTCGATTTCCCTCTTCTATATCGTGCTGCTAGTTTCTTTTGGGTTGTGGTTTGACGAAATAGAATATGATGAATATGGGGCTTACGAGGCTCTCTACCTTCTTTGTGTGTTTGGTGTGTGTTTGGTTGTAGCATCTATGTTTGTTTCTTTAATATTTATCTTTTTTAATGTCGAAATGTGAATTGATGAGTATAGGGGCATATATGGCTCTTCTCATTTTTTATTTTGTCATGTATTACTCTTTATGTGACATAATAATGAACTTCAGACTTTTAATTTAATGATGAAATTTATTTATATTGTTCTATTTAAATTATTTTTAGAACTATGTATCTATAGTTAACAACGACACATAAGAGTATTATAGTCGCTTTTTCTCATAAACAACTATAGTACAATAAATCATCAAATAATTATACTACTAGTCGATGTCAATTGTAAAAGAATTCAACATATCATTATAATGAATTATTCATTGTTTCGTTAGTTCCTAAGTGTCAGGTAGGTTCAAAAACACTCGACTCATTTGTGCTCCGTGTTCTCGACTTTTCATACTGAAATACTGAAAATGATAATACAAAGGTTTGTAGAGTTGGTGGCCAACTAAAGCGATTAGAACAACGATCGGTTGGATGACAAGTCGTCGTCGGAGGGTGATTGGCATGGATTTGGCTATCATTCGCATTTTTGGGTTGGAGTAGTGGTCCGTCGGAGCGGCGAGGCCGCCGGTCAGTGGATGGCCGACTTGAGTGAGATGGATGATCGAAAGGTAACCACTTAGCGAAGAGAATTCTCTCTACGATGGGGACGGTCAGACGTCCATTTCTACATATGATTGGGATGGATTGGTTGGAAGGTCTCAGTGTGAGAGAGGATCAATGTGGAGGAATATTTTGCGCGTCCCATAGGATCGACAGGGAGGTGGTTTTTCTGATTATAAATGCTTATGTTAAAGAGCATTTTGTAAGGTCTTTCTTAGTTGAGTACTTTTGCAAGAATACACCAAAGAGATCGACAAGATGAACCCTTTAGAAATGCAAGGGGAGACGTCGTGTGTAGGATTTAAGAACTTACACATCTACACCGCGAGTTTGATTTAGAACCTCCGATGGGCCAACTATTTATGGTCGGCTACCCGTCTCCGGTAGAACACTCCACTCTCACCTGAAACCACGAAGACCTGATTATCAAATATGCAACTATTTTATCCAAACCAATCAACTGGCAAAAGCTATCGCGGTACAAAGCAAGAAACGAGGAATCACGTTGGCTATATTCGCTAAATTGTGAAACAAATCGAGCAAGCTTCATCTTGAATGCATGAGGAGCAACTCATGTCCTTCGAGATGACCAAGGATTATTTAGCAAGCTTCATCTTGAATGCACTTATCTGCCGACAAACAAAAATAGGTCGATCAGTGAAGTGGTGGTTGGTCGACGACGTGAGCAACCAAACAGTGTCGACCAACTGACACAACGAGGAGGCTCGAGTAATTTCTTGACGTGGAAGTGGAGAGCAGATATACGAAAGAAGATATGTGGTTTTTCGGCTGTCACCGATAACACAAAATTAAGTAGACTGAGTCTTTCAATGTTTATTATAAGTGTTGACATTATCTGTCTTTTTGTTGATAACATGCTTTACGCTCACTATACCTTTAAAGAAATTGAATCTAAATATGTATGGTGGGTCGTGCCCAAAGAATGGAGCACTAGCCCGATGTAAAGAAAATAAAAGCAGGAGAGAAAATGAAGATAAGAGGAAGATTTTTCCTTGGTGTGGGAATAATTGGGTGTTCTCGAGCTCGTTCACTCTTGTTATTTCATAATGCTTGATTTTACAAGTGTAGGGGAGCAAAAAAATATACTTTATATCATAAATCTCTCATATTTATAGAAGATAGTAGAGACAACAAAGTATAAAAAATATATGTTTAGACTTATTTTAGAGAGAAGAACAAAGTTAATTCTGGTGATTTGTATTCATACCGTCGGACGATCTCAAAATCCGTGAAGATCATTTTTATGTGCACATCTGGCCAGAAAAAAAAAATCTCAACATTAAAAAACATACCGTTGCCTGCCACCACCGCCCGGTGCCATCACACCAACCATGCGATGGCGGCGTAGAAAGGAAAAAAAACAACCTTTTTCGCGCAACCAAACCAGGCCTAAAATGTAATAATAATAAACTTTATTTGAAGGGGAGTCAATAATTAAAGTGAAGAAGCAGCAGTTGGCTTTGAGACCTTGACAAAAACTATTCTAAGTAACCAGGGAAAAAGCAAGACTAGACACTAAATTCTCCGGCCATGGCGATTCGTCTCCCGGCCCACGCTTTCGCCGGAAACCCTCTAAGCTTGGCCAAGCTCGTCCAATCGCCTAATTCCGCACTCGACAAGTTAAAGTCGCTTCTTTTGGAAGGGCCCGTGGAGTATTCGACGCCGGACGTGAAGATCCTGGTTTTGAGGAAGGGACGGCCGCTGGTGCGGTCGTTGGATCCGGTCGCAGATTCAACGCCGGTTTGGCGTTTGGGTTGGATGTCTCCCTCGCAGGTTAAGGAGGTATCTTTGGATTCCTTTGTCTACCTGGGTTCAGGGAAAAAGGAGGGTGAGGCCTATTGGGCGGTTGACGTCACTGACATCGCTACTGATCGGTTGGGTAGTGGAAGCGATGGGCTTAACTTCGTGGAGTTGAGAACTCTAATGGTTGCCGCCGATTGGGCTGATACGGATGCCATGGGGGAATTATCGATTGCTGGACATGTATGCCTCTCTCTCTATTGTGATTTAGCAAATCGTGGGATGAAATCTGTGAAAGGGTTCGCTGAAAAGACGATAATTTGTTAGACTATTTGCTTTCGGGCTTTAAAGATTTATGAGGGATCTAAACTTCACAGATCTGTCAAATCCTCCTGTACGTGTTAGGATCTAATAAATCTTAGATTTAACCAATAAAGAACTCCAATGAGATTTATCCAAAAAAGTAGGATTTAAATCTCTAATTTTATGCTTGGCAAGATTTTAGGTAAATCTTGCCTTAAATAGGTTATATTCACTTATTGGGATATGGCTTTTTTTTTTTTTATGCTGACGATGAGATTATCATATTATTTCTCACAATTGACTGTCAAAATTCTAGCTTTTGGATAAACGTTTATGCTTATTGTCTGGCAGAATAGAAAAAAGGAGCTGGGCAGTATTGCAGTCCCCTTAGATTTTAAAAAGGTCATGTAAAAAGATCTATAATATTGGAGTTTTATACTAAAATCCTACTTTAATTCTATAGATCATAAAATATTTGCCCGGCTTAAATTATATGTAATTTCTTTTGCCTTTTCAAATTTGGATTCCACCACTCCGACGGTTTCAATATGCGTCTAAGATATGATTTTGTTTCTCTCCCAACTGTTCAACCTTACAGTGTAACTTTATTGTGACAATCCACTGAACAGTAAAACCAGTTAAAGTCTTAAACTTTATTACCCAGCTAAGCTGTTTTAGTTTCATGCTATAGGAGTAGATTTGTGCATATTGTTTGGTGTTGTGAACGGCTAAAGAAAGTTGTGTGATAAGCTCTTATGGCCTTTTTGGGGCAACTCTTTCTTTGCTTTTATCTTTTAGACTATTATCACACATTTGTTTAACTACTATTTTTTTACCGATTGTAAAAGATTTTATTAGTAGAAAGTTGCTTTTAAGAATGATATCTACTAAAGGTTGTTCGTTGTAAGAAAGCTACTATAAAAAATTTTAAAAAATGGAAATGATTATAATACCCAAAATGGCTTTCAAAAAGATTACATTCCTCACAACAGCTTTGCATATCTTTCATGTGACAAGTCTGCATTTAACAATATCTTTCAGATTTTGCATTAGCAGAAGCTCCAATACGCTCTTCAATAAAATTAGCATAATTTGGCTTCTTGTAATGCAATGAAATGAGAGGCTAAATAACTTCTAATATACGCTTTTTATTAGGCCCGAGCTTTACTTGATTGGCATAGAACTTCAAGATTCTGTGGCTATTGTGGAACCATTACAGCTCCCATAGATGCTGGAAGGCGGAAGCAATGCTCTGATGAATCATGCAAGAAGAAAATATATCCTCGAATTGATCCTGTAAGATTTAAGCTCTCTTCTTATTAATGTAATATTTCTATCAATATTTTCATCATCATGATATATATAATGATGGCATTACATACAAAGTTTTGCAGTGAATTGGGTTCACTCCAGCTGCTTTCTTGCATGAACTTTAGTAGAATTTTGTTTGCATAATTTCATCTAATGTGGCATTTTCTCAACAGGTTGTTATCATGCTAGTAATAGATAAGGAAAATGACCGCGCACTTTTGAGCCGTCAATCGAGATTTGTTCCTCGTATGTGGAGCTGCCTTGCTGGCTTCATAGAGGTACTACAACACATCACTGTGTTTAATTTTATATAAATGTTGTTAGGTATCTGATTATATTTTCTTAGTAGTTGATTAGATTAGACTTGGCGTGTATAGTATTATTTTAATTAAATGCTGATGATGAAAGCTTTATTAGGGGAGCAAGAACCCTTTGGAGGCTTTGATTAGCCTGAAAATATAATGAAGAATCCAGTCTGTCTTCTAAATTGTAGTGGTGCCGTTGACTTTTCTGATAGATTTCAATCAGATAAAGCTGAATCTGTCCCTTCATTCAGTTCAAATAGAGATAGAATTGATTCTAAATTTTAATTGTTTCTCAATGAATTATGTTCCTTGCTAAAGGCTATCTCATCCCTGCTTTCATTGAACCACCGTTTTCAATATTTATCTTGCTGCTTCGAGCTATCTTCATGATAATATTAAAAAGTGTGCATTTCTTTTAGCCAGGAGAGAGCTTAGAAGAAGCTGTACGAAGAGAAACCTTGGAGGAAACGGGCGTTGAAGTCGGTCAAGTAATCTATCATAGCTCACAGCCATGGCCAGGTACTACTATTTATTTCTGTATAGAAATTTATATACATTTCATCCAATTCTTATCCATTTATATATCTAACACCCAAAGTTTAACGTTTTCACTTACAGCACTTTGGTGTTGGTATAAACCTATTCATGAAAAGTTGTATTTTGCTTTTAGGATGTTGTCCATATTTCTGTAGGTTTATAATTTGTAGTTTTTTTCTATTATTACAAATATTTCAGTTGGACCAAGCAGCATGCCATGCCAATTGATGGTTGGATTTTTTGCCTATGCAAAGTCACTTGAAATTCGTGTGGACAAGGCAGAATTAGAAGGTATCACTCCCAACTCAATTTTTGGAAATAAAATTATCATACGGCCTATATAGCCTTTTCACTGCACAGCTACACAATCTGCTGTGGTCTGAAGTTATCTGAACGATCTCAATAATATCATAGTTTTCATTTCATGTGATTCTTAAGAGTATTTTTAGCAATAAAAAGCAAGTTTGCTTGTGAAAAAGGGCAAATGATACTTCCATTGACATAACTTGCCAAAGTTTTTTACTGATATTTAGAATGACATGAGAAGATAATTCATCAGCCTTAAGGTGAATTAAATTATAAATGTTTGGGACTTTGTGCAAATTTTGTTGTACACACTCACACAAATGAATGTGCTAGGCTTCAAATCTAAGATTTTGTGTTAGGAACCAAAGCTCTAAACTGTCGGGCTAAGGTGAGCTACAAAAATTATGTTGATTGGTATAGGTTTCGGAATACCTTGTCAACATGGGTCGGAACATATTATCTATTGCTGAATCTTTTGCTTAAATTGTATTTGTATAATCCACCTAATTTTATTTTTTGCTCTTACTCTGAGAAAAAAATTACTCCCACACTTTCTCTGATTTAGCGTAGCTGGCCTAATATATTTTTCTTTCTATTTAATCTTATCCATATTTTTATGATATTCTCTCATCACTCTTTACTAAACTATTTTTCTATTTTAATAATATAACTTCAACTTCATAACTTATGTTCTCATTTGTTTGGCAACTTAATATAAAAGATTCATGATACTTTTTTACACCTAGGTTTCTATCAATCTTCAAATAATATCCTTTGATAATAAATATTTCATTCATTAAAATTATAAATCACGTGGTTAATCAATCTTCTAATAATTCTGAAATAATCTTCTTCTGAACAATTTTGTTTTTAATAAATATTATAATTTTTCAGTTCAAATGAACAGATCTACAACTGCCAGGCATTCCAGGGCTCTCTCTCCACTATCCTCTGCTAACCAATTCTGACATTCGGGCAACTTCATTCCCTTCAGAACCAACTATGGAGTCTATATATACCTGTCATACAGTCTGTAATAATATATACTGAAATTCATATATAGCCTTTGGCTTCCTTTCTATTCTACTGATGTTAAGGAATGGTTTCCTCACTGCAGTAATCCTCTGCATGGTATCAGAAGACCAGGTTCTTCCCTAAATCCTTAAACCTCATTCCTTCTGTACTTCTTCACTCTTATCTCCTTCATTCCAATGTCTAAAACTTCCTCCTACATAAATCGCTGTTCTTAAGCTGGCAGCTCATCGATCAAAACCTATCGAAAACAATCTACTCCACAATATCCTCTATGATCCTGCCATACATTCTCAACCTTGAATCCAATGTAGAATTCTAACAAACCCTCCAATTTAGGCTGCAATCCACAAAACAATCCAGTGTCATTCAATTATGGAATGAGCTACATCACATCTCCACGAAAGATCAAACCATGTCCCAATACCTTTTCATCATCAAATCCCGTGTTGATAACTTTGCTGTTGCCGGCGGTCGCATCGATCATGAGGACATCATCCCTCATGTCCTCAAAGGGCCAACAACCCCATATCAGTCATTCGTACAAGGCCAGAACCCATAAAGTTGGATTACTTATACTCTCTGTTATGCAATGAGGAGATCAATATATATGCTGAAAATGCCAAGGAAACCAATGCTACAATGATTGCCTTATACACCACATGTTGTAGAAACAATGAGAACATAAGCTGTGGCTGACACTTTTACAACACCAGAGGAAAGAACAACAATCAACCAACAATCACTTCAAATAGAGGAGGTAGAGGATCAGGAAACAATTAAACTCGCCCCACATGTCAAATTTTGCAGCAAATCCGTTCACACAACACTCACACGCCGACACAACAAATTTCAGTTCTTATCCCTCTACCAGTACATATACAACTCTCATGACCTTAACCGATTCCTGTTGTGATGATTGGGTTTTAGACTCTGGTGCTACAACTCATCTCATCTCCAACTATGACCACTTACAACATGTTAAACTATACCAGGGATCATGAATCGGATTCTGTCACCATTGGAAATGGATCCACTCTCCCCATCACCCACACCTATCAAGGCATTCTCCCTTCCCACAACATAAGCTCTACCTTTCCAAGCTTCTTTATTTTCCAGGCCTATCCCATAATGTCGTTTCCATTCTCTAATTATTTTTAGACAATCACTGTGACATATCATTTAATCAACTTGGCTTTGTCATCAAGGATTGGAGAACAACCAAAATCCTTCTTAGAGGACCTAGCAAGAATGGTTTGTATCCCATATCAACATTGGACGCCATCCACTCATCTCCGCCATCCGCTGAATTATGGCATCGAAGGCCAGGTCACCCTCACCATGCCATTGCAGACTTCTCTCTCTGAAAACAAATACTACAGTTAGTTCTACTTTTAAGCTCTTATGCAATGCATGTAATTTCTCTAAGAGTCATCAGTAACCATTTCCAATTTTTGTTTCTGAGTCTAAATGTTGTTTTGATTTTGTTCATGCTGATGTTTGGGGTCTAACCCCTTCCACTTCATTGCGAGGATGTAAATATTGCCTTCTTCTTATTGATGACCACTCTCATTTCACTTGGGCATTTCCTATGCTTGCAAAATCTAAACAACAAACTAAGGCTCCGTTTGGGAGAGCTTATAAGTGCGGCGGCGTTTTGAAAAACGCCGCTAGCGACTGTTCGATGTGACTTCTTAATAGCTTATTTAAAAACTCTGTTTTTATTTTCTACTAAACGCCGAACGTAAGGGGAGCCCCGCGGTCTGCTTCTCAGATCGCATTTTTTCGTCTAATTACCGCGAAACCCTCGTCGTCTTTCCCGTCTCCCCTGCTCCCTGCTCTCGCGAAGAAGGCTCCTGCTCCCACAAACTCCCGCGAACTCCCGCGAAACCCTCGTCGTCTTCCCCTGCGCCCCTGCTCCCTGCTCCCGCGAACTCCCGCGACGAGCGACGATGGCTCGCGAACTCCCGCGACGATGGCTTGCGAAATCCCACGAACTCCCGCGAAATCCCACGAACTCCCGCGAAACCCTTGTTGTCTTCCCCTGCTCCCTGCTCCCTGCTCCCGCGAACTCCCGCGACGAGCGACGATGGCTCGCGAAATCCCGCGAACTCCCACGACGAGCGACGATGGCTCCTGCTAAATTAACCATGGTTAATTATTGTTTAATTGATAAAGTATCATATGCTAATTATAAATTAATTTATTGAACTATAATTGAATAGGTTAATTAGAAATGACTAAATTTCATATAAAAAAACTAAATTAAATTAAAATGTATGCAGTTATATTTTTTATGATTCATAACTTCAAATTTCAAACGAGAGCAAAATGGTCGTTTATCACTGGATCGAGTTGGTTTACTGAAACGTACGAAACCAAACGAGTCGAGACAATTTATCAGGATCGATTGCGTATCGGCGGATTATCGAAATAAGTCGACTTATCGGCGAAGTTGGATAAAGCTGCAATGTTACTAAACAGACCCTAAGTCATATCTTTTTCACAAATTATTGGTGCAAACCCAATTCAACACAATATCAAAGTACTATGTTATGATGGTGGAGGCGAATATACATTTAAAACCTTACACCTATACCTCACATTCCATGGTACTCTTCACCAATTCAGCTGCCTCTATACACCTCAACAAAACGGAGTGGTTGAGTGTAAACACAGACACTTGATCGAAATCACAAGAACTATTCTCCTCACTGCTCAACTAATTCCTAAGTTATGGACAACAGCTCTAATGACAGCCCACATTCTTCCATTATTTTTTACTCCCAACAACTTCCTTAACAGCCACCTCATCTAAGCATTATCCATCAACTATCCCATCTCCTTCCCGTTCAATTCGTCCCACAGCAAGCCCTCCCATACCAACCGAACCATCAACAACTCCTCCTAATTTCTCCTCCCTACCACAAACCACAAATTTTTCTCCACCACTACATCCTATGACCACTAGATTTATAACAGGTCACTTCAAACCCATTCAAAAACTCAAATCTATTACACCAAACTCAGCATACCGCTTCACCCAAGCTTCTAAACTACCACACTGAAAAAAAGTTATGACCAAAGAGTTGTTGTGTAATTTAGGGCAAGAAACAACACAAATCCAGAAGAAAACACAGAGATTAAACGAGTTTCGGCAAAGATGCCTACGTCTTCGAGAGCAGAGCAACGAATTTCACTATTTCAGGGAAGTTACAAGTTTGGACACATACTCATTTACACATCTATTTATAGATAAAACCCACAAATAAAATTATTAAAACGCGCTCGCTCCCCCAACCCATTAAATAATTCAGGAGACACCTTATTTCAAGAGACTCTAACTTCTGGTATACGAGTCATACCTAACAAATCTTCACCTTGGCGAATATCTAACCCCTTAGGAGAAATACATCATGGAGTTTCTTACACCAAAGTGAGTTAGGCAACCATGTCATCTAACGATTCTGAAACGTTCAACAAGTTAACGATACGAAGCTTGTTGATAAGTACTACAGGCTTGGTAATCGTATCACAGCTTCATTTCCATCATATGATCCGACGAGTGAAGCTTAGCATCTACTTGTACTCACGACAATTTATAAATATTACTAGGGTTTCGTAGACATGAAATGCGCTGAAAATTTTCTGTTGTGCTTAACAAATCTTTCACACTTGTTGTCATAATCCGAAGTTCCGGTTCATCGAACTTCACTATCTCGAATTTTGTTCCAGACATTGTCAATTGAAATTAATCCTGCAGTGAACTTTTCCTGTCTTTTGTTGAAACAAAAAACACACCGCATATAAATTGAAAGAAGCTTGAAATTTCATCTGTCAAATGCAGCAATTTTCCCCGATTTTCCTGTGATTCGTGATTCAGATTTTTGACACAGAGCATTTTTCCTGTTTGCATCAACGCCTTAGCCAAACTGTTGTTCCACAAACCTCGAGTCCTCTGATCGCAAAATGTTGCGTCGAAAACCCTTGGCGCCTGTTCGAAGAATTTATCTGTAAAACCCTTTGCCAAATCGACGCCTACTCCACCTGTCGCAACTCCTGAGACAAACTTGTGAACTCCGACGGCCGAACTCTTATGTTCGCAAATTGATGCTCCTGTTCGTGTGTTGACCTCGTTTTTGTCGAGGTTTAGTTTTCCTCCTAGGATTTAGGGTTCTAGCCTTAGGAGCTTCCCCGACGATCTTAGATTCCTAACCATTGGACCCACCTCGCTTTAGAATGTTTGAAACCGCTTCGACACTCTTTTGGAGTCCGGACGGAGTTCACGACCTCTGCTTCGCTTGTTGGTAGGTTGGAATTAGCGTTAGGACTCGAGTCGAGTTCCTACAGGGCACCGGACCTTAGGATAGCCTCGTGCACATTTTCGCGCCACCGAGCACAAGTTCCTCGAGCCCGGCCTCGATGTCTTGAAGTCTCCGCGACGGATCGAAATCGAAGTCGGGATGCGGAACGAGCGACATCGAAGTCGAATTTCAACGAGATCGGATTGGACGCAGCTTTCGACTCGGCCGTGATGAGGTTCTCGAACGACCTCGGATCGCGAAACGGACTGCGCCGGTGCGTCCGGGACGTCGAATTTGCTAAGAAAAGACATATAACTTGTCGTGTTTGGAGCGCGGACCCGCGACGCGAAATTTTACCGATTTTTATTAAATAAATCCTTATTTTTCCTATTTAAAAATCCTATTTTAAACCCTAATTTTCTCCCTTTCTTCCCTTACCCGCGTGGACCTCGTCTTTTTCTTTTTCTCCGGTCCCGATCCCGTTTCTCCGGCTCCTGCGCGAGCTCCGACCTTGGTCCCTGTACCTTCTCGCCACTTCCCCTGGCGACCTGCTCACAACAGGCCCCTTTCGGCCTTCCCTGCCTCTACGGTCGGCCTTTTCCAGCGACTTTGTCGCCACTCTCTCCCGCCTCTTTTCCTCTAGCCGACGTCCTGGTAAGTGGCTTCTTCTCCTCCTCCTTCTTGAGGCCGGCTATATAAGCCTCATCTTGAGGGAAGTCTAGGGTTGGTTGTTGCTTGTGGGTGGGCTGGTTCCGAGGGTGCTCTGCTCGCTTCTCTTCTTCCCCTCTCTTCACTCTTCTTCTTCTCTGTTGCTCACTGATCCTCCTGAGTTTTAGCTTGAGTGAGGTAGAGTGTTGTTGGCTTGACTCCCTGAATTTCTTGGGACTTGGCTGCTCGATTTTGGCCTGGTTTGCGCCGTTCGGTCCCTGCTGTTGGATCTCTTGGTGTGTTTTGCTTGGACATACACTGAGGTATGGACTTTTAGTTCAAATTGCTATGCTTGAGTTGGACATGGTTATATATTCAAAATGGCATGTGGTTGCTCCTTGCTCTTCTTTACTTATTCTATACTTATCCTAATCTAATGTGGAGCATGGAATGGTTTATTTAGCTAAATGTATGAGGAGCCTGCTCTTTCTCTTTTTTACTCCTCCTACTTCTTCTTCATTCAAAAAAAAAAAAGAAAAAAAAAAAAAGCATGTTAGGGAGGCTTTGAATTGATTTGGAGAGTTTTAAGTTTACTTTCAGTTGAAATATGTTGAAGACTTATGCTTGGATGTTGGTGGTATGGAAATGCTTATTTAGGCTTCATGTTTAGCTCTATTTCAGATTTTATTTTGGCTCACGGTGAGCTTGATTGAAAGCAGGTTTTATTTTCATGTTAAAAAATAAAAGAGAAGGTTGGGGCCGCTCCTGTTGTTTTTTTTTTTGTTTTCTCGGTTTAGAGTGCTGTTTTGAGCGCTTATTGTCGCTCGGTTTCTTAGTCCCTCCCCCTGCTACTCTCTCTGGACTGTTTGAGTTTTGCTGTTTTTTCCTTCTCTCGGTTTTTGAGGGCTGTTTCAAGCCTTGCTGCTGCTCGTTTTGTGTTTTGCTGCATAGCAGCTAGCCCCATTGTACATGAGGGCTCGGTCTTGTGTTTATTTGCTCAGCCTAGCCCCCTTGCACTCGAAATCGGGGGCTGCTTTATTTTTCTTTTTTTTTGTCATCTGCTGCTCTTGTAGCCTCCCTCTTTCACGGCATTTGGATTTGGATTTGGGGTGAGATCTTTCCCTCTTTTTCTTTGTTCTGTTTTCTTGATTTTGTCCCTTCTAGCACTTGGTTTGGGGCACTTTTGTTACTTTATTTGTTCTTTGCTGGCAGTGTTCCTACTGACTTGTAGTGGGGCTCGGGTGTGAGTCCGACTGCGGGTGTTTGTTGAGGCTTGTTCGGACTATATGCTCGGGCTTGATTTTGAGGGTTTTCCGAGCGGGTACGGAGGAGGCCATTGTGGCTCGCGGTCGAGCTTAATTCGAAGAAGGGTTTGAGCTTAAATTTTTGAAAGTGTTTTAGCAAAGTTTAGGAATCTGCTTTGGCTTTGTATGGTGTGGGTTCGACCCTTAGGGGGCTCGGGTTTTGGCTTTGTGTTGAGATGGAAGTGTGTGAGCGGCTTGTTGGGGGCCTTGGCGGTGAGCTTCATTTGTGGTGTGATGAATTGTGGGAAGCCTTATCTTATTGTCTTTTTGTTGGGCTTGGCAGTGAGCTTCATGATGATAGTTGAAGCTTGTTGGGGGCCTTAGCTGCCTCCTTTTTATACTTGTCTTGGCGAGAACCTTAATATGTGTGGTGATACTTGTTTCCTTCTTATTTCTTGCTACACTTACTTGTGAGATGATTTGGATGGAGGAAGGCACATTTCTTACTTTGCTCAATCAATATTTGATGGTTAAATGTTGAAATTGATGAAGGAAATTATGCAAGGCTTGAATTGTGGCAATCATATGATGAATTAGTGTTGGAATTGACGGGCCTTGTTTCACACTTGTTTAAGGCCTTGAATTTTATGAAAATTGAAAAGAAAGAAGAAGAAAGAAAGTAAAGGGCAAAATCTTGGAATTTGTGATAGCCCTTCTAGTTTAGTGAGCTAGGGTTCAGTATCCGGGCAGCAGCAGCTTGTCTTTTCCTTATTTTATTTCATTTTATCTTCATTTATGATTTTACCGCTATTTGGGAAAACAGGGAGTGTGTTCTTAGGGGTCTAGTCCTTACCTTCTCCGAGAGTGTCGAGGTGCGCTTTAATCTTTTTATAGGACATGTAAGGTCGGTCGGAGTCCGGGGTGATTTACTTGTCTTTTCTCTCATTTTCCTCGACCCGTCGTCACTAGTTTTCACCTTGTTTTGGCTTAATCCACACACATACGGGGGACATGTAGGTGTGCGTATATATACCTCCTAGGTTATATATGCGTACATCAACAGTTAGTAAGTGCGGTGGGGACAGTGATGCGGTTCAAAACGAGAAAAAAATTACGAGAGCAGCAGAATGGGCAGCACTGTCTCGAGACTGCGTAGAGAGTAGAGCGTGAGTCACGAACTATCGTGCAGTCCTGGGTTTCTATCGCCGACGGATCTAAAGTTCGTAGTCACAGTCACTATTAGGTAGTCAACCTGTAATTGAAATGTTTTAAACAAAAATACATATGTTTGAAAAATACGAAATTGCTTCCGCCATTCACACTGACCTCTCCTACAACATTTTACTTGCATGAAAACAAAAAAAAATGAAATGTGTGAAAACTTATAAAAGTCACGGTTAGGCTATTCGAGTCGGATTAGATCTGCCTGCAGAAGTTGGGATAGTAGTCGGAGCTCGAGTCGGATATTAGCACGGCTACGAGTCCGAAACACCACCGTGCTTACTGGGACACTTGTAAGAGCTTTACTTGTAGGCTTCTTTCGGTATTTTCTCGTGGTTTCCTACGGTTTTACTTTGTTCCTCTTCTTTTGCGATTTTCTTGCTTTCTCGCCATTTTCTCTCGTTTTTTACCATTGAGTTTTCGAGCTTTCTTTCTTTCTACTCCGTAACGACTCTCGTTTATAGTAGGTTGTTTTCACCTATTACTACTCACTCGTTTATTTCTGCAGCTAATAAATCTTCACGGGAGATAAGAAAAAAATATATAAAAAATAACGATAAATAAGCGACAGTCACACGAGGATAAGCGGGGACATACGTGTACTCTACGACACGATCTCTACGCTTTTTCTTTTATTGTCGTACGCGCTCTACTTTTAGTATGCACTCTGTTAGCTTGGTTTCTTACTTTCGGTTTATCACATACTAGCATGTTTTACATTTCAAGTCTTACTTCATAACTTGGCGTCTTTACTTTTCTTTGCACTCTTTCTACGTATAGTATAGCTAACTTTCTCGATATACTGTCATCTGGCATGTTTACTTTCAGCATGTATTCCAGAGCAGCGTGCTCACTGTTCTTCTTTCTTTTCTTCATTCGTATCACATTTGTACACACTCATTTCGTTGTAATAAAAATAATAAATGACTCGCATGCTCAGCTTTAACTTAAGACTTGAAATCTAGCTGCGGTCCTGCTACTGACGTGGAGCTTGGAGCACGGTGGGCGAGCACGACCATCTTCTTCAATGAAACTCCGTGTCGACATCAATAACCAATTCATTGGTTTAAACAATGACGCCTTAGGTTTCGAGGTAGTCCGCCCGTGCGACATAAACCCTCACGCTTTCTCTTTTAGGCTCTGCACACGCCCTTCATGCGATATAAGCCCCTGATCCGCTTAGGTCTCACGAGGTTGTCGCGCTTATACGACGTAAACCCTCCTGTCTTTCGGGTAGTTTGCGTATGCAGGCGTTATGCGAACGTAATCCCTATAATTAATTTGCGGGATTGAAATCGAAATAAAAATCTCTTTCCAAAATTTAAAACCCGACCTTAGGATAGTCCGGGACGTCCTCGAGGTCCTCCTCGAGATCTCGTGACATCCCCTACCCTTCTTCCTTTGACTCAGAAATAACTCGATTCCTCCTTGCGCCCTTCACTTATTGGACTTACTACTACCAATTTCGTTGGAAACCTCTAGCTCGACTCCGTGAAGATAGAAGCACGAGATCCAAATCGAGAGTTCTCTCGGGTGATTTCGATCATCCGAGGGGTAATTAAGCTATAGAGACTGCGTCATATGGGAGTTTTAAAGACTGGATAATATAAACCTCGTTTAATTCTTTTGTATTAAATAGGGAATTTGTCGATCACACATAAAGGTTCGTGGACCAGAACGGATATCATGAATTTCGTGGTTTATTTGATTGAGCGATATTGTCGAGTAGGACGTCGATTACTTCGGGATAGATGTGTTCTTCGCAATATTTCGCTCGTTCATTCAACTACTTAACAAATGGGATCCGTCCTTTCTAAATTTTCATATTTTAAAATTTAAAACTTTATTTTCAAGAATCAATACGTATATATACTAAATTAAAAACTCAAAGCTCCTAAAGAGGCCGACAGTGGAGCCGAACTCTACTTGGCGAACTGCTCCACGCAAGCCTCTTCCTCGGTTCCGAAGAAGACTCGCGATCTGTTCGTGCTGTGCTGCCTGCTTGTGATAACTGCTTCGCGAACTCGTCAGCCTCTAACCCCTCGCCTGGGTCGCAAAAATTGTTAGCTGCCCCCTGGGTCACGAACTCCACCTCGCGGAACTCCTTTCTGCTACAAAAGTGTTTACCTCCGCGAAATTCTGTCGTGCACCCGCCACCAGTTCGCGCAAGCCTGCTGCGCGAACTGGCGACAACTGTAGGAACCTCCATTGGTCGCGAACCCGACCTGCTCCGGTCAATCCACGAAAACAACTGTCGCGTTCGGAGAATATTCCTTCCCCCGCCAACAGTTGTGTCGCGAATCCTTCCCGCCGAACTGTTCCACTGTCGCGAATTGTCCGCCGCCAAGTGAACTCCCCTGTTTTCCGCGGGAAGTGCTAGGTCCGATGGCTGCCACAAAGTCCTCCCCTGCAAAATGCCTTGGCGCCCGTGGAATATACCTCCCAGTGAAAATAGAAGAAGATTTTGTGAGGGTGTCTGAATCGGTGCAAAATGTCGGAGGCGAAGCGCTTCGACGGATTGCGGATGTTGGGAGACGAAGAAGATAGGCATCTTGCGGTGTTTTAAGAGAACAGAGAGCCGAATCGCGACATCTCGTTGGAGGCGAAGGAGCGAGGGCGTTTTAGTGATTTTATATGTGGGTTTTATCCATAAATATATGTGTAACTCTATGGGTATGCGTTCGAACTTGTAACTTCCCTGAAATAGTGAAATTCGTCGTTATGCTCTCGAGGACGTTGGCATCTTTGCCGAACCTCGCTAAATCTCTGTGTTTTATTCTGGATTTGTGTCGATTTTTGCCCTAAATTACACAACAATTGGTATCAGAGCCATACCTAACAAGAGTTCACAACCCTTGAGAGACGAGGGACATGGGTCTTGGTTGTGCTCCCAGAAAATCAACCCATTCTTGGTTTACGGTGGATATATATCACTAAAATAAATTCAAGTGGTGACGTCATGCTCCACAAGGCACTTCTTGTTGTTCAAGGACACAAGGAAGAGTTTGGCATTAACTTTAATGAAACATTTAGTTCTGTTGCCAAACTCCTCGCTATTCGCATCCTCATTACAGTTGCTTTTTCTCATGGCTAGAACATATTACATCTTGACATCTCCAATGTGCTCCTTTATGGCAATCTAAATGAAAAGGTGTACATGAAACAGCCACCGGTGTTTCAAGATCCTCAATTACCAAATCATGTATGCTTACTCTAGAAATCCATATATGGACTTAATCAGGCTCCGAGATAGTACTTTATCACCTTTTATGGATTTTTCTTAGCTAATGGTTTTCATATCAGCAAAGTGGATCCATCCCTTCTCCTTTATCATCAAACCAACATATAAATATTGGCGCTTGTCTACGTTGACGATATTATAATTATCAACAACAATTCTGAGACAATTGCCTGGCAACCACATTCCAACTGAAACATCTTGGACTGATAGGGTACTTCCTCGACATTGAAGTTCAAAAATTTACTACTTTCTATCACCTCAGCCAGGAAAGGTATGTTCTCCAATTTCTTTAGACCACAGGCATGCATGAGTGCTCACCTCTCAACAACCCGAACCCGACACCTTCCACAATCCCACATTTTATCGCCAATTGACCGGATCCCTTCAATACCTCACCGTCACCCTCCCCAACATAGCCTATGTCGTAAACCTCTTATGCGAACATATGCACTCTCCAACCATAACCCCCTACAAACCCCTAACCCATCTACTTTGATATCTGAAAGGCACAAGTCATTATGACATGAAATTGAGCCCGGCGGATCTTACTCTTTGCTCCTAAGCCGATGCGGATTGGGTTGTGGATCAACTTGATAGGAAATCAATCACCGGGGTGTACTATTTTCTTGGAGACACTCTGATTGCTTGGACGGTGAAGAAACAATGCACAGCGGCAAGATCGTCGATCGAAGCTGAGTACAAGGCATTCGCTAGAACTACTACAAATATCGTATGGCTATGTCGTCTTCTTCAGCAATTTGGCATCCAACTGCAGAATCCGGCCTCTCTTTATTGTGATGACATATTGGCCATCTAAATAGCCAACAATTATATTTTTCATACAAGGACGAAACACATAGATTTCGATTATCAATTCTTACATGACCACTTAAACTCTAAACAATTGCAAATTGAGTACATTCAAACTCAAGATCAACCTGCTGGACGTACTTACAAAAGCTCTTCCAAAGCACAGATTATTTGAACTTCAAACCATGCTAACAGTTTTACCTAGAACCATCAACTTGCAGGGGCGTGTTAGCAGCACTACACCACTTACTTAATGAGTTATTACACTTGTGTGGTCCCCAAGGATTATAGACCCATACTGTACCAATTCTGTTAGGCGTAGACTAATCTCTAGAACTTTCTTCTGCTTACTATATATAGTGGCATAAGGTGTAACTTTTAATGCTAGTGAAGAATATATGATTTCTGGCTCAAGTTATTAGGCAGCTCAAAACTATCCAGGTAGTCCTTTGTTTCTTGGGGACCATTTCATTCTCTCCATAACCATCTATGGAGTCTATATATTCCTGTCATAAAGTCTGCAATAATATATACAATAATTCATATTTAGCATTTGGCTTCTTCTCTATTCCACTGATGTAAGGAATGGTTTTCTCATGCAGTAATATACGCTTCTACACAAAGGACATCTCACCTATCAAAAGTATAATTAGTTATGATACTTGTGTGCCTCATTTTTTATATCTATTATAAGACCTATAGAAAATTGATGCAGACTTGATATTTATCTTTGATCAAAACTTATAATAATGTTACTGGTCCCTCGAAATCTAATTGTAGCATGCTTACATTGGTTTATTGTACGTTTCTTTCAACCTGAAAACATCATTTAACACAAATATGCCCTTCAATACCTTCAAAATCCATTGCTTTTCCTCAACTTAAACTTATATTACTCTTGATTTGATTCCTTTGTGAGCACCACAATCTGAATTCCTCCTTTGTTCTTTCTCCCATCAAAATTCTTATGTGTGAACTTGTTGGCACTTTGGCTGGCAGCACTGTCGTAAGTTCCCTGGTGTCCTGGGTTCGAGGCTTGCCTCGAATAACACATTATCACCCTGGCCTTGACTGGAGGCAGAGCCTTGATCCCACCATCAAGGTTAAAAAAAGATAATAATAAAAAAATTTCTTCTCCTCCCATTGTTTGATACCATAGCAATTGTTAAAATCTTGTTAAAAAAATTATTGACAAACACTCTGCTATCACTTTTTAAACTCTTGACAGCCATTGCAGTTGAATGTAAAGCATTAACTCTTATTTCTTGTTTCTATTCATCATACTCTGAACTTCTTACCTAAAAGCTTTGATATTTAGAACTTTAACAAACTAATATAATGCAAAAATCATTATCAAAATAAATAAAAAAGCGAGCTAGTGTCCTCACTCAACATCGTCGGTTTATTTGCAGATGCTCAATGGCACAGCAAGGAGGATGTGAAGAGGGCATTGACGGTCACGGATTACGAGAAAGCTCAGAGAACGGCGGCCGTGAAGATAAACCAGATTTGTAAAGGAGTTGAGCAAGGCCAGAGTTTACTTTCAGACTTTAAAGTAGAGAGTGAGAAACATTCTCCCATGTTCATTCCTGGACCATTCGCCATTGCTCACCATCTGATATCATCGTGGGCTCATGCTGAATCTCTTCCTGGAGACCAACTCAGTTCTGTATCCAACTTGTGAAGCACAGTCCCAGATTATTTGTTATTATGCTCTGCATTAAGATTGAATGATATGAAATGAGATTATTGCTAGACTGGTATGGAGTTTTACAGCATGGAAGCTTATAATTTATTGTTGATATTTTTGTATTTCTAAATTCTTATGATGTTTTGTTTTACTCAAGGAAAGAATACACGAGAGTTCTATCTATTTCTTTCACATCCTCTCATCTCACAAGACACTCACGTATTGTTTGACTTACGAGCTACGACGTCCTAATAAGATTCAACATTTAGTATTTATTTATTATTATTTTTTAAGAATATTGTTTATTATTATATGTATTTTTTATCTTTATTAGTTTGTCTTTTACTATAATTTGACTAAAAATTTGTGTCTATAATAAGGCCCGAGACCTATTCATTCGATAAGGTTCTTCGATCATCTACAGGACTTGGTTCGATCGATTCATGGTTCGAATGAGTCATCCCCATCGATCATTTTGAAGGATGATGATCGTCATGAGGGACTCCCTTTTGTCATCTTCGGTTGATCGTTCATCTAAGGCATTTTCTCCGTCACTACTCATTTGAAACAATCGTCTATTGTTACATCCAATCGGTTGTACTTCCTTTCTAGGCCTTCAATCTATTTTGAGATTTGTGCCGACACATTTTCATGTGTACATATTTAATTCCCCGATTTTTTTACTCCTCGAAAACTGTCTAGCACATGATGATAATATAATTTTTTATTCACGTATACATAAATAAATAAATGATATTATTGCACAATAATGAACTTTCTTATATTTTTGTGCCCAAGCCATTATAAATAGGCTTTGGGGCAAGGAATGTTTGCACTGCTTCAGTGCTTTTAGATTCCTTTGTCTTGTGCCTTTCTCTCTACCTATTTTCCGAGATGTCTGGTGAATGAGTCTCCCCTTTCGACAAGAGTGTGCTCATCAAGGCGATGAGTGACCCGCAAAGCTGGATGTGAAGCTCAAGCTTGTGGGCGAGGCGTCTGCCGATGGACTGAGTAAGAATTGGGTTGTGTCTAAGCACAAAATCAACAATCGTGAGACTCGGCCAGTCTCTTCAGGTTTCCTTGCAGGCCCTCCTCAAGAGAGGGTTGCAGGTCAAGTGAGAGACCGTCTGGATGACTCTCATGCGGGATGAGTGTTTCACTTGCGAGAGCGAGACTACCTGCTCAGACGGTTGTAGGGGTCGTGATCCCCTAGAGAAGTGCTGAAGAGGCGGTAGCCGAGGCTGAGAAGTTGCTTCGATGGGCTAGGAGTTGCTTCTCCTCTGAAGGTGGAGGACCGAAGAAAACAGGTGAGGATCTCTCTTCTTATTCTACGTCTGAATGGTGGCACATCTTTGGTATGTAGTTTGATTAGCCTTTTTGTTCCTTTCTTTTCAGCGAACGAGGTGTTGACTATCGATTCTTTATCAATAAATATTGATGTGGACCTTGAAGATGATGTGATGGTGGTGGACCAAGTTGCAGTCCATGGGGCGAGCACGACACAGGTCACCGTTGCAGGAAACATGGTGGTGCTCAGAGTGTCAGAGCAAGGTGTTGAGCGCGGTGCCGATGGTTCGGGTGTTGGAGCTCAGGGCGACAGTCATCAGGCCCTCCTGGGAACTGCGAGGGATGAGGAGGCGACCTGAGAGCGCTATGTCCCCTCGAACTTCATACTCCGCCCACTCGCCGAGTTGGAGGAACATTTCATTCGCTTCATGGGGTACCCCATAGGAGATGGTGGTGGAAGTGTCATCGATGTCCTCAAGAGGGTAGAACAAGAGTAGAGACAATTTGTGGGGTTGCGCGAGGAGCTTGTAACCTTCCGATGGGAGATGCTTGCTAGCAGGGGGAGGTTACCCACTTATGCTCGGAACTAGGTTGTTAGGGAGGCCATCGACGCTCAACCCATGTGTAGAGAACAAACTTTTTAGGCCGTGTGGTGAGTTCATGTTTGACTGGTTTCGCCATCGAGGATTTATCTCGGGCAAAGTTGAGAACGATCGTCTGGTCTGATTTTTTTCTTATTCAAATGTAATCGAGGGTTTGCGCATGATGTCCCCCTTTTTTGTACAAAAATATGAAATAAAATGAAATATTTTTCAAATTTTCGTAATGATTACTTACTTGGGTGACGTGTAATCCTGTTGCCTCAGCCACATCATTGACATCTCGACTTCTTAGGTAGCTCTCTTGTGTGTGTGTGTGTGTGTGTGGGTCATATATTTTGCTTTTTAGAGCTCCCTTCATTTTTCCTATTTCATTTTTCTCTGTTGTCGTTTCTCCCTCTTCTTTTTTGCTTAACGCAGTAGACTCCATGATTCAGAAATACTCTCAGAGGTTGTTCCGTTCGATTCTTGTGATAGAGTTTTCAGTTCTTTTTGCGGCGGACGTAGAGGAGATTCAGGATCGTTGCGTTATGGATCCCAAAATGCTCTTGTGACCGGCCGAAAACGATGAACGGGCAACATATGACTTCTCTTCTGACATTGTCATCTACAAGGACCATTTTAAGATAAACCTTCAGCTACAGTTTTTTCGAGAGTTGTGTTCCATCTTTAACCGCTATGGCATTATTCCTGCTTAGATCCTTTAAAACTCGATCGTCGCTATTATGACCTATGTGCTCTCCTGCCCGAGGATGGAGATGCCTTGGTTGATTGAACTATTCAATCATTTCTTCTCCTTCTGGATTGGTCGCGATGGTTACATCTACTTTGTCGTCGACACCAAGATTCAAATGTTGGGGCTAGAGAATATGGTTAAGGACTGGAAGACAAAGTTCCTGATCACCTCGTGTGCAGACGGATGGGGGATCCATGCCTCTCCCACAGAGTGTGAGGTGAAGCGAGTATAGACCCAACTCGGGAACGTTCGGGGCCGCAAGGCATTGATCGAGGGCCAACGACTCTCTCTGTTCCAATGCCTTGATCCTAACGTGATCGAACAAATGATCCGTCTTGATGGTGTTGATACTATGACTGAGGATCTGTTATTATTGGACGAAGATAGGGAGGTTCCTTGAGAGAAAGCTGTCGGGGAGAGGATGACTTTGAAGAGGCCCTGTGTGAGAGGCAGTCCCCTCTCGATCGACAGGGGCCGGGGGTGAACTGGCGCTGTTAAGTCGGTCGAGGAGTGCGATGGTGTTTGGTATTACCTACACCATTGTTTGTTTGTGTGTGAGGTATATTCTCAAATTTTTTGTGTTAATTTTTTAGGTTCTTCGGAGGGTAGTGAGGGGGATTCTTCCCGTCTACCTAGCCCTCTGGAGTATGACGATCCTTCGACGCATCCTCTGGCAATGGGAGGAGCTTCGTTCATCCCTCTGCATGAGTGGGGTGAGGCGATTCCCGCCTCCCGCCCTGTCTCCATCAGAACTGACTCCGAGGACAGGCGAGGGACCGCAGATCAGGCAAAGAGAGACATCTCTAGGAGGGAACTAATGGGTCTTGTCCTTAATGTTGGCATGCCCCCTCCGCTCGCACAAGAGGGTGTGGTTCCGCCCGAATGGTTGTTTTCGCATGACCAAGGAGCCGATGTCTGGATGAGCGCCCACTATGCTTTTATTGATAGGGAGATTGAGTGGTTCCCGCGAACCCGTTGAATGGAGATAATCCCTCCCTCTTTATCGACGCTTTATGGAATCAAACTTTTGAGACGAACCTACGGTTGATGGACATGAGGGATATGTTTCAGACGATCGACCGCTACCACTCGCTTGCCTGGCAAGCGTCACACTTCTAGGCCCTCCTCTTGAACATAACTGAGAAGGATGTTGGGCGGTCTGCCTCGAAAGTCCGTAAGCTGGAGCGTAAGTTGGCTACGGTGGAAGGGTAGTTGAAGCTCCTCATCGAGGGGCAACGAATGGATGTCCAACAGCATGAGGAAAACATGACTGCTCATTTGAAGGAAAATAAGGAACTTAAAGAAAAAAGTCCTCGATGGTCACCAGAGAGGCATACGTCGAGGTACTTTCTCGCCAGATTGCAGTCTGGCACCTCCCTGGTGATCGAGAGATTTGTGGACCACAAGTTAGTGGACCCCAAGTGGCAGAACACGAAGGGATTTGGGAAGCTCCTTTTAGATTCTGAGAAAGAGGAGTATGCGTAACAAGTGCCAGATGGCGTCGAAGGGACTATGAGGGCATACTCTGGAGAATCCTCGAATGCCCAAGGGTAGATTTGTTTCACTTTTTATGTTTTTGTTTATCTTTCTTCTTTTTTTTTTATTGTCAAGGGGGGTTCTTATTTGCAACCTGCAAATGAGTTGTCGAAATATACAAAAAATATATTCTTAGAGACTGGGGGTTTCATTATAACGTCCTCTTTCTCCCTTACCTGTTAATTGTTGGAAACACATAAATATTTTTTTGTTATGAGTTTTCGATGAGTGCGCGTGTATTTCACATATATGGTCATCATTGGTTCCTTGCATACTTTGTCATTGGTGAGTGTAAATATCATAGTTAAGATGCAGGATGATCTTTCGCACACCCTCAAAGAGCTTGTCGCTGCTGGGTGCCGATACGTCTCATAGGTCATAGGCAATAGTAAAGCACCCCTCACGAAGCTTATTACTGCCAGGTTCTAACATGTAGAAATACGGCATAGGACGATCGTTTGCACACCCTTGCGGAGCTTTTCGCCAGTAGGTGCTGGAACGTCCTATAAGCCACTTGATGAAGCTCTTCTTTAATGTTAAGTGCAGAATGATCGTTCATAGACCCCTCGTGAAGCTCAGTGCAACCAGCTGTTGGTACGTATCACAGGCTACATGTAGTAATTAGTCACCCCTCACGGAGCTCGTCGTTGTCGAGCTTTAACAATTAGAAAAGGGCACAGGTCGACCGTTTGCACACCTCTCACGGAGCTTATCGCTATCAAATGTATGTACGTCTGATAGGCCACTTAATGATGATCTCCTTTAAAATCGGGCGTAGGATGATCATTCACACACCCCTCACAGAGCTTGTCACTACCGGGTGTCGATAAGTCTCATAGGCCACATGCAGTAGTTAGACACCCCTTGCAGAGCTTGTCGGCACCGAGTGCTAACATTTAGAATAGGGCACAAAATAACCGTTTGCACACCCCTCATGGAGCTTGTCGTTGTCGGGTGTTGATACGTCCCATATGCCACTAGATGAAGTTCGTATTTCGAATGTAATTGAGTCGGTCCCACAAGCATAATTGTGTTAGCTTTCCAGGAGTACTCGCGTCAGTTCCCTAAGTGTATTTGCGACAGTTCCCCGAGCATATAACATAATAGGAGGAAATGATGTTAGCGATACCAAATATACATTGGAATTTAGATGAAATGTGAAAAAATAATATATTTGTTGCATTGAGCTTTTTAAAGGTAAACAATATTATACATAATTGTGATATATTTAGGGAAAGAATTTCTTTAGCTCGTCACCACTCCAGGTTCAAGGGACGTCGTTCCCTACGTGTGCCTTTAGTTTGTAGGCTCCAGGTCTCTCTAATGGTGATGTAGGGAGCGCTCTAGGTTTGATCCAACTTCCCGATAGCTTTCCCTTTGGCGGTATGGTCGGCTTTTTTCAGCACCAGTCCCCTAGAACAAACTTCTCTTCGCGTACATGCTTGTTGAAATACCCAATGGTCCTTCATTTAAACTCTTCTTGAATATGGCGAAACGACCAATCTCTGTCTTCACCTTATTGAGGTATCTCGATATAGTTTCTCCTCTGACTTCAAATTCCTCATTAATCTGGTTCACAATAAGTTATGAATCGGCCTTCACCGTTATATGGAGGACTCCCATCTCTAAGGCTAGGAGAAGTCCTGCAATCAAAGTTTCATATTATGTTTGGTTATTAGTCAATGAGAACTTTACCTCAATTGAGTGATAGCTATTTTCCCTTGCGAGGCTCCATGGAAAGACTACGAGTCCAGAGCTTGACTGGCAAGATGCTCTATCGGTAAACAATGTCCAAGTTAATTCGTTGATCACCAGATCTTCATTCGCCCTAGCGATTCTGAGAAATATGTCCAGGAGATGTAGGAGATATCAAATTCTCTTAGTTCCATGGCTCACTTAAGTAACGACCGAAATGCTTTGGCCTTGTAAGAACAAACTTCAATGAGTGGTCTGTGATAACTTGTATGGGTTGTACATGAAAATATGGTCAGAGCCTTCGTACTGAAGTGGCCAAGGTGAAGGTCACTTTCTCCATGATGGGATACCAATTGCCCTTGAGAACTCGGCTGGTGTACTGGTTTAGATGTTGGTTCCCAAACTCTTCTCTGACCAACACCAAGTTGAAGGCCTTGGGGCCGACCTCAGTGTAGATGGAGCTTCTCTTTCGACTTTGGGTTTTGAACTAGGGGAGGGGAGGTGAGGAACTGTTTGAGGTTTTGGAAGGCCTCTTCGCATTTTGGCATCCACTCGAAGCATTTAGTTCTCCAATGTACTTTAGAGAATGGAGCACATTTATCACCTGAATTGGGGTTATGTCTAGGAGTGTCTAGATCTTCCCTAGTTTGTCCTTTATGCGTTCAGAGGTCAACAAGTTTCTCGGGAACTTACCTGTCGTGGCTCTGAAGGTGCATTTTTGCAGATTTAATTTCATGATAAAATTTGTAAGTGTTTGGAAGGATTCTTTTAAGTCTTCGATGTAATGTTCCTCCAATCAACTCTTAACTATTACACCATCTACATACCCCTCAATCTTTCTTTCTTTTTGATTTTCAAATATTACATCCACGAGGCGTTGATAAGTTGCCTTGAATCTTTTTAGCTCAAATGGACATTACATTGTAATAGGAAACACCCTCACAAGTGATAAATACAGTTTTCTATATGTTGGTTAGGTGTATCTTGATCTGGCGATATCCGGAGAATGCATCAAGGAAGCTCAGGACTGAGTGGTCAACAACTGAATCTACTAGGGTGTTGATCTTCGACAAGGGGTAAGAGTCATTCAGATAAGCGTTAGTTCAGGTTGGTGAATTCTACGCACGTCTTGCACTTTCTGTTGGCTTTTTGGACCAACACCACATTGGAGAACCAGGTGGGGTATTGCACTTCCGGAATGTACTCAGCCTCTTCCAACTCTCACACCTCATTTCGGATAGGTCGTTTGGTTGTAAGTAAGATTTAACATCAGTAGGATTTAGTAAATTCATAAATCCATCAAATGTATCCGTTCGCTAGATTTATTAAATTCGGATTTAAACTGATTTGAATGCAAAATTTGGATGTTAAAATTAAGATGTCATGAAGCCAAAAAAATTATTACATATATTCACCATACTCAAAATTATGTACTGTCGCCCAATTAAACCCCACCCCACACAAAAAGTTTAAGCACAGGCTTAGACATCTTCAAAGATTAATTAGTCAACAAATAACCGGGAAAAAGTTAAGCACGCTTGATGATTGACACGTGCAAGCAGGCTTCTAATAACATTGCAAATGGCATCCTCAAACCTCCCCGTTGACTATTGATGAGAGTGACACATTTGTCTCAACGCGCTCCCATTGTTTCTAACAAATTCAACAATAATTTCCTAAATTAAAGAACTTCTTCCGATAATCTCACCATAATATTCTATAAAGTCAGTTTAATTTTAATAAACTATACATTTTGTCATTATAATAAGCAGTAGTTGAAAACATAATCTAAACGATACAAATTCAAATATCATCACAACCCAAAAGTAAATTGCTGTTAAATTAATTAAATAATTCGTGAGCTTTTTTTTTTTTTTTACCTATTTTAAATGTAATAACAAATATATCTCATTATGAAGTTTAAATAATTATCTATAAATCATAAAGTTAATAGATGACAAATTATACTAAGTAAATTTAATAGGATAATTATTGAGTAAAATAGCGATGTTAATGCAAGTCATAATAATTTGTGAGGATGGGGATATGGATGTGAAGGCTGTATTTGAAGGCCAACACTAATATGTTTATGTCCAGTATATCTCCTCCGAGTTTAATTGTCATCTGCTATTGATAGAGGTGCCACTTTATTTTTAATTTTTATTTAATCATTATAACTTTATCTTTGACCTGATTTGCTCCACCCATAAAAAAATATTTCGTATGATGAATCACATATTCGAACAACGGTGATGATAATATCATATCATTGCACATTTTCCATTACCAGATGATCGTCGTTGTCTAGACGTGCGGACACTATCTCCTAAATCATTAAGACAGATGCGCAAACACTATTTTCTCCCAAATCATGATAACATAATTTTAATAGGATTAAGCCATAAATTTAACATAAATCTAGTCAAACATAAGAACATGAAGATTAAATCCAATGTACTTTCATTCAAGTTTTTTCAATTCCTCAGGCATAAATTCGAATTTATTAAATTCGATGGAGAGATGAATGAATTAAAAAATTTCTTCCATCTCAGTTGCACAGAATATCGAATATGCTGAATTAATTCAATTTAACATAAATTCAAGTTGAAGCCAAATACCTCCTAAAACAAATGAGTCAACTCAAACTTTAGATGGACCGGGCTAAGAGGTTAAACCTGACCCACCAATGCTGCCATGAGCACCGGTTTCACACGTTGGTTCCGCCGCCACCAACCTCCCGCGATCTTCGTTCTCCGAGGCCATTGGGAAAGTCCCATCTGCAGAAGGAACCAATTCGTGTGTTCCGATAAAGGCCCCGACTTTGATTTATTATTATGCTACCTTTCCCATACCATATTGCTATATAAACCCTAGAGGCCGATTCGTCCTCATTCGGATGTTCCAAGGTGGGTTATTTGTCCTCTTTTGATCCCAAGTACAGGTAGTTAATAAGCCTTCCTATTACAATCCTCAAGTCCTTCTTTTAAGACATGATCCTTGTCGGAAGTCTCGTCCTAATCAGATTTTATTTCTTTTGCCGGCTGGGCTCTTCATTTCTTTGATGCTAGCAATCTCAAAGGTTCGTCTTTTTTTGTTTTCTTTTTCGTTTGAGGGGTCTGTAAAAGGTTTTTGGTTAGGAAAATTTTGGATTTGGAGGTTGCTAGGTTTGGTATTCGGGTTTTGTTTCTCTGGAGTTACAGCAATGTCAGGGGGGACGCCGGTGGGCAGTCTGCGGCAGCGATGCAATCAGGGTTATGCATCGAGCGGGGATGATATTGAAGACGATGCTTGTTCTAGGCTAACTATATCATCATCTTCGCCATTGCTGGTCCTGCGCCGGCCGCAGAGTTGGGTTGATGTTTTGGAGAATATAATTTGGTTAGTTTCGGCCGCTTTCATATTTTACTATGGCGATCGCCATCAGAATTTCCTGCGCGTATTGTGGTCGGATTCAAGGATTAACAGGTATGGTGCGTAAGCTCTCTATGGATCTTTCTTCTTCTGATTTCCTCCTGAACAATCTGAAACTTTATGGTAGTTTGCTTTGAGGCCAATGCTGCTGTGTTGCCAGACTGATGATTATGGATAATTCTGAATTTCTCAGTTTATTTAATTTATTGTTATGTTGTTGTGATTAGTTTTTTTTTTTTTTCAATTTCATTGTAAGCGTCTGAATAGATTGAAAAGATTCGTTATAGACTTCGGTTTCTATAAGCACTGAATCGAAATTAAGCAGCAAATTTTGTATATGTAGACTGATGAAAGAGGAGCACTTTATAACTTATAATAGTTGGGGAGACTTATCTTTAAATAACAGTCCCAAAGCAAAATGAAACCAAATAATTTCAGAATAGGAAAAAAAATTTAGATTTTTCTTGTTCTCTCTTTCAGTTTCAGCCAGTATTTCTCTATCCTTATCCTCGTTCTCTCCCAAAGTTTATTCCAGTAGCTGTCCTTCATCGGAAGCATCGATGACTATATCAGGCAAGCGAAGTAAGGAATAAAATTTGTTGCAAAACTTGAATTCAGATTTGAATTGAAGGTTTCCTTACTCCACACAAAGTCAATTTTACGGATGCTTTAATACAGTCAATATATACTGTTCATTACTTTAGTTGTATCTGCATCTCTTTCTCTCTTTTCTTCTATTTTCTTACTCTTAATTCTTTGCTTCGCAGGAAGGCTCTTCGCCTTGGCCTGCTTGTTATTATTCTTGATACAGGCCTTATTATACGTAATGTTCTTCTGGCAAAAGTTTCAAAAAAATCATATGATCAAAATGAGGCCTTACATTCCATCGCACCACTACTGATTTTGCTGGGAGTTGTCTCTTTTTGTTTGTGAGTCGATTGCAACCTTTATTAACCTTTTTTCCTCCGCGAGATACTACCTCTGTTAAAATTTGAAACCTACTTTTATTTTTCTGAAGATCTTATTGATATTCTGCAGCATATCCTTCTGTATGAAGAATTTTCTATATTACTTCTGTTGAAAACTATGCTGAATTCTTTTATTTTGCAGGTTTTCATATGGTTTGTGGCCTATTTGGGGCTTCTTGACCATACCTCTTTTGGTATTGTACAGATTTCTTTCCCTCAGCTTACTTTTTTCTCTTCAGAGAAACTTTTTAGACACTTACTTTCTATTAATACAGTTTCATATACTTTTTTCCAGTTTACACTGTTGATGGCTTCCATGGTTATATTGACATATCTGATGTTTGGAAGAGTAAGATCTCAATCTGACACAACTCGGACTGATTGAAATTGGGCCTTCTCCTATGGTATACACAACTTTTAGTAACAACATGTTCTTCATTCAGAGTAGATGAAATAAATTTAGTTTTTGGCTCGGTACTATTCCCAATTTTAGAAGTAGAAAGCTCTGTAATTCTTTCTGGCTTTAACCAGTTGTACAGTCATCATGAAGACAACAAGTTCTGATTGGAAGCTGTCAGCTTCCTCAACTTATGATTAGAATAGTTTAGGTGGTGCAGTGAGATAAACAAAAGCTGATTTTTTTGTTTTTTGGCTAGTTAGTTTGGAATTGAACTTTCTGAATTCATTTCCTTCATTCATTTCAAAAGAGTTGTAAAGATGTTGATTTACATTATTGGTATCTCTCTTGGTACCGCAAATAATTTGAAATATTTTTGGAAAGTGTCTAGTTGTTACTCTATAAATCTTAGTTCATTGGATGGTACAGAAGGTGCATCATCTGTCACTTTCTTTAATTTATGTGATACAATAAGATGGTGGGGTGCCAACTCTCAAGGACTTGTTTTAAAATACTTTTTGGACAGTTGAGGCTAAAATACTTTTTGGACAGTTGTGGCTTATGGTGCTTTAAACAGATCAAATTTTGAATTGCAAAATGTTCAAGTCATTTCTTCATTAAAAAGTTACCTCCTGATGTGTCGTCAACAAATGTTTATCAAGCAAGGATCCTGATGTATTTTTTATAAAAGGATCTTTCAAATTCAAGATCATATTGGCTCAGTTTTTAACAACTTTATAGTCAAACTAACCGCCTCGATAAGATGAACCCAATGATGCCAAAATTGGTTCAATCTAGGTCCAATCAAACCTAGACCAAACTCTTGAAGTACAATTGGTGCTTTGATCAAATGAATTTTAAAATTGACATGTTTTATAATTAAATCGAGCATCTTGGCGAGATGAACTCAATAAACCCAATATTGCTAAATTTTGAGGTAATGAATGCACACAAGCTCTTAGAAAAAATCATATATGATCAAAGGAGAGCGACATTGACCATTCAATCAGATGGTTATGAAAGTTATGCCCCAACATATCTAAATGTCCCTCTCCAAAAGACTATAAATAAATCATTTTCTTCACTTGGGAGGGAAGGAAAAAATAAGTAGAATTTCAGAACTTGCTCAGTAGAGGACCTACGAGTATCCACCAACCTCTATAACTGTCAACCACTACTGGTTGTCACCGCTTGTCTCCGCGATCATTACTTGCAACCGTTGTAGCGACAATATGACTGTTGTGTCCAATACTTTACATTTTTTTTGTGTTGTATAAATACTAGTGTAATTTATGGTGTATGATTGTAATCTCGTTTTTTCTCTATCCTAAGATAATGTTTTCTCATTGTATTTACAAACGAATGGTGAATTACTCTGACTATGTTAGGTCTTCTGATTTTTTTTCCGTCTAGAGTTTTTCCTTGTAGAAAATTTTGGTGTCTCTTTCAATTTATTTTCTTTTATCAGTGTATATGTCGGATCTTCGTAAGATGTTAAGACGTTAACTTATCACTCTACCACCACAAATTTTCCCGCACATAGCAAATTCAATTAAATTTTTGTAATAACTTGGATTAATTTGACCCAGGTGAATATGGGTGCCATATACATAACTTTATAGATTTTATTATGAGTATTAATATTATTATTTAAATTAAAATATTTACTTGTTTTTATTTATTTATTATTAATATATAGTTAATATGTGCTCCAATGAGTTTATTAAAGTGTATTTTCAAATAATTTTGGTCTTCGTATAATTGTATAAAAAATCATTTAGAAACAGTGATATGACTCTCTGAATTACTATTATAGATTAAATTTAACTTATGACATTCTAATGATGCTTCTAGATTTATTTTAAATTTAATCTACATCACTACAACGTAAAGTTTGTACTATATTTTATGATTTTTATAAATGCTACTTATAATTATATTTTGTAATTCATACAATTTGCAATGCTTGCAGTGATATGATATAAATTGCATGCATTTACTTCAAGTATTGATAATTATGTGTATCTGATTCGTTGGCTGTGAATTATATGTGTATTTGTTGGGAAGTATATAAGTGCATGCATAGTGATATAAAGTCATTAGTAAATTGTGATATATATATATATATGTATGTATGTATATATATATATGTATGTATGTATATATATATATATATATATATATAGAGAGAGAGAGAGAGAGAGAGAGAGAGAGAGAGAGAGAGAGAGAATTAAGTGCTTGAATGAAAATCTAAACAAATATATGAATATATGAAGATGTATATATTGAACACTTTGGAGGTAAAAAAGCTTGTAGAAAAAATTGATATCTTGTGTAGTTCTTCTCTAATTCTTGGGGCAATGCATAAAAAATGACACTATCACCAATGAAATGCTACTTTTATGTATAGACACCAAAGTGTTATAAATGCATATACAAAAGTTTTGATATTAGAAATTTAAATGCCTAAGAACTATGTCGTATGAATGTAAGTTTCTAATATTTTATAATTGATGCGTGCTGGCACTCGGAAGATTCAAGGCAGGAGATTGATTATTTAGTGTTTTATAGTTGCACGAAAAATTCAACAGATACTAGAAGTTTTTATGTGGAATATCGTAGAAAGAGAAAAACTGCAAGTTCTAACAAGTTGAAATAATCCACTATGTAATTATGAATGCACATGTCTACTATTCTCATAAATTATGAAAGATGAAATTACAAAGTTATTATACAACGGTATTTTAACAAACGATAATCATAATAGGTCGCGAATGTCATGATCAATTGCCATGAAAACAGTAGTATGTTATGAATGTTGTAAACGGTGATTTTAATATCATCTTATCGCAGAGGTCATAGTTGAAGGTCATCATAGTAGTTATCCATGTGGATCGTAGATGGTTGCTTTAGAAGTAATGGTTAGCCAAAACAACTGTAATTGGGAGTTGCGATATCATTGCTAGCCGCGAATGGACGAAGTTTGGAGTTCTACGAGCTATGAGTCGCGTAGGCCATAACTAGTCACATAACAAGTCGTACAAAATAGCTATAATAGCGTTCATAGGTCGTAGATAGTTGCTTCAAAATTATTGATTATCTACAGAGGACATAGCAGGGAGTTACAATATCATTTGTAGGTCACAGATGCCAGAGTTGGATGTTGCATGACTCGTGATCAACTTAAGATGTAGTTGGTCACATGCTTTAGCATGGAGTTGAAATACACATTCGTAGGTCGTAGATGCCATATTTGAGAGCTACACGAGCTATGGCGTAGGTCACAAATGTTGCAGCGTAGAGTTGGAATAATGTTTGTTGGCTGCAGAAGCCGGAGTTAGGATCTCCATGAACTGTGATAACGTTTGTTGGTCTCAAAGGCTATAATTGGGAGTTACATGAGCTGTGATAATGTCCATGGACCACAAAGGTCAGAGTTGGGAGCGGTATGACGTGTGATAATGTTTCTAGGCCATAGAGGCCGAAATTGAGAGTTGTATGAGTTATGATAACAACCACATGATACAGTGGCCAGTGTTGGGAATTTCATGAATTGTGGACCAAGTAGAGGTTTGTTTGGGGCAGTTGCAGCTTATTGAATAATCTGTTGATAAGCTGATTAAAATAATCTGCTGATAAGCTAAGTGTGGCAGCTATTACAATTCTTTTTTTTTGAAAAACCATACCTCAGACATAAAGCTCTCACCACACCTAGGTAGGTGCGGTGTGAAAACACTGATTTTAACGTTTTGAAAACGCATAAACGGACCCTAAGTTATAGTTGTGGGTTGTAAAGAGAGAGCATGAACGAGTCTGAAAAGTGTCATTGCATCCAAAATATGATTATTATAAGCAATTATTGCAATATACATTGTTGCTCCTTGTTCGAGGGGTATCATTGCACCGTATGCGGGATCTTTGCACTGTATTAAGTGTGCATTGTTACGCAATCGTTGGGGTGTATTGTCACACCGTTTTAATGATGCGTTATTTCACTGCTCTGTAAGGTGCTTCGTTTCTTAGCACATACAATGGGATTTTGCAATGCATATCGTGATTCTGCACGAGGCTTTCTTATAATGAGCAAGAGGCAACCAATGATAGCAGACGTGTTGTGACCGACGACGATCAGCGAGCGGTGGTCAATGGCTATAGGAGAGGGTGACATTTGGTGGTCCTTTAGTGTGTAACATTTAAAACCAACTTATGCTCCTCCAAACTCCATACTTTCTACGATTTAGGGTCAAACTCCCTTTTCATGAAGGGGTACATTTTATTTATAGGGCATGGGAGAGACCACTTTAAAAATAAGAAAGAAAGTCATAAACACTCTATTAGATGCCCCACGGAGACTCCACGATTGAAAAACATTATGTGGACATTTAAGTGCCTTAGCAATGTAGAAATTGAGGGGCATTGAGCTTGTCAATTTCTTCTTTTTTAGATGCTCGATTCAACTATAAACTTGTCAAGTTTGATATATGTATTACACACCAATTTAACTCTAGAAGCTTCAAATAACGGCTTAACGACTCTATCTAAGCTTGATTTGACTTGGTGCGAGTCAATTTTTGTCATTGTGTTTATCTCGTTGAATCGACTAGCTTGAGTGCAAGTTTGCTAGAATCTAAGTTTTGAGTGATTTTTAATTGAGTTTGAAATTTCCTTGCTTAAGAAATTGTCTTGAAATTTAAACCACGCCTCGAGATTTATGTTAACTGATAAAAATTTGTTGATGGTGCATCAATTACCATATTTGATAAAACATAATTGAGACATTATAGTAAATATCACATTACTTAAAATTATTTTGTAAAGAATTTAAATAATTATAATATATTTTATTCTTTATGATATGATGATAAATTGATAGACATATTGATTACCCTTTTGGGCATAATATATATCTTACTATCTTGCTATTTTATTACAAAATGGTGCGTGATTCTCCTTCTATTGAGTCATAGCATTTCGTAATAATTTGATTTAATAATTTCAATCAGTGTTATCTAATATATAATAATGAATATTAATTAATAAATTATATTAGTAATTTATTTTGAAATGATTATTTAGTATTCTATAAAAATGACTATCGACTGTTCTCATACTAAATCTTAATTAACCAACTAATGTTAATTAAATAGAAGTTGAAGATATATAATCATGAAACTATGACAAATCAACTTAAAATCTAACCATAATCATTTAATATCTCATAAATAAATAGTAATTAATGAATTTATATTACTATATTTAATAAAAAAGCATTTAGCATCCTAATGTCATTAGCACATTAATGAAACACACCTTAACAAAAAAAACATACATTAAGGTTTATTTTAGGTGGCTCTCATTGTAAAATCATGATAGAGAAAATAAAATTTTAAAATATTTGATGTGAATTATAAATATATATATATATTTTTTACTAAAAATAATATAATAACTTTGTTCAAAAAAAAAATAAAATTCACTCTAAAAATTTATAAAAAATAATAAGAAAATAAATTTTCAAATGAGATTGTGATGACAACATGAAATAATAAAAGCTGTTCTTTCTAAGAGAAAATATTGTGTTTGGATGCCGCAAGTTCAATCACCTGATTATTAATTATCACATCGTCATATACTCGATTGACACATGTAACACGTAACAACCAGACTGATGACATGAAAGAAGAACCGAAAGCAGATACTTTAGTTGGCTAAAGTGACTTCCAACACCAATGAAAGGGCAGCTTCAAAAGAGAATTGCATGTGAGGAATCATATGCTTTGACAATAATTCCAAAATGGGGTGCATTAACAACAGGTAATGCTTCCACACTTTTTGATAAGAGAGGAAATGAGAAACCAAAGGTTCTTTTTCCAATTTACTCCTTATTAATTAATTAACGCCATTAAACGTCTCCCTCGGTTACAGGAATAAATTTTAATCCCGCCACTTCAGTCGCCTGCGCTCTCCCATCATCACTTTTTCTCCCTCCTCCGTTCACGACGCTTTCTGTTCTGTCTCTTCGATTTGCTTTTTCTTCTCATTTTTTGCTCAGCTCTTTAGGGTTTTGCTTTAATCCGCGCTTCTCCTCTCCGGATTTTTCATTCCGGACGTTATCGTCTTTGTAACTCTAAGGCGACCGCGCATCAAGGTTTGCATTATGGGAATAATGTTTATTACGAAATCGATTTCACTTAAAGGTTTAACTTCCTTTTCTACTTCTAGATTCTGTAACCTGCAACAGAATGTCCGGCAATGGTACTTGGGGCGAAGCTGGCGCATCCAAGGACTACTTTCGCTCACGGAGAGCTTACTACGTTCCCCCGTTCCGTTTAGCTGGTAATATTTCACCCGTTCTTGCTGCTGAATCGGGTAAAGCTTCTTTTGGAGCGAGGGATATAAGCCGTCGCGGTGCATGGCACGGACGTGATACACCTCGGGCTTCTCGAGAGCAAAATCCATTCGGAATCGCCGCTGATGAGATGCGAAATCTTCGGATCTCTGATTCTATCGATGCCACTGGAAACGGAATAGACTTCAGCGCTTATGAGGACATTCCTGTTGAGACGAGTGGGTCTGATGTGCCGCCACCGGTGAGCACATTCGCTGAGATTGACCTCGGCCAGGCTCTCGATCGAAATATCCGGCGGTGCCGGTATGTGAAGCCTACACCCGTGCAGCGTTATTCTATTCCCATCTCTCTGGCTGGAAGAGATCTTATGGCCTGCGCTCAGACGGGCTCTGGGAAGACGGCTGCATTCTGCTTTCCGATCATAAGCGGAATAACGAGATATTCGGCCCCCCTTAAGAATGGATACAGCCAATGGGGTCGGGTGGCTTCTCCTCGGGCACTTATTCTTTCTCCCACCAGAGAGCTGTCATGCCAGGTCTAAATATTCTGTTATTGGTTGGTTTCACGTTGGAATTCATGTTTTTTTAACGATATATTTTTGCTGTCAATTATCTTGTGATTTCAGATTAATGACGAGGCTAGAAAGTTTGCTTATCAAACGGGTGTGAGAGTATGCGTAGTGTACGGGGGAACTCCGGCTTACCTACAGGTATTTTTTTAAATTTCTTCTGCATTTTTAATTTCTTGCGCTGTGGGCTGTGAGTCTTAACCGCTTTAATATTGTAGTATCAAGGATTGTCTAAATTCTGGATGAAAGTTGGAACGATAAACGTCTAGCAGCACACAAATAATTGCACATGTATTATTTATTTATTTATTTATTTATTTCGTAGTTTTTCAGAAAAGGTTTATTCATGGTGATGCCTCATAAGATAAAAAACTTTGCGCTTCTTTGAGGAGTGCTTCTAGTGGCCGTTGCTGTTAAGCTAATCACATAATGACAATGGTTCTGTAAATGGGGGCAAAGTTTATGGCTTCCAAACTTATTGCTTGAACATTCGAAAGTTTGCCATGATGCAAAATATGCTTGTTCTTCTGGCAATAATGTGACAATACCTTTGTGTTGACTTCATTTTTGGTGAAATCTAGTTTCTTCTCTTAGGATTTAGGGTATAGTTTTAGGATTCTTCCTTTGACTATCCTAGAACTTTAGTAGTGGAGTCCGCTTCATTCTAGAAATTCAAACCGTTTATTTACTTATTTTGGAGTTTTGCGTGAGGTTTTTTGACCTCTAGCACTTAGAAGGTTGAAACTAACATGATGTAACTCAAAATGAGTCACCATAGAACCATTTAGCCTTAGGGTCGCCTTATGCATAATTTACACATCCGCGCGCACAAATTTTGCGATTCAGATGATCTACGCGTTAAATATTGTAATTCACGTCACAGACGCTTTTATATGTTGCATAATTAACCAAAACTTAAATCGATTTTCAAAATGATCGATCGTAAACTCAAAATTTCAAGAAAGTTTAATCCGACGCTTTATTGACCCGACCATCGGCGAAGTTGTCTGGACGACGACGAATAACAAAACGGATCGTTCCGACGCGTTCAGTACTACAATTTTAGCTAGGAAGGACATTTTGTTGTTACAATTTAGCGCACGAGCGAAAAATGCACGAATCGAAGGAATTTTGAATATTTAACATTATGAAAGAAAAAAGGAAATTATTTCCTAAATCCCAAATCCCAAACTCACGCACACCAACTTGCCCCCACCCTCGATTCTCCTTCGAGTCGTACGAGTCGCGTCTCCTCTTCTTTCACCCGAGGGAGAGTTGACCCTCCCGTTCTTCCTTGCCCGACACTCTCTGCCCAAGAACCTCCTTCCCGAGGCCATCGGCTGCTTCGCACCAACCTCCTTCCTGAATCCCTTGACTACTACTCTCCATTCTTTTTTTAGTCGAGACACTCTCGATTCTTCTACTAGCGCCCCCTCACAATGGAAGCCCTAGCGGAACTCCCTCTTTCTCGAGTGCGAGAGATTGAGGCAAAGCGAGCCTGAAGGAGATTGCAAAGTCTATGAGGTCGAAGCGAAAGAAGTGGCTTCGGTCTTTGAGAAGGGAGATCGCCAAGCCCTTCTACGAGAAGAAAGAGGCGGGCTAAGCTTAGTGCTCAAGAAGCTGCTCTTGAAGCCTCCTTTTCTTAATATCGCCTTTCATGAGCTGAAGCATCCATCATTCTTGAGTCGCGTATGACACAGTACGATCCTAGAAAAGCAGCAGATGTTGAAGTCTCCCATTTCTCTTCTTTGCAAAACTGAGCAGCCCTAAGGAGCAGAATGACCCTTCTTCCTCCTCTTCTTAGGTTTACACAGGACGAGCAAAAATTCAAGAACCGCCTGCCATGGTAGGTCTCCCTTCTTGCTTCCGATTTCAAGCTTGTAAGGTATATAGCATCCCTCACTCTCTCCCTTGTTCTATCGCGATTCCTCCCAGCGCCGCAGGCTCCATTTTGGCGAACCCTAAGCCCGAGCAACCGCCACCTTCGCCTAGACCCCGTCCTCGCATCCGAAGCTCGTCGGCACGGACCAGTCCCACTTCCGCGTAATCCGAAGTCCTTGTCGGTGATCGACGCCGCCTGCATTGAGCTCCCTTTTGGTGGCCGACCACCGCCCCTTTTTGTTTTGTTGTTTTCTTTGTCTCGGCTGGCCATCCTCCGGCCACTCCTCGCCAACGACATCCAGCTGGCCTATCTCTTCGCCGACATCGTGTTCACGATGAACCAGTCTCGCTTCCGTGTACAACCCTGCATTTTGCATGCTCCTTACGTTTTTTATTCCAGTTGTGCGCTAGCGACGTACCACCTCTGCCACTTCGTCGTCTCGCATTCTTAGTGGTTGTATGCTTCATCGGAGCACTTCACCGTCGACTGGCGGCGAGGTTACCGCTATTCGAGGAGGTGTGGATATCTCCTACCTTACAGAAAGCTTCCTCTCGGACTCCGATGGACGTTGTGCAAACATCGCGGTGGTGAAACTATTCCTCTTTACATTTCTTTCCATAGTTAGCACTAAGTGTTAGTCGTGGTAGGCGTGTGGGTTCGATTGCCCACACAGGATGCGTGCGCCGGCATGAGCCGGCGCGACCACGTGCATATGTGCTGGATTGTTTGCTTTTCTAGAGCGAGTCATTAAGTTAGGATTTTCCATACACGACCAATTACCCTTCGTAGAGCCAAATGTTTCTCTTTTATTGCGAGCCCTAGCACAAATCCCTATGGGCTGGAGTCCCTTCCTCCCGTTGCTTTGGATTCCCCAATTTTCTTTGGAGAAATTGGGAGTTAGGTTTTGCAAAGTTAGGAAAATTTTGTAGCTAGTTCACTTTGCAAAATCCTGAGTAGTTGTGAAACGAGAAAACTTTGTCGCTAACCCATTTTACAACGTCGTGGAGGGCTTCACCCTTGGAATCCCTGGGGAGAAACTCCCCACATGCCTCGCCAAAGCAGGAGGCGACTACACCGCACATCCAAGTGTCCAAACATTTAGAAACCTAAGGGCGTTAGCACGAGCTTGATTTTCTATCAAACTTGTTTGCATTTTTTGCATGTTGCATGTCGTATTCGCATACCGCACTTCACAAATGCACGTTGCACCTCGCACTTGCACGTTGCACCTCGCACTCCGCAACTGCATGTTGCACCTCGCATTTGCACCTTGCACCTTGCACCTTGCACCTTGCACCTCGCACCTTGCTCTCGCACTTGCACCGGCCGTCCCGACCCGATCGACACCTCATTTTGGCTCTACCGGCTGCCCCAACCATCTCACTTCATCTCGGCTGACCGCCCTGGACCGGTCAACATCTCACTTCGCCTCGATTGGTCACCCCGACCCGGTCGAAATTTCACTTTGCCCACAACTGCCCCGCCGGCCCGGTCTACATCTCACTTTGCCTTGACCGGTCACTCCGGCCCTATCAACACTTCACTTTGCCTCGACTGGCCTCCCGACCCGATCAATATTTCATTTTGGTTCGACCGGCCGTCCCGGCCCGGTCAACCGATCACTGTTCGGATCGACACCACAACCCCATCGACCCGGTCAACATCTCTCTTTGCCCCGACTGGTCTCTCCACCCCGATCGACACTTCACTTCGCCTATACAGGCCTCCCAGACCCGGTCAGCATTTCACTTTTGTTCGACCAGCCTATAAGGCCCAATCAACCGAGCACTTTGTCTCGATTTATCACCACGACCTGACCGAGCGGTCACTTGTATGCTTTTATATCATTACGCATGTTCATTTGCATGTGCATATTTGCCTATTTCTATGATGCTTCACATCTTGTACGTGTTAGCTTGCATGCTCATTATCATTTGCTAGTGCTCCACATCTTCGGGTCGTTGCCTCTACGACACACCCGTCTTTCCCGAGTTACTGCCGTCACGACTGCTCCCTATCACCACTTATGCGCATTGACTATCTGCATTTACATTTGCATGCTTGCATGATAGCGAGCTAGGCTCTATAGGAGAGCAATGTGAGTTAAGTCGGCAGGATTGACACAAATATGGCTTGTGTTAAGGATTCAATGAATTTAATTCGTGTCACCCTTTATTTACTATTTTGGGTTTCACTTGGTCGCTGTTTTGAGAAGAATTTAAACTTTTCTAGCCCGGTTCACTTGCAGTTTTGCCCATTTGTTTTGTTGATTGTTTTTTAGAATTGGGTCGGCCTCATTGTTTGCTTATTTGATTCTTTTTTCCTTTTTCCTTGCCAGTGGTTAAGTTAAAATGATAATTTCTGATTTAATTATTTTCAAAAAATGATTCACAATTTAAAAAAATATAATCTCTTTTTCGTCGACTTAGTTAATTTGTGAACGAGATGTCAATGAAGTTTCATGCTTATTAAACTTGAGAATTGAAGATTAGAATGTGTGAACCCCTATGGAGATTTGTGATTTTTAAGTTCTTGTACTTTAACCATAACTTTTTTTTAGGATTAATCAAATCGGAGGGAACTAAAAATCAATGATAATTAGCCTGCTAAAATGATTGAAACTCAAAGGAATTAGGGTAGAAAAATCATTTACCATCTTTACATAAGAAAGATAAAATTGTAATTATGAGAATTATTGAGTATTGGAAGAAAATAATGATTTAGATGATTCAAGAGTTATGAGAATGAATTGGAAGATCAGCAGATAATGAATTAGGACCCTTAATCATTGGTGGGTCTTAAGCCCAATTATTTTAATTATAATTGAAGCACAATTCATGAAATTTTGGCAAAATTATAAGTTTACCCATAGGTCTTAAGAGCTTGATAGTGAGTAAAGTTTAATCTAAATATGTTTGAGGATTAGTTGAAAAACATTTAATTGAAGATAAAAACCTTAAAACACTTCAAGCTCAAGTTAAAGTGTAGGCTCTTAGATTTTATAAGCACATCCTAGGTGGGAGTTTATTCACCTAATTTTCAGATGAATGATGAAACTAGACGTTTAACCTTAATTCATAAATTGGTTAAAACACTAAACATGAGAATATACCAGGATGTGATTCATGGTTGACTTAGTTAAATTAAATAGTGAAATTTTCACCATAACTTAACATAAAATGAAACCCAATGCTCTGGGATTTGGGCTTTTCCTTTATACGAGACATTCATAATGTCATTTATAAAGCACATACCCCTGGTCCTTTATACGTGACATTGGGTTTTGTTTTACTCGTTCGTGCTTTTCCTACAATTTGTTTAAATCTTTTCGTATTAGATTTTCTAGTAATTTATTTAAAATTTTCTTGCATTATCCTATTGTGTTTATTGCACTAACAATTTTGTAGCAATAACAAGAAGCCCAAGTACACAAAGTTTACAGTATGTCTACACAAAGTTCACAATTTAAAAAAAAAATATAATCTCTTCTTCGTCGACTTAGTTAATTTGTGAATGAGATGCCAATGAAGTTTCATGCTTATTAAACTTGAGAATTGAAGATTAGAATGTGTGAACCTCTAGGGAGATTTGTGAATTTTAAGTTCCTGCACTTTAACCATAACTTTTTTTTAGGATTAAACAAAGTGGAGGGAATTAAAAAGCAATGATGATTAGTCTGCTAAAATGATTGAAACTCAAAGGAATTAGGGTAAAAAAATCATTTATCATATTTACATAAGAAAGATAAAATTGTAAATTGTGAGAATTATTGAGAATTGGAAGAAAATAATGATTTAGATGATTCAAGGGTTATGAGAATGAGTTGGAAGATCAACAGACAATGAATTAGGACCCTTAATCATTGGTGGGTTTTAAGCCTTATTATTTTAATTATAATTGAAGTATAATTCATGAAATTTTGGCAAAATTGTAAGTTTACCCATAGATCATAAAAGCTTGATAATGAGTTAAGTTTAATCTAAATATGTTTGAAGATTAGTTGAAAAACACTTGATTGAAGATAAAACACCGTAAAACACTTCAAGCTCAAGTTAAAGTGTAGGCTTCTAGATTTTATAAGCACATCCTAGGTGGAAGTTTATTCACCCAATTTTCAGATGAATGATGAAACTAGGCCTTTAACCTTAATTCATAAATTGGTTAAAACACTAAACATGAGAATATACGAGGATGTGATTCATGGCTGACTTAGTTAAATTAAATAGTGAAATTTCGGCCATAACTTAACATAAAATGAAACCTAATGCTATGGGATTTGAGCTTTTCCTTTATATGGGACATTCATAATGTCATTTATAAAGCATCTACTCCTGGTCCTTTATACGTGACATTGGGTTTTGTTTTACTCGTTCGTTCTTTTCCTACAATTTGTTTAAATCTTTTCGTATCAGATTTTCTAGCAATTTATTTAAAATTTTCTTGCATTACCATATTGTGTTTATCGCACTAACATTTTTGTAGCAATAACAAGAAGCCCAGGTACACAAAGTTTACAGTAAAGTTTACAGTATGTCTATAATACTTTACTGTATTTTCTTTTACTGTCATTTATTGCATTTTACTGTTCTCTTTACTGCATTATATACTTTAATACACTTGCTAAACTCCTAGGGTAGAGAATAGTAAGACACATGTTAGGAGGTACACAGCGACAAACTACTAAACTAACAATTGCATGTACATTTAAACCTTAAACCCGGAACTCGATACCGCTACGATATGGAGCTAGGAACAAGTCTTCGTGGGCAACACGACAATGAAGCACGAGAACGATTCTACATCAGCAAAGCCTCTCTTTAGTTTAAATAACAAGCCATCGGACTTCGAGGTGATCTGCCTAGCGCGACATAAATCGTCACTTTATTGTTTAGGCTTTTGTACAACCATGTTGCACAATATTTCCTAATACTTTTATGATTCCGAGATTGACGTGCGGTACGACGTAAATCCTCCTATCTTCTTAGACTATTTGCACGATCGGGTATCGTGCGAGTGTAAACTATTAATAATAAAACAGGCAGGATAAAATATCAAATAACATATTCTCAAACTTGAAGCCAAACAAATAAGATAGTTGGGAGCTTGTTTGAGGTTCCCCTCAAAGTATGTGAGGTTCCAAAATAAAATTTTTCTATTTTGAGTTGTTCCCTTTTGACTTTTTTATGTCCATCATTTAAATAGTTGAACTTTGTAATTCTTGAAAGCAGAATCACTGTTCTTAATCGAGCGTATTTTTAGGAGACTTCGGTCACGAAGATATAATTAACTATAGGTGTTTGTCTTTACAGGGAATTTAAAAACTCAGATAATATAAATCCTATTTAATTTTTGGTATTAGTAGGGGAACTTGTTGGCCAATATAATGGTTCCGCATACCTAACAAATACCATAAATTCTTTAGTTTATTTAATCGAGCTCTTCTATTCAAGTGATGTGTTTATTATTCGGGATAACTGTATTACTTGCAATGTTGTGCTTGTTTAATTCAAACTATTGAAATTATGATATCTTAATTATCTCATGTTTTTTGTCTTTTTTTATTAAATTAAAATATTATTATTTTCAAAAAGATATATACCATACTACCTTAAACTAAATCCAAAAATCAAATTTTAGAACAGCCGACACTTTGTCATTTGCTTTCTTTTTGGATTCGTTCAACGCCTGGTGCTAGAAGTTTTTCTGCAGATGTAGTTGTTTATGCTGGAAGGAATCATCATTTATGTCAGTTATATATGGGGATACCATGCCAACTCTAAACTGTTTTTCACTTTGCCTGACTTATTTCATTTGTTTATGGTTTTATTGTGTCATTTTTTCTTCTAGAATATTGCATTGATCTTCTAGCCTAAATTACTTTTATGCTCGATTCTATTGAATTATTTACATGCAAGTTTACATTTTATCATTTGTTGTTTTACACATGGGTTGTATTTGTGTTTTGACAGCTTCGCAATTTAGAGAAAGGTGTCGATATCTTGGTTGCCACACCGGGTCGCTTGATGGATTTAATTGAAAGAGCTAGAATCTCACTTCAAAATATCAATTATTTGGTACTAGATGAGGCAGATCGTATGTTAGATATGGGATTTGAACCTCAGATAAGAAGGATAGTTGAGCAAACGGACATGCCACCTCCTGGTGCCAGGCAAACAATGCTTTTCAGTGCAACATTTCCCTATGGGATACAGGTTTCTTGCCTCAAAATTTCTTGTTACCTTTTTGATGAAATGCTATGTTACTTCAGATTTGGCTGCTTTGTAGAAGAATGATAGCTTAGTGTTTCGTCGAATGAATTTGTTAATCTGTTGCTGTTTTCAAGGAATTCTAAGTAATCTTAGTTTCTATTTAATACTCAGTTGATTCATATTTCAACCCTAGATGAGTCCTATTTCTGCATATTGTTCTTTACACCCTTTATTGCACTTTTGCAGCGTTTAGCATCGGATTTCCTGTCAAATTACATTTTCTTGACTGTTGGGAGGGTTGGATCAAGCACAGAGTTAATTAAGCAGAGGGTTGAATTTGTGTTGGATATTGATAAGAGGAATCACCTGAAGGCTCTTCTTCACTCTCAAAAAGTGAACGGTTCTAATGCAAAGGTATTCATGCTTCCATATTACATTACATCCGTTGCACCAAAGCATTAATCTATCGACTCATAAGCTTTTCTTGCAGCTACCTTTGACTTTAATTTTTGTCGAAACCAAAAGAGCAGCTGATTCCTTACAAAATTGGCTATGTACGAAAGGATTTCCAGCCAGTGCAATACATGGTGACCGAAATCAACTAGTATGTTTAATGGAGTTAATTATTTTGTTTGTATCTACAACATAAATTTGGATTAGTTGGAACCTAAAACAGTGCTTAGATTACGGGATCTATGTTTTAGTTGGAACCTAAAACAGTGCTTGATTAAAGTATTTTTTTTTAAAAGCACTCAAAACATCTAAAAATATTTTAGCGCTTTCAAAGATATGTTAATTTGTTTTAAGAAACAAAAAATACATGGGAAATTTGTATATCTAGCACACAATTCTTATGCAATTACATATCACACCTGAACATTCATATTTGCATACATAACACTTTGGTCTTTTAAACCTCTGCATGAAAAAAGGTGTATTTCCACTTGAAAGAAATAGGAATGGTGCTATTTGTGACGTGTTGTGTGCGTAAATATAAAAGTTTAAGTGGGAGATATATGAGTACATGAGAATTGTGTGCTAGGAATATAAACGCCCAAAATGATAGCATGTAAAGCATACTAAACGAAAATGTTCAAAAAAAAATAGAAAATAAAAAATAATGTTGATCCCAAACTAGCCCTAAATTTACGATCATTCTCATCATTAACCTCCCTATAAAGTCATATCTATTTACTCTCATCTTCTTGATATTCCAAGGAGCGTGAGCAAGCATTAAGATCCTTCAAAAGTGGTGCAACTCCAGTAATGGTTGCGACTGATGTTGCTGCACGTGGTCTCGACATCCCTCATGTTACCCATGTCATCAACTTTGATTTACCTAAAGACATTGATAGTTATGTTCATCGCATAGGCCGAACAGGACGTGCTGGAAAGAGTGGACTGGCCACTGCTTTCTTCTGTCACTCAAACCAAACGTTGGCTAAATCTTTAGTAGAGTTGATGAAGGAATCATGTCAGGATGTTCCTGATTGGCTCTCAGAATATGCTGAGATGAGATCCTCCAATGTTGGAGAAAGGAATCACCGCAACAGTGGAAGCAGATTTGGAGGAGTAGATTTCCGAAAGAATGATGTGCTGCCAAGGTCTGGATACTACGACTCGGAGTCTCATGGTGATGCTAGTTGTGATCCTTCTAATGGAGTTGTTGGTGTTCTCAGCAATGGTGCTGTAAGGAATGGCTTCTCTTCCGTTGGTGATGATACTTGTAGCGGTGATGTTGATAGTTCTATTGGAGTAAGAGGTGCCCCCACTGCACATAATACCGCTAGCTATAATGTTGGGTATGATCAAATTGTTGCTACTGGATGGGATTAGGTTGAATTTTTGTTACACAGATATGTTTTGCTGTCGAAAGGAAGATAGGTATATGCCTCCTCATCATCAAAATATAATTTCTTTTCTTTTTTGTTTTGTTTTTTGCTGTAAATGCCTCCATTTTAATATCTAATATTATTAGAAAGGGGTAATAGGTATTGAGCGCTTGAAATGTAGATGAACATTATTGGCCTTTTTGGTATAGTTTTATGTCTAGTTCAGCTGCAGAATTTACATCTTGAAGTTTACCTTCGATATATATACATATATATATATATATATATATATATATATATATATATCCAGATATATATACATATATATGCATGCATATATACTGTATTGCATGACCTTATAGTTTCTTTGCTGTAAAATACTTTTACTTTTAGCTTGATGGCCGATCTATAGTTGCAAAATTTTTAATAGGTTATTGTATGCGAAATTATCAGTTTTTAGATGTTTTTAATTTATGAGTTTCTATATTAGCAGAACCATTAGTCTGATGAAAATAGAGATGAGTAAATTAAAATTAAAATTTTATTTATTAACTAAATATTTTTTAATGAAGATCTTAAACAAATTAGATGATTGTATTAGAAAAACATATAAGAAATTGTTGTTAATATTTATCTATATATATGTATCTCAGTAAAAGAAATAATATAATGCTGTATATTTAAGATCATTATACAGTATAATTTAACTGCTTTTAATGCTTGAACCAAAAATGGAACTGTTTATATCATTACTTACGCAGCAATGATAAAAGTGCATGCATATTTTCTAAATATATACTTATTTAAAGGTCTTAATGTTTCGTAATATGATTTAGAAGATAATAATAGTACAAGACCGCAGGCTATAAAGGAATGGGTTAGATTGGCTCAAGTGCGATGATTATAACACACAAAAAAGCTAATGCCAATTTAACTATCCTGAGATTTTCCTTAGAAATATGAATGTATTTCATGATTAGTGTCGACCGTTGGATTAATGAAATTGTGTTAGATCCACGTTTATCATGCTCAATGTTTAGGTTCAATGTTTAGGTTTAATGATACATGTCTTAACATATTAAGTTTAAACCGTTATTTGATATTGTTAAATGTTTTTAGGATAGTAGGATTTTGTATGATTTGTGAGTACATATAATTCACTAAAGACATTGTATTTTTTGAAGAAAGGTGGAAGGGAGAGAGGTATATATGTGAATTGGGAGAATGTCCTAGAGATTGTATGATAACTTTGAATCTCCGACAAGCCGGAAAAAATGGCTCAAAGGAGGTGTTTTGAATTACATTGAGAGGGAGATGCTCTCTCCTCTCCTCTTCTCTCAATTTTTTTTATATAAAAATGATAAAGTAATAGAAGTACACACATCTTTGATAATAATGAGGATTTTCTTTAATAGGAGTCCCTCCCTAGGCGTGCTAATACACCTCTTCGGGAGAGACAAATTTTTAGTTAGTTCTACAAGTGCGCTTAATTCAATCACTTCAATAGAGTGACTTGATTCAGCGAATTGATCATGTAATTAGAATAAGCAAAAAAAAGTCCGCATTTATGTATATGATTGCATTTGTGTATACATAATATTTTGAATATGCTTCCATTTATGATCCTTCAATATATTTATGTTATGATGTAATTCACTAATGAAAGGTTTATTTGACAGGACAAATTAGCTAGGCTTAAATTATTATATACATTAATTTAGAAATAAAATTATTATATAATTCGAATACTATAGGCATGCATACGTTGAAAAATAAATATAAATATAAATATAAATTTAAAATAAATATTATCTCAAAATATTTAGAGTGAAATCTATTTCTGGTAAAATAAGTAGAAAATATTAAATGCGTATTCTAAATTAGGTCAAAAACCGAATCTAAAAGCAGCTACCCAACCCCCGTTTTTACCCATTCAGCATTTTTCGCCCCACAAGCCCCCCCAACTCCTCCGTCACAGTTATTATAAACCATGAAGGCCGGTTTCTGATCTTATCCTTTCCGAGTTAGGGTTAGGGTTTCTTTCTAGGCTGATTATTGTCCCGACGCTTGCTTTGTGGAAGATGGAAGAGGTTACTGAGGCGGTCAACAACCTGAACGTCAACGACTCACATAAGAAGAATCGGATCCAGGTTTCGAACACCAAGAAGCCCCTTTTCTTCTACGTCAACCTGGCCAAGGTAAAGCCTTTGAACGCAACCAACACCTTTCTCGCTATTTATCTCGATTTTCTGTTGTTTGACCGGCTTCTTCTTTTTCCTTGTTTTCTTGGAAGCCACTTTTTCGTTCTTCTTCTTCTTCTTCTTCTTCTTCTTCTTCTTCTTCTTCTGAGAGCGAGCGCTGTTTTTGTGATATCTGAGTTTCTGCTTTGTAAAATCTTTTTTCAAAATAGATTATTGGTTGGATTATTTGCGTTTTATCTATATATGTTGATGTAGCCGTGGGGGATGCAGCGTAGGATTCGTTAATTTTGAACTTTTTTTTTTTAAACATGATTATTTAAATCTGTCGGTTTCTTATTGCAGAGGTATATGCAGCAACACAATGAAGTTGAGCTTTCTGCTTTGGGAATGGGTAAGTGTTTCATCCTTCTTGACTTTGCCCCGAATATGAGATATGCATCTGTTTTTTGGGCCAGTGTTTATTCATTCATTTTTCTCTATTTCTTTTCGTTTTAATCCCGACAGAATTTAAGAATTATGTCTTGTGCTAAATCCCGTCTTTGATAGCGTTTTTTATTTGATTGAATTGCTTAGTTTTCCTGTGTTTATTTTTGCCAGAAGAAATTTTGTCTTTGGATCTTTAATTTGCATGCTTGATATGAATGTTATTAAAGATGGAACCGCCAAATATTATTGCAGTCAAAATGTGATGTGATAGCACAAAGCAAAGGACCTAAACCCTTTTCTAGTCACTATTAAAATACAAATTATGAACTTTGGGCTTCACGACTTTCTTTTTTTTCTTTATGTTCTTTAAATATTTTAGGAGGTTCTTTAAATATTCAATTGCATGCACAATTCACCTTGTCGTCAATTTACTCGAGTAATATTTTCTTCTCAAGGGTGATATTGGGACAGGGTGAATTGTTTACTCAATGTGGTTCTTTGAAATTTTCTTAATATCTTATTAATTCAAATTCTCACAAAGAATTTATATAAAAATAAAATCAATCAATTGAATAAGATTTGATACACCAAAATTTAAGAGTTTTGTGTGGTAGCCACCATTTATTTGATATCGCACTCTAGACTATTAGGGCACACACTTGTAATCAATTAAATTATGCAAATGACATGATATAAGTTAACTATATTATAATTAAGTGATTTATTTAAGTGAGTAAATGTTTACGACACTGATAATCACAAGAGAAATGAGAGATCAGGAAAGCGGAGAGCCTATATTAGGTTATTTGTTTAGGGTGCTGATTGGGTTGATTTTGAGTTTGGTTCATGTTGTCATGTCAGCCTGAGCTTAATAGTAAAATATTGTGTTTATTTTTCGGACCTGAACCCAATCTTATATGCCATTTAGCTCGACCTGAAAAGCCCATAAAGCTGAAGCAAAGTATCAACAAAAACAACGAGCCTTTATCCCTCTAAGTAAGGTTGGCCACAAGAATCCTTTTTCTCCAATGTCTTATTGAGTGTCATATTTTCATTTAATTCTAACAAATTAAGATCATTTTTATACAAATTAAGTCTTTTTAGGTGTACTCCTGCCTTTCTTAACATAAGTCGAATCTAAATCACGTACTCTCCTAACCGATTCCTTGAATGGTCGACGTTTTATCTGAAGCAGAGCATCATCATAGCAAAATTTATGGGCACTTGCAATTTCTCTGAAAACTAATCATAAATAGGAGTTCCATTTCTGTAAAATTTAATCCAAATCTATTTGACCGTTAAAGTAATATATTCCAAAATATTTTGCAGCCATTGCCACTGTTGTCACGATTGCAGAGATCCTGAAGAACAATGGGCTTGCCATTGAGAAGAGTGAGATTCATTCTTAATTTCATAAAAAATTCATGATATTTGGGTTTCTTTTGAATAAATTATCACATAATGCAATCATCCTATGTGCATGCAGGGATCACTACATCCACTGTGGACATCAAGGATGAATCAAGGGGTCGGCCCATTCAGAAAGCAAAGGTTAGCGCTTTAATTTCTAGGAAGATTTAGATACATACCATTCAATTCTGATGTATTTACATATCTTACACCTAAGCTTCAATTTTTACATACATATACCAACTTCCCTATGCATGAAAATCTGTATTTCAGTTTTTAAAAGTTAAAATAGTGGTATTTTTTCATATGATATGAAAAATTTGGGTGATATAAATATGTAAGAAAGCAAAGTTTAGGTGTTTCTATGTAAATGCATAGCAATTGGGTGGTATGTATGTAACCCCTTTGTATACCTCAGTCTTCAAATTGGGTAGTACAGAATGAATAATTTAGATATATTTTGAACAGATCGAGATATTGCTTGTAAAGAGTGAAAAGTTTGATGAACTGATGGCTGCTACTGCTGAGGAGAGGGATGACGGTGAAGGGGACGAGCAGAACTAAACTATCCTTTTATTTTTTTATTTATTTTCCTGCGCTTGGTAGTGTTGTGTTTTTGTATGTGTATCTCTATTACTGTGGTTTCTGTCTTTCTTTTTCTTTTTTCGGGGTGAAAAATGTGCTGTGATGTGCTTTGATCCAAGCTTGCTCCATTTGTAGTATGTTTTTAGTTCCAATGTTTATTTATTTGATTTGAGCCGACTTCTGTTTGTGATATTGATTTGCCTATTAGGGGACTGCTATGCATTCTTGTTATGGTACCAAGATCGTTTATTTTGATGTTCGGATCATGGAAATAATAGTAGGGGGCATTTACACAGCATTCGCAACATATCATTTTTGCCTATTTCACACTTAAACTTCCATATTTATGAAATAAGCACCTTAAACTCATAAATGGGCTGATAAAACGCACTCCGTCTCCCACCGTCTCTTTTGCCGTCGACTCTTCCTGCAGGAAGTTTACGCTCGACGAAGCGCCGGAGACGGAGTGCAGGATGCAGTGCGGCTAATTGGCAGAGGGAAACAGTGGGCTTGCTGTGGGAAAGGCAGCGATGGGAAGACTTTCTTCTCCATCCTAAGTTATCTTCTCGACAACGACATATTCAAAATTGATGGAGATATATGTTGGTAACGTATCTATTCGCACCTGTGAGATGGCTTAATATTGATGTTTTTGGGTGAAATGTGTTAGATAATATGTTTGCGTGCTGTGCATGTAAATACCCCTCGTAAAGTTGGGCCGCAAAAGTTAATTTGTTGGAAATTGTAGTCATGGCAGCGTGCCTTTCGTAGATTAATTGCCTTTTAGTTATTGTTATTTCTTATTTCTTATAAAAAGCTCTGGCTATAAGTTGAGAAAAAAGAGAAAAAAAAAAAATGCTTTAAAGGAAGGTTGGTTTTATTTCTTTTGGAGGTTTTGGATGCGTAAAGCTATAATTTTATTTATTTATAAATTAGTATTAAATTATTAAATGACTAAAGAAAAAAAAAATTGATGATGCCGTCATAAATATCTCAGTTTTGCAATCTTAATTGTTTTACATTCAAGTTAATACAAGTTAATAAATTTCAAAAATAGAACAGCATAAGCTTCTCTTTGTGGATATATGTAAATTATAAAACAATATTAGTGATGTAAATAAAAAACATCTCGGAAGCCGTCTCTCCATAAAGTAATAGTCAATTGTAAATTCCGATTCTCAAAGTAGTAAAGTAATGAATGATATGGCATCAATACATCAAAAACTTCTTCCTCAGTACTTGTTCCTGAAAGAATGCCACTTGAGCTTCAACTGATACCAAAGTGGAGAGACACCCAAAACCCCTCTTCCCAAACTTGAATCAAACACATTAAAATCACTCTTCTCAATAGCATCAAACAGCACCTGCACTGCCACAGCAGGCAACAACACCGGAACAGCGTCTCCAGGAACACTCGGAGCCAATTCTCGTCCCTTCTGCAGATGAGCAGCAGCTACGGCTGCTATCTCAAACACTGCATCTGCGAGCTTCTCCTTTGAATCCATTCGAATTTCCCTTCTCCCATTATCTCCTACTAACAGCCCATGCTTCTCTGCTACTTCAGCTGGTATGTATGGTATTCTTCCACTTCTTCCAGCATGGTATGGCAGCGATTTCAGGAGCAGCAGAAGACCACTTGCTTTCCCTATGTGTGATGCTGCATGATCCGCCGCAGTGGATTGAATCCCACCTGCTTGGAGAGTCATATACAGAATGGTCGAAACTGTGTCTTCCGCATATTTCTCCAGATCAGCGATGGTTGCCGGAACATAACCATCTTCTTTGTTGCTATCATTTATCCGGGCCTCGACTAACCGTTTGAGCCAATGTTTACTGATCTTATGCTCTGAAATGACCGCAGATAGGGCTCTCGCAACCGGTTGTTCTATGAGCTTCTTCGCAAATATCTTGTCGATGGCTTCCTGCCACCATAAAAGGCGCATGAGTCCCACCCTAGGATCTGAAGCCACATCCATGGCTCTCGCAATCTCGACATTGAAAGCGCGGAATGCGAAAGCAGCCTTACGCATAGCCGGGGGAAGGAGAAGCAGGCAGAGGTAATGGTGGTAATCATAACTGCGAACTTGTTGAACACAGTACGAGAAGGCTGTCCGAATGCTGTTGCTGGATGTTGGAGCTGCATTCATAACTGTCCAAATGGTACCTGGCACACAGAAAATGGTGGATGTTCAGATGATTTTATATAGGTTAGAGGGGCCAAATTGGACTCTGGTTTTTAAAACAAGAATCCTAGGTTGAAAATATAATTCCAATAAACTAATCGACATGTTTTGAATGGTTTAACAAAAGAAACATGAATATCATATCAGGGAAGGTAACCTTAGCGTGAATATCACGGGAATGAGAGCAATTAATATGATGATCTTTCTAAGAAAATCCAAATTTTGTTAGAGGAATGCTAATAGCAACTTCGAAACAAAGGACCCATTGTAAAATGAAATTCTCCTTCTACTTAGTCATCCAGTGTAATAAGGTGTGCAGAGTAAAATAGCGGATATGCTCTCATAAACTCCGAAGACTCTATCATTAGTAAAGCGACCAACATCTTCTGAGAACAAAGACTGTTGATTCATGCAAGCTTGCTGAAGACTTCTGATAAGTTTAATGACACCCGAGAGGAAGGATATGCAAGCATAGATGGACTTCACTATAAAAGGAATCTACCATGGGGTTGCTCTGTTGCAACTATAATGGGTGCATTCTATTTTGTTTACGTTACATTTAACATTTCTTAGCTTCTGCCACAATCTTTTGCCTCTCATTCTTCATGATCCTACTATCATAGTGGCAGTCCCCATCGATGCCGCAGCCACTCTTGCTCATGAACCTGAACTCATTCCTAACTTTAACATTCACATTCAAACCTGCAATCACTTTACTTGCTTATTTCCCTGCATCCCATGGGATATTATGTCCCGACCATGCCCAATTGGCAAATTTGATGCTTTTATGAGCTTTTGTACAGCTGAAAAGTTGATTTTAAAAGTAGCTACTTATTTATATTTTTAGGAGTTCCTTAAAAAAGAGGAACAAAATTACTCAATTGCTACGAGGCCCTTAAATTCCGAAGCCCATTTTGTTCGGTTTAGACTCTCCAGGAATGACTAGCAAGAAACACATGGTCTAAAGGATAATGCAAGAAACTGAGCAACTGAATTATGACAATCACCTTGTTACTGACAAGGCTCCCATTGTAGATGACTGTTTGGTCTTAACTAGATTGGAACTTGAAGAAGATTAGATGATTCAAAGATCATATAGGAAAAGGAAGAGTAAGGGAAACAGGGAGCTTAGTTATGTAAATCCTGAAGCTGTCAATAAACATCAAAGGGGAGAGGAGGTCGATAAGATTAATATTGCTTCTTCTTCTAGAATCACTAGAGGAAGAAAAGAAATTGATGAAATCTAACTTTCTGATTTGAAATATTAGTGGCATTGCTAAACTAGATGCCTCTAATAGAATTAGGATTTTGATTCGTACCTATAAACTTAATTTCTTCAGTATTTTCGAACCCCTTGTTGCTTCTAAAAATAATGATAAATATATGAAGAGGATTGGTAAGTTCAATATTTTTGCTAATATTAACAATAAAATCTGGTTTCTTTGGAAGGATTTCTTGATGATTGATATCTTATCAATCATAATCAGTTACTTCATGTTAAAGTGCATATTCATGAGGATTCTTTTCTTTTATCTATTACTTATGTTGTTGTACTAGAAAAGAGAGACTTGAGCCGTGGAATCTAATTAATTCTATTGATCCAATTGCTGATCCTTGATTAGTTGGGGGAGATTTTAATCTTATAATTTCTTCTATAGAGAAAAAAGGTGGAGCTGCTCCTAGTCTAAATCTTATTGCTGAATTTAATGATACTCTTCTTTATGCTGGTCTTTCTGATTTGGGATTTCAAGGGAATCCTTATACTTGGAGTAGAGGTCAAGTTTTTGAAAAGTTTGGCAGATTTTTTTCTAATGCTGCATGGGCCAGCAAGTTTCATCTTTATGAGGTCCATCATCTTGCAATTACAAGTTCTGACCATGCTCCTATTCTTTTGAAAATTAATGAGAGTATCAATATTACAACTTATCATTTTAGATTTCTCAATATGTGGATTCTTCATTCTTCATATAAGCAGTTTCTTAAAGATAATTGGAAGGTTAATATGATTGGAAATTTTGGTTACAGGCTTTGGATGCTACAGAAAAATCTAGCTAAAAGTTTTAAAAGCTGAAACTGGGAGGTTTTTGGAAATCTCCATAAAGTGGTTGCTGATCTTGAAGAAAGAGTTAAGTCTTTGGAACTTGACTTTTGTAATAATATCATTTGTTGGGATACTTTATTACAGGGGCAGAAGGAATTAAAAATGCTATTGCTATGGAGGAAAAATTATATGCTCAAAAAGCTGCTAAGCATCATTTTATTGAAGGAGATAGGAATACTGTTTCCTATTATGCTTGCATTAAGAGTAGAAGGAAGAATAATTTGATCACTAATATCAAGGGTACTGATGGGAGCTTTCTGAACAATCACTATGATTTTGAAGCTGATGGAATTAAATTCTTTTCCAATATGTTTAATGGTGATGGAACTTTACTTTTAAAGATCAATTCTGATCTTTATTCTAACTCCTCTGTGATTAACAGTATGAATCTCACTTATGTTCCTTCTTCGGAGGAAATTAAAGATATCATTGATAATATAGAGGAAGGTAAGGCGGCTGGTCCTGAAGGCTTCACTGTGGAATTTCATAAGCATAGTTGGGATATCATTAACACTGAGCTAGTGGAGACTATTCAAGACTTTTTTTAGGGGAATGGAGTTGCCTAAATACTTTAAATTATATAATATTGTTTTGATTCCTAAAGAGAATAGCGTTAGATCCTGGAATGCTTATAGACCTATAAGCCTTAATACTGTTGTCTTTAAAATTATTTCTAAAATAATAGTGAAAAGAATTCAGCCTATTCTTCAGGATATCATCAGTTCTAATCAATCTGTCTTTTTCTAAAACGATGGAATATCTATGATAATGCTTTAACCGTCTAGGAACTTCTTGTGGATTTTGAATAAAAAGTTAAAGGGGGGAATGTGATTTTTGAAATGGATATCAAGAAAGCTTTTGATACCATTAGATAGGAATTTATTCTTGATGTCCTTCGTACTATTGGGTTTCATGTTGACTTTTGTAAAATCATAAATAGAATTCTAAATAATAATTTTTATTGATTGTTGATAATGACAAAACTTGTGATTTCTTTAAGGCTTCTAGAGGCATTAAACAAGAAGATCTGCTTTCTTATTATCTCATAATTATTGCTTTTGGCTATTTATCTAGGGTGATTAAATAAATTGTTTGCTAAATATCTGAGTATGTACTATCTTCATCGAGGCGTGATTGGTATATCCCACTTGAGCTTTGCCGATAATTTAATTATATTTATAAATGCTGACCGAGATCTATCAAGAAAGTATGGAGGAAAATTTTTCAGTTTTAAGAAGCATCTGGTTTGATCTTTAACACTTCCAAATGTCATCTATATTGCTCTAAAAATATCTTTCATTCTAAGAAGAATTGAATTGTGGACTTCACTAACTGGAATAAGGCTAATCTACCTTTGGTTTATCTCGGCTTTACTCTTGATAAAGGAAAAAAAAAAAATGAAATTCTCTTTTTTTGAGTTTGTTTGACAAATTCAGGAAAATAATTCTTTCATGGGAAAATAAATTCCTATCTTTTGGGAAGAGAATTACTCTTTTAAAAGGTATCCTTACATCACTCCCACTTTACTCTATGCAAATTACGAATATGCCTATGAGTATTATTAAAAGGCTGGAAATCTTATTCAATAAATTTCTTTGGAATGACAATGATAAGCATAATATTCATTGAAAGAGCTGGGGGAAGCTTTGTAAACCTCTGGATAAATGAGGATTTGGCTTCAAAAGCTTATCTGTCTCTATTTGAATTAACTATATGAAGCTTTGGTATAAATTTAGAATGAATAATTCGATGTGGATTTATCTTTTAAATGCTAAGTACTGTAATAATATGCATCCATTAACGACATCTTATTCCAAATTTGATTCTTATATTTGGAGAGAGATGCCTAAAGTATCTAAGTATAACGAGAATTTAATTAGTTGGGATGTTGGCAATAGTGATTGTTCCTTTTGGTTTGATGATTGGTTGGGAAATGGTGCTTTAGTGGACTTCTATGGAGGTCCACACGATATTAACACTAAAGTTAGACACTTGTGGCATCAGAATCATCGGATTGATGAGAAGTTGCTTCGGTTGCTTCATCAAACTGATGCACAATTCATTACCTAACATTCTTATTAACAATGTGAAAAATGATGTTCCTAAAATTAAAGGCAAAGTGAGAGATACTATTGCTAAAACCTTTGTTAATTCTGTGGAATTACGCTCATAAATATACTTTAATACTTGCTATATTTAGCCATTATTTTAATTCCTTAATTTTAGCTATTTATGTTATTCCGTAATTATAGGAAATACTTAATTTCTTTCCTTATTCTTGTACTTGTACTCACCTATTTATAAGTGAATTCTCCATGGAATTAATCAGAGCATAATTCAAAATTTCACATGGTATCAGAGCCATAGGTGAAGCTCTCCCGCTCGGACGTCTGCATCCCGCTCGATCGAAGCATCTCCCGCTCGATTGAAGCATCTCCCGCTCGATCGAAGCCTCGTCCCGCTCAATCGTCTGTGTCTCGCTCGACGTCGGCGTCCCGCTCGATCGTCCCGTTCGATCGTCCGCTTGATTGTCTGCTCATCCCGTTCGATTGTCCCGCTCGACGTCTGTGTCTCGCTCGTCTGCTTCCTCCCGCTCGTCTACGTCCCGTCATCTGCGTCTCTCGTCCCGCTCGATCGTCCACTCCTGCGATCGTTCGTCCGAGCGCAACACTGATTCGCACCTATCCCGCGATCGTCTACATCCGATCGCCGACGCTTCTTCCGCGACCAACCGCAAGCACAACCCGTTCCAGCCGTGCTCCTCGTCGACGCAGCCTCTTCTCTGGTCATTCCGCTGGACTCCTCTCTTCTCCGATTACTAAGTACGGCCATGCCTGCAACTCATCCTCCACTAGTGATGTCACTTCTAGCCACCCCTCCGCAATTGGGTCTCCGCTGCCTAGCAAATCAGACAATAACTTTGTCCTCATCACCAGCCACAAACTCACCAGCCATAATTATCTCCAATGGTCGCAGTCAGTCATGATGTTTGTATGCGGCAAAGGCAAAGATGACTACCTCACTGGTGATGCTCCAGCTCCGGCGACGACAGATCCGTCATACAAAACTTGGAAATCCGAGAATAATATGATTATGACCTGGCTTGTTAATTCGATGACCCTTGATATTAACGAGAATTTTCTTCTCTATAGCACGGCTAATATCTGGGATGCTGCCCGTGAGACATATTCTAGTTAGGATAATACAGCCGAACTCTCTGCGGTTGAGACCCTTCTTCATGACTTTCGTCAAGGTGATCTCTTCGTCACTCAATACATCAATACTCTTATTCAGTATTGGTAGCAACTAGATCTATTCGAGGTGTACCCTTGGAAGTGTCCCGAAGACACTATCATATTTCGCCAAATCGTGGAACAGAAGCGCACCTTCAAATTTCTCCTAGGCCTCAAATCCGAGTTTGACCAGACTCGCTCGCGGATTTTGAGTTCGAAACCTCTCCCAACAATTCGTGAAGTTTTTTTCGATGTGCGCCGCGAAGAGAGTCGCCAAAAAGTCATGTTAGATGCTTCCTCTTCCACTTCAGTCCTTGACGGATCCGCCCTTGCTGCTCATATCCCATCCACAGACAACCGCCAACGCCAGGGCCGCCTTGGTGTGATCACTGCCGCCGTCCTGGCCATACTCGGGATACTTGTTGGCGGATTCATGGAAAACCCGCCAATGGAAAGACCAAACGTGATTCTCGGGCAGCTACCACCATCACCACCGAAGCCTCTCCAGGAACGAGCCCGTTCAACGAAGAACAAATTCATGCTCTTCAGAAGATGCTTGGTCAGCTGTCTCCAGTTCATCCTCCTAGTGTAACATCAGGTGCCACTGGCCTTGTTGCCAACAAGGTATTTCCTCATCTGCTTTCGTCTTGGATTCAACCTCTTCTCGCCCATGGATTGTTGACTTAGGTGCCTCCGATCATATGACCGGGGATATCTCCTTATTATGTGATTACCGACCATGTAATCCGACCCTCACTGTTTGGATTGCCGAGGGATCAGCCTCCAAAGTTGTTGGTCTTGGTTCTGTCCGCATCTCTCTAGATCTATTCCACACTTCTGTGCTTCATGTTCCTACTTTGGATTGTAATGTGGTCTCTATTAGTAAGCTCACTCATGATTGTCATTGTGTTGCTAAATTTTTTCCATATGTTTGTGAATTTCAGGATTTGACGTCGGGGAGGATGATTGGCAATGCTGAGTTGCGCAGTGGTCTCTATCTTCTTAACAAACCCCTTGTTGGTCTTGTTTCGCCCACTGGTTATGCTCCATTATCGAGTTTATCTTGCTTAAATCCTCTTAGTACATCTGTCTTTCATTCCAGTGTTAATAATGATAGTGAAATCATATTACTTCATTATTGTTTAGGTCATCCCAATTTTATGTACCTTGGGAAATTGTTTCCTCATTTATTTATTAATAAAAGTCCTATCACCTTTAATTGCGAATTTTGTCAACTTGTCAAACACACTCGTACTTCATTTTCCTCGTTTATCATACAGACTCACTCGTCCATTTTCTCTAATTCATAGTGATGTTCGGGGTCCTTCTCGTGAAAAAAATATTTCTGAGGCCCAATGGTTCGTGTCATTTATTGATGATCACACACGCGTGACCTGGATCTATCTAATGTGTGATAAATCCGAGAAAGAACCAATATTTCGTGTCTTCTATCAAATGATACTTACTTAATTTGACACAAAAATTCAGGCTCTTAAAACAGATAATGCACGAAATTTTTTCAACACCTCCCTAGGAACTTTTCTTACTCACAATGACATCCTTCACCTTGACACTTGTGTTGATACTCCCCAACAAAATGGGGTTGCTGAGCGGAAAAATCGTCACTTGTTGGAGGTAGCCGACAGTCTCATGTTCACCAATTCGGTCTCTAAATGTTATTGGAGCGATGCAATATTAACTGCTGCCTATCTCATAAACCGAATACCCTCTCCTATTATGGGTTTCCTTAGTCCAATTGATGTCCTCCTTCGCTTCTTTCCAACAACCCGTGTCCTCCCTTCGGTTATCCCTATCAAATTATTTGGTTGCTCCGTCTTTGTTCATATTCACAAACAACATCGCAGTAAATTAGACCCAGGATCGATCAAATGCATCTTCATAGGGTATTCGACCGATAAAAAGTGCTACAAGTGTTATTGCGCTTCAACTCAAAAGATCTACAATTCTATGGATGTCACCTTTTTGAGCATCGATCATACTACCAGTACGTCATTCGGGGGAGAGTCGTAGTGAACAACAACCTTGTGTTCTTTTACCAATCGATACGGGTCTTTCACCTGGTACATCCAAACCTCCTCCATCTCCTATGTCAAACCCATCTACACATCCCGCACCTCGGGAACTTCGGTCCATACAAGACGAAACAGAATTCGTCGAAAGAATAGAGAACCAAACACCGCTTCCACTTCTTGTCCAAGAATCTAATCCGACTCCAAACCTCTCGAAACTCACTCGGGTACGGAATCTATAGACCATTAGTGATTATGAGCTTACCCGCCTTGTGAGAGATGATTCCGATGTTCCTTGCACTCAACATCCTATCTCTCGATTTGTTTCATATGAGAAGTTATCTCCTCCCTATCATGCATTTGTCATTGCTTATTGACGACATAGAGATCCCGAATTCTATTCGGAAGCACTATCACACCCAGGATGAAGAAAAGCTGTGAATGAAGAAGTTGCTGCACTAGAAAAGAATGAAACATGGATTGTGTCTGATTTGCCCAAGAATACGAGACCAGTAGGATGCAGGTGGTTATTTACAATCACATGTAAGACAGACAGATGCATATATCGGTTGAAAGCCCGACTGGTTGTAAAAGGTTATACGCAATCATACAGAATTGACTATCAAGAGACATTCGCCCAGTAGCCAAACTGAACTCCATTAGAATCCTACTCTCCTTTGCAGCAAACGAGACTGGCCGCTAACGCAACTTGATGTCAAAAATGCATTCCTTAATGGAGATCTTGAAGAGGATGTATACATGGATTTACCTCCTGATCTAGAAGGATCTTTCCCTAGTGGCAAAGTATGCAAGCTCCAGAAATCTCTGTATGGTCTCAAACAATCTCTCCGTGCTTGGTTTGCCCGATTCACCAATTCAGTAATCAAATGCGATTATACTCAAAGCCAGGCTGATCATATAATGTTCACAAAAAGATCCGAGAAGAAGATTGTTGTACTCATTGTGTATGTTGATGACATCATTCTTACGAGTGATCACACCTGAAGAATTGACAAGCCGAAGAAGTTTCTAGCATGAATTCGAAATCAAGGACCTCGAGGACTCGAAGTTCTTCTTGGAAATGGAAGTTGCAAGATCCAAAATGGGGATAACGGTAACTCAAAGAAAGTACACGTTGGACCTATTGAGATAAAGCCAGTATGTTTGGATGCAAACCAATAAATACTCCAATAGACCCGTATAAAAAAATTGGAATGGAGAAGGATAGTTTACCAGTCGACAAAGGACGATATCAGCGGCTTGTTGGAAGACTTATTTACTTATCCCACACCAGACCAGACATAAGTTTTTCAGTAAGTAAAGTGAGTCAATTCATGAACTGTCCTACTGAGGAACATATGGGAGCTGTTAACCGAATCTTAAGATTCTTAAAGATGACTCCAGGAAAAGGATTATTATTCAAAAAGAATGATAGTCAAATGATAGAAGTTTTACTCGATGCTTGATCGAGCAGAAGACATATCCACCCGACGATCAACCTCCGAGTATTGCTTCTTATGTATGCGGCAATCTAGTGACATGGAGAAGCAAGAAGCAATGGTGTTATCTCGAAGTAGTGCGAAGCAAAATACTGAAGCACTGGCAGGTATCGTGAAGGAATGTGGATCAAAAGATTTCTCAAGGAGCTTGGGATTATGGGAGAAAATCCTATCAGGATGCTCTGTGACAATCAAGCAGCAATCAGTATCGCAAAAAATCATGTTCATCATGACCGAATGATACACATTGAGATTGATCGGAACTTCATTTCGGAGAAAGTGGACAATGGAATCACTGAATTGGTCTATACTCCTAGAGACCAAACTGCAGACATTCTCACCAAGGCTCTCCCTAAGTCAAGCTTTAATGAGCTAAACAACAAGTTGAGCATGTACAATCTGTACAACCCAACTTGAGGGGGAGTGTGAAATTACGCTCATAAATATACTTTAATACTTACTATATTTAGTCATTATTTTAATTCCTTAATTTTAGCTATTTATGTTATTCCGTAATTATAAGAAGTACTTAATTTCTTTCCTCATTCTTGTACTTGTACTCACTTATTTATAGGTGAATTTTCTATGGAATCAATCAGAGCATAATTCAAAAATTCACAAATTCTTTTCAAATATTTCAAGGAATGATCTCGAGTGGATTTGAAATCCTTGGGTGCAACCTTCCCAATCTTTTTTATTTGGAGTCTGTTCTACAAAATCCTTCCTATTGATGACATTCTATAGATGAAGGGGCTCAGGATGCCTTCATGTTGTTTACTGTGCAGAAATCATGAGGAATCTGTCATTCATATTTTCGTTAATTGCAGGTTAGCTGATGATATTTGGAAAAAGGTTATTAAGCAAAAGGAGAGTTGATAATTATAGACATATGGATGACATTTATGATGATTGGAAAAGTATTGGGCATGCCTTTTTCTCTAATATACCTTTTGTGGTTTTTTTGCTTTATTTGGTTATCTAGAAATAATGCTAAACATAATGGTGGGGTGCCGAGTGTTAATAATATTTTTGGTACGATTCTTAAATATCTGATTAAAAGTCTTACTCTTAATAGCTTTAAAGGGAAGGATAATATTAGATTGAATGAAGTATTATTACATCTTTAAGGTCATGTTATTTGCTAGTTTGTGGCTGCTGTTGTTCCTATATCTCCTTTGGTAGCTGAAGCTGATGTTGTAGTATTTGGTTTGATAAATACTAAGAAATTTGGTTGAAATACATTATTTTAGAAGTTGATTCTTTAATTCTTTGTAAATATTGCAGGTACAGGACTGATTATCACTGGAGCATTAACCTACAGATGAAAAGAAATGAAGATTTGACCAATAATTTGACAATTTGCTAGAAGCACAATAAGAGAGATGAAAATAATGTGGCTAACTGGCCTGCGAAGATTGGAACTCAAATCAGCACTGCCTATATTTCTAAAGAAGTTCCTTGGGCTTTAGAGCAGCTCGTTCAATATGACTTGCTCTATCTTTTTGTTTGATTCTTGGATATTGATTCTGATTCTTTCTTTATTCAAAATTCCTTCTGTCCTTAGGTTTGTTTGTTTGTGTTTGATGAGTTGATGTCAGATGTTTTTTTCTTTTTCAGGGAGAGGAATCTTACGTTTTTACTTCTAATGTGAGTTGTATGGGGTGTGTAGTTGGTTTCACTTGCCTTTTGTTGTAATTTCTTTTTGTGTAGAATAAAATTCCCTACGGGGTTTATAAATAATAATAATAAAAAACAACAGACTTTAGCCCACTAGGTGGGGTTGGCTACAGAAATTCTTTTTCTCCATCGTGTCCTATTGAGTGACATATTTCATTTAATTCTAATATATTAAGATCATTTTTTATTCAACATGCCCACATCTTTTTAGGTCTAACTCTACCTTTCACAGCAAAAGTCAAATCTAAAATATCTACTCTCCTAACAAGATCATTAGATGGTCAACGTTTAATGTGACCAAATCATCTAAGATGACCCTCTCTAATTTTGTTTGCCACTGGAGCTACACCAACCCTTTCGCATTTTCTCTCTAAGTGTAGTGCCACTCATCCACCTAAGCATTCTCACTTCACATTTTCTCTCCAAGTGTACAACCACTCATCCACCTAAGCATTCTCATCTCAACAACAGTTAACTTAGTTTTATGCTTCTCTTTTATATGCCAACATTCTGCACCATAAAGCATTGCAAGTCTCACCACCATCTATCAAAATTTATTTTATGTCTAAGTGGTACTTTTCTGTCACACAATAGGTTGGATGCATTCCCCCACTTCAACCACCCAAATTGAAACATCATCATCTATATCACCATCACTTTGATCAATAGACTCGAGATATCTATAATGTTTACTCTTTTTAATGACTTGATCACTCATTATTATAACAGTGCCACTAGATCTAATACTACGAAAATTACATTCCATGTATTCAATATAGAAAATTAAAAAAAAAATTGCAACATGAAAGTATGACTAAGACCCGTTAATTTGCTCTTTTAGAACTTGCAAATTTCTTTGGTGATTTAGGTGGAAGTCATATTCTTTTTTCTGTTATATTGATTTTTTTAATCAACACAAGCTAGTTGTTTAGCTTGTTAAAATGCTTGTTTTTCAATAGTTTATTCAATTAAAATTTTATTTTAAGATCCATAAGTAGGATAAAATTTCTTCAGTCAATTAAAAAATTACTTGAGATTATATTTTGTTAATAGAATAGAAAAGACATTTAATTAGGTAACCAGCGGAGCTCAACTAAGGTCAAAAAACTAAAATTTTAAATAATCCAAACCCAAAAACTCTTACAAATATTGAATCAATCTTGAGCGTGAGCTCGAACATAGGGTTTTAACAAAGAAGCTCAAGCTCGAGCAAACTCCTACTCAGTTCAGTTCAATTTCATTTGCAGCCCTATTAAACACTGTTATATATTGATGTGACAAGATTCTTGAGCAGATGTGTAATAATCAGGAAAAAAATTCTGTTGTTTGAAGGAGACACGGTGTTCAAGGTAAATCAAAACGAAGAATTTATCCCCTTGTTTCCTCATTCGAACCAAACGAGAGGAAAGAAAAAGACAGTGCAAGAGTAAGAAAAAGCGAACAAAGTAAAAAAGTAGGAGCCATGAGGAAGAAGAGCAGAGGGAAACCAACCAATTCATTTATTTATATTGCGGCTTGAAGAGATTTGATCGATCCCCCTAAACCCATGCCTTAATCGAAGAAAAAGAAGAAGAACGATGAGAGCCAGAGAGCAAGAGAGAGTGGTTTGAACCTTAGAAGTGTTGCACGCGTATTGGGGAAGGGAAGACGACAATTCATGGAGGAAAGGTGGCACCAAAAGTACGAATGTGAAAAGAAGAGAAGTTGAGCTGCTCTTACATGCAGGTTTCGTCTTGTGCGAATGAGATGAAGGAAGCTTTGCTCGAGACGATGCGAACCCTAACTAATCAGCCAAAGGAAAGCGAACCGTAAGCCTCTTTGGGCGAAGGAATAGGCAGAGTGTTGTGTTGCTCGTGGGAGTGCTCTTTCTTGGAGACAGTGTCTCATCGAAGAAGAGAAGAGGAGGTATGCGTACGGGGAAGGAGACTTCGGGCCCGTTTGGGGCAGCTTATTTAGTGCGGTGACTTTTGAAACGTCGGTTGAGGTGTTTGGTTATAGTGGCGCTGCAACTTCTCCAAATAATTTGTGTTAAAACGCGGCGGTGGATTCAACCCTGCTTCCCGCGTTTCTTTCGCGTTAAGTATTACCTACCGTTGCCCCTCTCAACTCCATGGCTCCCTCTCTCGCGTCTCTTTTGTCGTAGGTACCTCTTCCCTTAGATCCATGGTTTTCGGTTGCCTCTTGGTGGTTGCAAGTGGTTGTTCCGGCGACCCTTACATACTTCTCTCTCTCCTTTCTTTTCTTCAGCTCGATTTGGTGGTTCTATGCGCTTTGTGCTCTATGTGGTGGTTCCCTTTCTTAGGTTGGTGGTTATTGCGATGAGCTTTCTATTCTCTCTTTTCCTGTCCCTTCTCTTCTTCATCTCGGTTCAGTGGTTGTGCGCATTATGGGCTCTGTGCGGTAGTCCCTCTTTTACCTCTCCCCTTTGTTCCGGTAATCTTTGTCCTATCTATTCGGTGGCTTTATGATTATGCAAATGATATTGTGCAATGGTTCTCGATTTGGTTGTTGGTTTCCTCACTCTGATTTCTCTGTTTGCTCGGTTTTGTAGTTTTCGATTTGATATGCTTGGTAGTTGATTTTGATGCTTCATGTTGTATCATGATGAATTTGGTTTATGATTTTGAAGCTTTGTGCTTTGCTATTTCAGTTGGGTTGTGGTCTGTTTGGTTTGTGGATTTGTCATATTGGTTTTGGTTTTATTGATATAATTACATGTATATCATCCCAAAGGATGATTTCTGTTTTGCTCTACCTGGTATGATTTTCATCGTGGAAAATGCATACAAGTTGGTGTTGTATTTTGGAATAGCAATGTTTCGGCTGTTGTGTATTTATGAATATGGATTGAGATTTTATCAAAAATTTTGATATTTGAGTCAGAATTTAAGAAATGAATGATAAATTGTGGTGAAATATCCTAGAAATGAAAAAAAAATGAAATTGGGCTTTATCTTTACCTTTGATGTTTGTGTGAGAATTTGAGAAATGACTGAAAGAGAGTGCTTGATTTGTTCTTCGCAATGTTTCAGGTAAAATGTATGTGACATCCTAAAAATGAAAAATATGGAATGGGACTTTCTTTTCACCTTTGATGTTTAAGTGAGAGTTTGAGAAATGGTTGAGAGAGAGTGTTTGATTTGTTATTAGAAATGTTTAGGGTGCCCTTATATGTGGCGGGTGCCCTTACATTGGTTTGTGTGTGGAGGTGGTGGTGTTGTGAAGGTGGTGGTGTCGTGTGGTTGTGTTAATATTAGAGGATGTCTTGGCGATGGTGTTGTGGAGGTGGTGGTTGGTGTGTGACTATGTTTGTGTTACAATATGTGTTGGTGGATGTGCGGAGGTGGTGGTTGATATGTGATTGCGAGGATGTGTTGGTGGATGTGTAGAGGTGGTGTTGTGGTGGTTTATGTGTTGTTATGTTTGTGATAGAGGATGTGCTTGTAGATGTGTAGAGGTGATGGAGTTGTGGAGGTTGTGATTGGTGTGTGTTTGCGTTTGAGTGGAGGTGTTGGTGTGTGGAGGTGGTTTAGTGGATGTGGTGGTGTCTGGATGTGTTAGTGTGGAGGTGTTTGTGTGTGGAGGTGGTGACACTAGTGATGTGTAGGCGGTGTTGTAGTGTGGTGTGGAGGGGCATTGGTGATTATATTGTGGCATTCCTATTATTAGTTGCTTTACGATATTATGACATTCCTATTTATGTTAAATGACTTTTTTTCACGCTAGTAATACAATGGTTAAGACAAAAAAGATAGGTTTATCCGCAATGTGAGATAAATAGACAAAAACTAATATTTTGTGACATTTGCTTCGATGAGGTCGAACTGAGAAATAAGTCGGTTCATCCGCAATGTAGGATAAAGAGACAAAATTTATATTTTGCGACCTTCGCCTCAACGAGGTCGAATTGGAAAAGAGGTCAACAACTTATTTCAATAAGGAAGGCATACAAAATATTATTAGAAAATTCAAGGAAAGTACATACAGAGAATATACTAAGATATAGTTAAAAAATAAGTGAGATCAGCTAAAGAGGGATTGAAAAATCTGGAAGGATTTGAAGCGATGATCAACAGGCTTAGGGTGAGATCCGGTAAAACGAACGATTGAGGTTTTTGAGAAGTGGTGAGCTTAGAAACTAGTTGTGAACATTTTTGAAAACTCCCATGTTTTTGTTAATTTTTAATTTATTTTTAAATCCAACAATCTGTTATATGAATTTGTAGGTAGTGAAGGCTGCAAAAAATTTTAAATTCAGTGGAATCGATCCTGAGTTAGAGGAGAAGTTGGATTGTATGTTTGAAAGTGTAGTGACAATCGACAACAATGCATATGCCCCCAGTGAGGCGAGGTTTGGTGGCATTCCTAAAAATTTGGGGGTTGATCAAACATGTAATTCCATTGAAAGCCCCAACTTGGACCTCCATGAAGTTGAGTCAACGAGCCGGTCAAAGTGTCCTTGGGTTGAAAGAAAAAGAAAGAGGGATTTAATTTCCTTAGAAGCCAGATCTCATAGTTGGTAGCTTCATGCATTAATGACCCTAGCATATCTCAAGCAACTTTTGTCCAGCAGGTTATGCGAATCTTGAATGCAACTCCAGAAATTTTTGATGACATGTTGTTGTATTTGTTATCTATAAAGCTGCTTGAAGAATCGACCCGGAGAGAAACTTTTATAGCGATGTCCACTGACCATAGAGTGACTTACCTTGTTTTCATAGGAGCAGTGACATTTGAGAAATATTTTTTCTTAATTAGATTTTTATGGAACATTTCTATTTGTTTATGGTTTTTTATGATGCTTTGGATATTTATGTTGTTTTGAAAATGTCACTTGAGAGTTTTTCATTCGTTATTATGTTTTTTATTTCTTCTGTAATTTTATTTGTTTATGTTGGTTTTGTTTGTAATCTCATATGATTATAACTAATTTATTGATGTTTATGTTTAACTTCGATACTGAAATACACGGACGCAACTAGAGAAAGACGCAGAAGGAGAGTTGCAACTATCGTATGGTTGATGTACGAATATTATAATTTGTAAATAGAGACGCGATGTTTGAGGAAAATCAAAACGAAGAATTTATCCTCTCCTTTTCTAATTTGAACCGAATGAGAAATAGAGAGCAAGAGGCAACACGAGAGAGGAAGAAAAAGCAAGAGAATGAAAAAGAAGAGCAAAAAATTATAAAGTAAGGACTGTACGCTCCACTATTTATGTTATCTCAAGAATAAGAGAGAAATTTCATGGACTTTGTAAAATGATTATTGTTAACTCATTATTAGTCATGATTATGTTTCAATTATAGCATACGAGGTCTCATAAAGACGGATGATAACAGTTATGCTGAGTAAACAGACTATGATGAAAAAAAAGTAACATTTCTTTATGATAAAAAAAGGTTCAGACAAATTTCAACTTATTGAGCTCAGTTATCTCATATTGACTCCCAGTCCCTCAACTCTTTTTGGAAACATTGTATAACATGTTGGATACTATCCGAAATAATAGCACAATCTTCATTCCACAAACTAATGATGAAACTAAGGTGGCAAACAAAACTGATGAGCACCTACTATGAGGATCAATACATGACATCAAAAGAATTAGGATGAGAGCATGCTGAATGTTTATTCATATTCAACATGACAACACAATTCAACAAGTTGAGTTCTATTTGAGGCATTCATGGATCTGCCATAAAGCGTCTTTGACTTAGAGCTCTTGACGGAAATAATGATCGAGTTCAAGAACCATGACGAAGTTCATGTCTCACAAATATTCATCATGTCCCATATTCGTAGGTGTACCATCTCACACAGTGTTTTACAAAATGGTATTGAGTGATTTATTTTTCATTCAACATAGTTCACTCTTTCATAGAATAGAAGAGGAAAAAATTTCTTTTTAGGCTCTTCTAAATTATTATTGTATTTGTAACCTATGTATTATTGCCTATTTACTTTAATTTGTCCTGACTTTTATTTATTTGTGTAAAATAATACCCAAGATAAAAGTGTTGCGATCGCTTACACTAGAACTAGATAGAGATCTACCAGATGCTCCTTCCCTGAAATCCCTTCTATCAACAATCATAGGTTTACCACTCAGATCGCAGGTGTTTTTGGAGTCCCCACAATTGATGTTGTTATTCTAATCTAGATTATGTCGCAGAATGTCAGTTAAGCCTAACAAGCTAATCTTGTCGCCCATATTACTCCAGTCACTCGAGCAATTTAGCAAGCAGCTCACCAGCACAACAAGCATCCACGCAACACTCAACACAAAAACTTTGGAAAGTCATCTCGAGCAATTCAGAAGAATATTGCTCAAGCTAACGCTGAGATTAAAATTCCAGGAGATGTACATGCTCATGGAGGATAGATGAATCTAGTTATGAGACCATTCATGAATGCTTTGTCTCGTGAGTTGAGGTGAAGTAAATACATAAATAAATTATGCATAGTTCACAATTGTGAGACTATTGAGGCTAAAAATGTAATTTTTTCATTGAATTAGGTTAGGTTTTCCTAGCAATAAGCTTTAAGGAGAAGGGAGAATGCTCGTAGGGAAAGATACTCACTCCGGCGGTTAATCTTTCCGGAAACACGTTGCCGCAGGCTTCCTTCCCTTACTTAGAGGAGATAAAAGGTAAGGAGAAAAGAAAAAAGAGTTATGAAGACGGAAAGTAGGAAGTAAGATAGGGCGTCATTCATATCAGCTCAATCTTACCGCAGAAAGCAGTCGACGATGAACACGATCAAGCCGTTGATCTACCCTCTCCCATCGGCGCCGCTTCCTTACCGACCTCTCCCAATCACTCTTCCTTCCGCCTTCCCTCTTGTGCTGCAAAACCGGCCTGAAACCACACGCCCCTAGCAAAATTTAATATTTAAATAAGAAGGCCATAATTGGAAGGAAGATATTTACCTGCTTTAAAATCAATTCCTATGTATTCATACACACACTTAAAAATTAATAATTTTTTTGTACTTACATATCACACACCCTAAATTCCATATTTGCATACATAGCAAGTTAATATTTCAAGTCTATACATGAAAATGTGTATTTCATTTTTAACAATCGATATGATGGTGTTTTTTATTCTTTTTTAGTTGAACATTAGAGCTCTCAGTTTATCTATTTTTTAGTACTTGCACACAGACACATATACACTTAAAAATTAATAATTTTTATATTTAGATACATAGCATTTCAGTACTTTAAACTTATGCATGAAAATGTGTATGACATTATTAAAAATCAATTATAATGCTATGTTTTATGTGTTATTTTATGTATTATTAAAATATTGAATGCTATGTATGCAAATATAAAAATTTAGGTGCGTGTTATGTATATACATAAGAATTGTGTGCTTTGTATGTAAATGCCCCCTAAAAAGAAGAATAATACTTTTTAACACAACTTTGTGACAAAAATAATGTCATTAATGATATTTTCTTTATAGAATATTTCGCATTTCAGGATAACTTGGACTCGTACTTTCGTACGCATTGGCTTTTATAATTTTGACTAGTAAAAGTTTATGGAGAGGGGTCACTAGGCATTGATAGATAAATGGCAATATTTTCGTGTACAATTGTTCAAGATGTTTGATAGTGTGGCCTTGTCTTCAATAGCAACATCTACAGGTGATTTTAGTGTTCTTTCAAACCAGAATATATAAATATCCATCAAAGAAGATTTTACTGACAAGAGTTAGTTAATTCATAATCGTTTGCAAAGATATGCCTATTAGTCTGATCAAATAATTCAACCAATATCATAAACACTTGAGCATATCTAAAAGGAAATTCCAACAATCTTTGGATAATTGCCACTTGAGACAAAACTAGCTCAAAGTCTTAAGAGCCAACATTCTATTTGAAAATCATACAATAAAGTTGCATAGGACTCGTGCTTCATCTTAAACAGGGAATAAGAGTTCTTCAATGGCCTCTAAGTGCAATACGTTTTGAATTTGACAAATGATGTTATCACCCCGAGTGCAAGCTCTATTAAAATAGTAAAGTCAATATGTCATTTGAAAACATTTTCTATATCCAATAAAAATTCAATTGACTCGACATAAGCCTAATCAAGATAGAATCTTCGCTACAATAATGTTTCTCAGGAACGTGCATATTAATTGCAACTTTCAGTTTTCACTCAATTATGGATGATACTCACCTGTAACTTTGATTCATAAATTTAGGTTTGTGATTTTGGTGATGCATGAGAATTTTGAGTTACCATAGACTGAGCAACCAATTTTAAGATTATTAGGTTTACAAACTTTATATTACTATTTATGTAGTTCGTTTATAATCTATGCCTATGATGTATCTAAAATTTGTCTTAGAGAAGAGGAATTTATTATAAGAAAATCACAAACTATCAGAATATCAAAGATATAAATAAGCTAATTGGGAAGGGGCAATAAATGATAGAGGATCAATTTTACCTTGGTAGGTAAGAACTTAGTTGCATCAAGAAAAAACAAAATATTCTTGCAGTATTTATTGCAGAAGATAAATACATAAATTGATCTTTTAGCAATTTGCAAATTATTGTGGTTGAAAATACAACCCAAACTATTCTATAAAATAACAAATTTAGTTTTGATATGTCACCAACAAATTTCCAACATCTAACATGAATCTTGATAAATAAGATGGATCTTAAGGCAATTTTTTGAGGAACAAAGTTCAAATTTTGATTAAAACTCTTCTAGAACTATAATTTCAGCAAAGTTATAGTCAAACTGATCGACTCGATGAGATAGACCCAATGATGTTGAAATCGGTCTAATCCATGTCAAATCAACCCCATATCAAACAGTTGAACCAATTATGGAAGCTTTTTGTGCATAATTGGAAAATCAAAAGGATTTCGAATATGACATTCTTATAGTAAAATTGAGAGTCTTGATAAGACGAATCCAACATGCCTATGATTGGTCAATTATGACATCATTAAGGCACTCAAATGACCACCGAACGTTGTCCAATTAAAGGGATCTCGCTGGGATGTCCGATCAAGAGTGCTCTAGATTCCATCATCATTTGTAATATGGACTCTAAAAATAGAGTCTTAATCCGCTCATGAAAGGGACCTAAACCCCGTGCAAGAGGAAGACTTGAGCCTGCTGAAGAGGGAGTTGCAGCCCAGCATCATGCACCGCAGAACAGACCAACTGTAGCCTTCGTCGCCTTTGGCATTTGCCTCCTCCTGCTGTTGCCATCACTTTTGCCCACCATCGTCCACTGTCGACCTTCTGTACTTGAAACCGCAAACCACCGTTGGCCTCTCGCTCCTACAGCCGCCGACCAACTCCAACTGTCGTCGTCACCACTGCCTTCAACAATTTCCTCCTTCACCTTCGTCAATGACAACCACCATCACCTTTGGCCAAATCTGGGCGTTCCCAACTCTGGTCAACTTCGGCTGCACCACCCTTTGACCATCGCTACCTTCGACCAATTCTGGTGATCACTACCTCCCACAATCGTCTCTACCAGCCATCGTTCGCCTTCGACCATCATCAGTTGCCACCTGCTTTATGTACCAAAGACCCTTATGAAGTCACAACGTGCACTGCGGAAACCCCGCGTACATTGTAAAGTAGCAACACACTACACTTACGGTGCAACGACTCTTCTTTATCATGCCCGCATGTTGAATTCTTTTTGTGGCTATTAAACCTATTATAATTTATCTTTGATTCTTTTTTACCTATAAATGACTTATTTTATTACATATCCTCGATGTAACAAAATTTATCCCTATTAAATTTCTATCGAGATTTATCAAGTGATTTTAATCAAGGGGAAGAAATGTATATTTTGTTATCTACACATTGAAATGTGAAATTCATTAAATTCATTAATGTAATAAATTTGCCCCCCTTCAAAAGAAAGACTTGTTCCACCCCTAACTTCTGACTCTTACATTTGTGGCCTACGAACGTCATCACAATTCACCAATACGGCCTACGTGACCAATTACAACCTACTTAGTCCACAACTCATGCAGCTCCCGACTTTGGCCCTCCCGTCCTACGGATGTCATTAAAGGTCACAACTACGACTTACGTGACAGATTACGACCTACGTGGTTCATAACCAATAAGCTCCAGACTCCTGCCCCCACGACATACGAACGACATCATAGCTCACTACTACAACATATGTGGCGGACAACGACTCCAACTTTTGTAGCATATGGACAACACCACAGCTCACAACTATGACCTATCTAACCAACTATTGCTGCATAGCTCGCCAAATCTTGACTCCAACCGCGCGACCTACGGATATCATCACAACTCACCACTATGACTTATGTGACCGTCTACGACCTAGGTGATCCACAACTTGTACAACTCTCGACTTCCGCTCCTACGGCCTATAAACGTCATTATAGCTCACTACTATGGCCCACGTGACACACGACTCATGTAGCTCTCGATTAAGGCCCTCATGATCTACGAACGTTGTTATAACTCACTACTACGACCTATGTGACCTACTACAGCCTATGTGGATTATAACTAGTGTAACACGACTCCGACCCCTGCAGCCTACGGATGTTATCGCAGCTCATCACTATGACCCATGTGACTAACTATGGCCTACACGGCTCATAGATCTTGCAACTTTATACTGCCGCCTCTGTGGCCAAGCAACACTTATGAAACAACCTTCTGTAGCCCACATGACCAACTACTAATTAACTCTATAACAAATTATCAGTTAATTCATACATGAGCTCATGTATGAATTATGAATTAATGTTCACTTGAATGATTATTTTAAGAATTTAATTTCAAATCATTTAAACAGCTATAAATATTTTCACAAATTATTTTCTCATGCAATTAAGATAATTAAGTAAGAAAAAGTTGAGGCATTAATTGATTATGACCAAACGATCTTAAGAACTAATGTGATTAAATATTCCACTAATTTTAAAGATACCATGCACTTGATCTAGCATCGAAGCATTAACTTCGTGCAAATAATTAACAATTGCCGCCCCCTTTCAGTGATGCTATGGAGTATGAGTCATCAGATTTCACCTAATCAATTATCAACGTGGATCACATGTGACCCACCAACATTAAGAAGAAATATTGGGTTGGAATATTTATTCAGCATAAATTTAAAATTATCAGATCAATCTAAACACAAATACAATATTAAAATTAATTAACTAACCATTTTATTTTGAAACAAAATTAAATAAAAAAAATCATCATGGCTAACTTTAAGAAGAACCGATCCTCCTTTAATTCGTCGTTAATCGAACAATTAACAGGCACGCAATTGCAATTAGTTGCTTGCACGCAAACAATTGGATCAGTGCTTATGAATCATATGTAACTTAATCCATAAGTAATACGCATGCAATTCATTGGTGTGTTTATCATAAAAAAGCTTACTTACTAATTAATTGTCGTTAGTGCTAAACAACGGTTGGAACCAAAGGAACCTTTACCTTTTTCTTGCGGTTATCAACAAGAAGGTTGTTATTAATACAGACTGCAAAGATTAAACTACTCCCATGTGGTCATTAGCATCTAACTATTCTAATTAATTAGTGCTTTAATCGTCGCTTAAACTATGAGATTCTTCATCATAATTTCATTATTGTTATTATGGCTGAGGTTACTAGAGGAAGCAGTTCCCACACTCGGCGATGTTGGCACAGCTTCTTCCTATCATCCTCCATATATTCGTAAGCATTTCATTTTTTATCTTTTTATCCTATATCTCAGAAGATATTCTCATATGGGGAAGGAGACATTAAATAAGGAAATAAGTTTATATATGATACTCATTAGCACAATTTACAAAAATTATACTTTTCATATTATCGCAAATATGATTGTAAAAAACTCTTTATTTAAAGAATTGTATACTATGTATGTAAATGTCCAAATTAACCTCCCTATTTTCAAACACTAAGCAGAATGAGCAAACTATCAAGTCTGTAACAGGAATATTGATAAACTCTTTGCGTTGTTGCACTTTGAACAGCAACCAAATGCTACGGAGACAGTAAATATCAGCTCCCAGCAAACAATATGTTTGCTGCAGTGTCCAAAAGCTTGTGGGATAATGGTGCTGCGTGCGGTAGGATGTACATAATCAGATGTCTCAGTGGGCATGGAAGGCCATGCAAGGATGGTACAATTGAAGTGCAGGTTGTTGATGAGTGTTATCATAATCCTTGTCCTGCAAATATTCTCCTCTCAATACCTGCTTTCACGGCTATTTCACATCAAACCAATTCAAACATAAACATTGAGTTTGCCATGTAAGCAAATATTTATGTATGTATTATATTTTTATTTTCCTATTCTTTTCAATTAGCTCTTTGCTGATAACTTTTTTGTCATCATTCTACAGAATTTGATGAATCATTTTAGAGCTTCTGCGACAAGCTCATGATAATATGTGCTATAGTTTGTGGTAAATGAAAAGTTAAATGTTTGATAAGGAGATTATGATTTTAATGTGCTTTTTGTTGAGGGAGGGGAGTGCTAATCCGCTCTCTTCTCTATGCTTATCTTCGCATAATGTAGATGAGAGGATAATGTGGTCATGGAAGTGTGATAAGATGGTTTAGAGATTGTTTGTAAGGGCTTATTTGCTGGTCTGATCAATCTTAGCTGCTTGATTATTAATTATATTATGTATTCTACACATATTTATTTGGATCAGCTTGAGTAAAATTATTATGAGAGCCAAAACCTAATATAAGGGGCTCTTTAAATGACCCGTTAATCATGTTATTCACCCAACATGACTCATCCAAAGCAACCCTCTCTTCTAAGAACTCGTGCTCAATTTGGAACTTGCTCGAATTTGAATGTAAAGCACAAACTAACCAGTGGCCTCTCAGTTAGTTGCTACTAGGGCTTTATAAAAAAAAAAAAAAACTTTAGTGGGACTTTTTGAAGTTATTTTTATTGCCTTAATGAATTATTTGGTAGAAAAAAATTTGATCTATTAAGAGAAATAAACTCTCCTCTTCATCATTAATTTGTAAATTTGTTTAGTGAAGTGTCTCAAGAAAAGTTAAATATCAAGCTTTTATACGAGGCATAGCTATAAACAATAATTTTGAAACCAGTACTTGTACCTTTTTTTTTTAATAAACTAAAATTATAAACTACAAAAGGTTGATTTAGGAATGTGTTGGGTTTGTGGAGCCTGAAGCACCCACAACAGCTTGGAAGAGCACCATAGCAGCAAGGAAGAAGCATGCGAAGCAATTCAAGTTTTCCTATTTGGCGCACCCGCTCTTGCAGACTAAGGGCGCGGTGTGCCCGCATCCCAACTTGCTCTTGGACTTGCAGCGCCCTTGTGACCTACTTCAGGCACCTAAGCTCTCAGTTATAGAGCTCACGCAATACCCACTCCAGTTAGAATTCCTCGGTTTGATTTTCTTTTATTTGATATTTCGAGCTGTGATGAATAGTGCGCCTATGTGTACATTTCTTCGATAACGTTTTGTAAAGTGAAGAAGAGTTGAAGAGGAAGATTTTAGCGCACGTCTAGTGTCAATAGGAAGGATTTGGAACAAAGTCATGTTAGTTTCATTGCTTGTAGAGAGAATATTCAATCGAGTATTCTGTAAATTTTTGAATTTTCATAGTGAAATTTTTTTGGTGTAGCTCCATGGTTTTTCCTCATTATGAGGTTTTTCCACGTTAAACTCTAGTGTGTCCTTTCTTGAATTATTTTGTTGTGCTTCCATTCAAATAATTTATTATGATTTTCTCGAATCTTTGCAATTCTATTTTGCGGCATGGTTTTAGTTTCTAATTGAATTGAAGCCCTAATAAAAGTGAAAATGGATTATTTCCATCATTCCCAACAAAATGGCAAAGTACAGATGTACCGAACTTTTCTCAGATAGAATATGTTGAGAATATCCTATAAAGGTTTAACATGAGTGTGGCAAAGCCAATTTCCATCCCTTAGGTAGCCATTTCAAACTATCTAAGGAATTATAGCCTGAGAATGAAGCAAAGCAAGCACAGATTGGGAGAACTTTGTATGCTTCAACAGTTGAAAGTCTAATTTATGTTATGATCTGTACCATACCAGATATTATATATGTAGTGGGAGTGGTCAACAGGTACATGTGTGATCGAGGAAAACATCATTGGGAGTTCGTGAAGTGGATTCTCAGGTATTTGAGAGGAACAATCAACATGATACTTTGCTATAAAAGTGCAAGAATTAGTCACGATGATTTGTAGATTCAGATATGACATGAGATTTGAATGGTAGAAGAAGTACAACAGGGTATATTTTCACTTTAGAGAACACAACGTTGAGTTGAATTTCCAGTTTGCGAAAGATAGTTGTACTTTCAACTAGGATGTCAAATACATTGCTATCACTAAGGCTAGTAAGAAGATGATTTGACTACAAGACTTTATGACAGAATTGGGAAAAGAGCAATGGATTGGAAAGCTTCATAGTGATAGTACAAGCACAATTTATCTTGCTATGAATTTTACTTTTCATGCTAAGACAAAACACTTTCAGCTTAGGTATTTCTTTATACACTCTCTCCTAGAAAATGTGTAGTTGTTCTAAGAGAAGAAACATACAACTTAGAATCCTACAGATATGTTGATAAAGTTGACGATTATAGAAAGTAGAAACCGGAGGTGTGCCATACCACGACACTTCAATATGAAGCGATACATATGGAGGTAGAGATATGGATTTCTCGAATTGATGCCACCTCATTCTACGGTATGATTTTGATTTCTAATTGATCGTATTCCTAGAAGTATATATAATTTTTTATCCCAACATACAACCCACTTATATATATATATATATATATATATAAATGTCAGAACCAAGCTAATTGGCCCTGCTAAGGGCAAAGTAGTAATTGCAAGTATTGCTACCTAAGTAACTAAGAAAGCAAATAGAATAATAAGAAACAAAAAAAACATAGTAAAATAAATATAAAAGGCAAGCACTACATCAGATACCGGTTACTGGTATCAGTTCAATTTCTGGCTGCATTACTTATTCCCACTCGATTCAGAGGAACTTGGCTCGAGTTCAGAAATTTGGACCTTCCCATCATCTGGTAGATGATATTGATAAATATCAGCGACGTTAAAGGTAGAAGATATGCTCACAGCAGATGAAAGGGAGACCACAGCTTAATCCTAGCTTCTATTGAAATGGGGCCTATCGTTCTTGGACGCAGCTTGGAAGAGGCACCAGCATTAGATCTTTCTTTGCGAAGATGCATCATTACCAAGTCACCCACATCGAAAATTTTATGTTATCAATGCGTATCAACTTGTTGTTTATAGTGTTGATTGATGTTTATGATTTTATCCCGCGCATCATTTAGTATTTGATCAAAATCACTTGCAATTTTAGCAGCTTGTGAACTCCTTGTGAGTGGTAAAATAGCTAGATCGACAGTATGCCTTGGCTCTTTAGTGTACACAATGGTAAAGGACGATTTCCAGTAGTTATTGTTTATCATGGAATTGAAAGCATATTCAGCTTGACCCAGAATTCATCCCCCACTATTTGGGCTTGTCACCAGCAATGCATCTGAGCATGTTTTCCAAACGTGCAATTTACTACTTTAGTTTGGCCATGCGATTGTGGGTGGTAAGCCGAGCAAAATTTGAGGTTTGTTTGTAGTCGTATCCACAATTCTCGCCAAAAACAACCAATGGACTTCACATCTCGGTCTGATTTTAGACTGCGAGAAATGCCATGGAGCCCAAATATTTCCTTAAAAATAAAGTTTAGCAACATTAATAGCATCAAAAGTTTGTTTGCACGCCACAAAATGTGCTATTTTGGAAAACATCTCAACTACCACCCTCACAAAGTCGAATCCTTTCCTTATCTTTGGCAAGTCCAATACGAAATCCAAACTTAAATCTTCTCAAATTGAGTTTGGAATTGGTAAGAGAGTATAAAGTCTGGTGTTTTATGATGCACCTTTGAACACTTGACATTTAATTTGTAAACAGAGAAGGACACTAACAAGTAGAGAAACCTATAACAGAAATATATTCTCCAAATATAATACCCAATTTATCTACATCCCACCTATATATATCAGGATCTAGCCAATTGTTCCTGCTAAGGGGAAAGTAGAAATTGCAAGTATTGCTACCTAAGTAACTACGAAAGCAAATAGAATAATAAGAAACAAAAACAACATAGTGAAATAAATATAAAAGGTAAGCACTGCATCAGATACTGGTTACTGGCATCAGGTCATTTCTATATTTGTGACTTTGTCAAAATTTAGTACAGTTTATTTTTTTTTAATTTAATTTTTCTAAAGATTATTTTTTATTTATGTGGGAAATGTTATTGACAATCTTCATTTTGCATGCACGCATTGTCTGCAGACTTGTAACGCTTTATTCTATGTTAAGTGTTTGATAATTTTGTTTCATATAGCACAGCAAAAATGAGGCCTTACCCTCCAGCTTTAGACTTCTTATTTGGGTATTAGAACTGCAAGATTTATCTTTTATTTGCCTCAGCTTTGCTGTTGTTGTGGGATAATCGTCGTTGCTAGAATAACATCAAAGGAAAAAAGAAAAGAAAGAACACAACAAGAGACACGAAGCAATTTACGTGGTTCGATCCAAATGGATCTACATCCACGGGAGGGAAAACATCGTCGATCTTACTAAGATATTTGCGAGAGAATACATAGCTTAAGATGAGCCCTCATCTTCGAGGATCTTCTTGGCTCCCAGACCCTTAGGATGCTCTCCTCACCTTGGCCACAAGCTAATCTCCCTCACTAGAATTCTTGGACAGAATTTCTCTCTAGGCTCTCACCAATCCTTAGCTTCATATCAATGTGCTTGGACCTTTCATGAAAGACCTGATTCCTGGTGAGATGAATAGTACTCTGATTGTCGCAGAACACGATTCACCATCTTTTGAGGTATCACGAGCTCTTCAGCCATGCCTTTTAGCCACGTGGCTTCCTTGATTGCTTCAGTCACGGCGATGTACTCAGCTTCTGTAGTTGAGAGAGCTACGATGGATTGAAGATTAGACTTCCAACTGACAGCAGTGCCGAAGACAGTGAAGATGAATCCGGTCATTTCCTGGTGTCGATGCTTCCAGCATAATCGGAATCCACGTAACCAACTAACTTTTCTTCGTTGCCTTCCTGTCTTTTAAAGAGTAGCCCCAAGTACGTAGTACTTCTTAAGTATCTCGGGAATCCACTTTAGTGCTTCCCGGTGAGTACGCACTGGATTAGCCATGAACACTGCTAACAACAGCGACGGCGTAGGCTAGATGCAGTGCTTCGCACACCATACCGTACATGATGCTGCAGAGCCCATCTGGCATAGGGGACACCCTCCATGTATTCTTTTTCGGCTTCGGTCTCGGGTGCTTGAGAGTTCGATAATTTGAAGTCTTGACCGATCGGTGTTGCAACCTGCTTTGCCTTGTGCATATTGAACCTTGCGAGAACTTTCGAATATAAGACTTACGAGATAAGAATAAGGTCGCCCTTTTACTGTCTCTCTTGATCTCCATTCCTAGGATCTTTGTAGCGAGGTCCTAGGTCTTTCATATCGAATTCGAGTTGAGCATACCTTTGATCATCCGGACTTCCTCCACTAGCACGCTTGCTACTAGCATGTCATCTACATATAAGAGCAAGTACGTACTTATTTCAGCGTCCTGCCACTTCATATATACACAATGCATCGTAGCTGCTCGACAAAGCCGATCTTCGGCATAAACTCATCAAAACGTTTGTACTTATTGTCTAGGGCTTTGTTTCGATCCGTATAAAGCTTTCTTCGACGAGGCGAACCTTGTCCTTAGTCTCCGGTGTCTTGTACCCATCCGGTGATCCATGTAGATGGTTTCTTGAAGCTCTCCATGTAGGAACGCAGTTTTAACATCTAGGCTGCTCTAATTCCAGATTGAATTGAACCGCTAGTGCTAAAACCATCCTAATGGAGCAATGCTTTACCACGGTGAGAAAATTTCGTTGAAGTCGATTCCTTCTACACGAGTGAATCCCTTCGCAACGAGTACGGCTTTGTATACGATCTTTTCGATACACGGTGTGCCTTCCTTTTTCTTAAAGGTCCACTTGCAACCAACTACACGTTTGTTTGTTGGTCGATCCACGAGTTCCCGAGTCTTGTTCTTCATCAGAGAGGCCATTTCCTCATTCATGGCGTCAACCCATCTATTTCTTTCCTTGCTCTTTAAAGCTTCCTTATAGTTGTTCGGTTCAGCTTCTTCTATCACTTCAGCAACACTTAAGGCGTAGAAGATCATATCTGCACGACCGTATCTCTACGGCGGTACGATAGTTCTTCTTTGTACGTCTCTTGTCGGCCTGTAATCATCGATCCGTTTTACGCTCATGTCTCTTCGCGGTCCTCCGTCACTTCATCACCGAATGTTCACAACGGTCCTTTGATCGATCAAAGTACGTCAGTTGTTGCGGCTCCACCTCGATTGAAGAACCCTCCTTAGCGGCACTTGTTTTTGGTAACGTAGCTTTGCAAATTTGCCATTTTGGATTCATCGAATGTCACGTCTCTGCTTGATGATGCATTTTTGTTGATCTAGACACCAAAGTTTGTACCCCTTGGTTCCGGGTGGATATCCGATGAAAATGCACTTCAAAGCTCTTGCTTCCGGCTTATCTGTCGACATGAGCGTAAGCGATACATCCAAAAACTTTCGAGTTATCGTAGTTACCTAGTTTCCCGTACCACATCTCCGAAGGAGTCTTCATATTGATAGGCTGTCGATGGACATACGTTGATAAGGTGGCGGGCGATAGACACGGCTTCACCCCGAAACTTTTAGGTAGACACTGCATTCGGTAGCATACATCTCGCTCTCTGCGGAGAGTCTCGTTCATCCTCTCGGCTAGGCCGTTACGTTGAGGAGTGTTCGGACTGTCTTGTGTCTTGTAATATCGTTCTTTACGCACGGCTCTTGAGCCGTTGCGAACAATACTCTAAACCATTATCGGTTCTCGAATGCTTCGGTTTTGCTCCGGTCTTGTTTTCGGTGAGAGTTAACCAGGTCCACGAAACAGCTGAAAAGCTTCATCTTTAGTTTTAAGGATGAAGACCCATACCTTCTCGGTGTAGTCGTCGATGATAGACATGAAGTATATCCCTCCTCTATGAGTACGAGTCCTGGTGGTCCCCACGAATCACTTGTGTACGCAATCGAGTGGCTTCTTAGATGTGTGATTTCGGTGAGAACTTCACCACAGTAGCCTTCCACAAGTACACCTCTGTTCGCAGAATTCTAATTTCGCGACTCGATCCCGCATAACAAATTTTGCTTGGACGGCTCTTGTAAGCCTCTTTCACTTACGTGCCCAGGTCTCGTATGCCATAATGCTAGTCTTGTCGGTCTCCGATTGAGCTGCATTTGAGTAGTTGCCGATGACGAGTTCTTCCGATTAGAGTATAACCCATTCTTTCGACCCCTTTCATGATGATGAGAGAACCTTTGACAACTACGATGCAACCATTCTCCGCCTTGAACGTGTATCCGCTTGACTCGCAGTACCTAAAGAGATCGGACTTCTTTTGAGCTCGGGAACGTACTGACGTGTTGAAGTATCCGCTTAGCTCCATCGAACATCTTTATTCGATTGTTCCGTTGCCAAGTACCTACGCAAGCTTTATTATCTCCAAGTAGTACAGACCCGCCGTTTGCCAGTTGCAGTGTCTCGAACCAATCTTTGTGAGGGCACATGTGGAAGGAGCACCCAGAGTCGAGGATCCACTCCTTGCTGGATTCTGATTCTGATATCACCAAAGCTTCTGCTGAATCATAGCCATCTGAGGCTACACTTGCTTCTCCGGAATCTTTAGGCTTCTCCTGAAAGCTTTTCTTTCTATCCGGACAGTTCCTCCTGAAGTGACCTTCTTTGTGGCAGTGGTAACACTTGTTAGATCTCTTAGAAGACTGACTTCGCTCTTCTTTCTGGATTTTGATCTGTTCTGATCGCCTTTGGAACTTTTCTTGCTCGGTCTTCCTCTAACTGTCAGACTGTCTCCACTGGCTTCTTCTTTCATGTCGTGCTTCTTCTGAAGTTCCTTAGCTTTGATCAGAGATTGAACCTCTTCCAAGGTAATAGTCTGTACCCTACCATAGAGCATCGCATCCCTGAAATGCTCGTAGCTCTTAGGAATAGAGTTTAACAGCAGCAGTGCCTTATCCTCATCGTCCATCTTGACGTCGATGTTTTCAAGATCATCATGATCTTGTTGAACTCGTCGATCTGCTCCGAAGCGAATTGTCTTCGTGCATTTTAAATGAGTATAAACGTTGCTTCGGAAAAAGTACGTTAGACGAAGATTTAGTCATATAAAGTACCTCGAGTTTGGCCCGAAGGGCTTGAGCGGTTGTCTCCCTCGACACCTCCCTCGGCACTTTGTCGCCCAGAACTTAGGATTATCAGACTGTGAGCCCTGTCCAGGATGACGTTCTTCTCCTTCTCGGTCAGGTCGGACGGCAGTGCTGCCGAACCTTGCAAGGCTTCTGCTACGCCCTGCTGAACCAGTAGAGCTCTCATCTTCACTCTCCACAAGCCGAAGTCATTTTTCCCCGTGAATTTCTCGATATCAAATTTAGCAGAACCCATTGTTCCGCCAAACAGCTTTTCACACCAAGCTGTAGAACTCCTTGTACTGCCGAAGAAATAGAGAGCCGAACTCCTTGCTGCAGCTTAGATATGGCTGGTTAAAGAATTCTTACGGGTTCCTGCACTGTTTCGCTGGGACAGAACAAGCTGCCCTCGCCTGCTATACTTTATGGATTTCTTCAAAAGCGGGATTGTCGTATGTTGTTACGCAAGTTAAAGAACTCTCGTATCGGAAGAACACCTATTCCCTTCGTTCGGAAAATTAAACTGTCGCGGAACTGTATGCTAGTCTCGTGCACACCGAACGCCACGACCTGCCGCGAACTATTTGCTCTTGTCGCACAGGCCGAACATCGCACCTAGAAGCCTCCACTAGCTATCGCAGAAGAATAGAACTCCGCCTAGCTCCTGAACCGAACTCCTCTGCCTAAATTTGCGAAGAACTTCCAGCCTCCTGAATTGCTTGTGTCGCAGATCGCTAAACAGACCTCCGCCAAGAAGGAACAATCAAAGATTCCCTGATTCCTCTCCGCATCCAGCCTTCCTCTGCTGCTGAAGCCGCAGGCTGCTTCGAAAGTGGTCTTGCGAAAAAACTGCTCGCAGATAGAACTCGCGCAAGATCGCGAATTTCTCTCGCTGTCTGGTCACAGAAGATGGCTTCCTCACCGCGAGCTCCCCAGTCGACCTGCTGCCTCGAACTAAAGCGCCGAACAGGGAGTCGCGCCTTTTCCTGTTCGCTGTCTGAACCGCCGAACTCCTCCGTGCTGCTGGACAGCCTAACTTCTTGATTGCTCCCAGCCGAACACCTTCAGCGATTGCGGGCTAAAGAATCCCGAACTCCTCCCTGTAGAATTGTCGAATTCCTCCAACCTGCACTTCCAGGGATTTAGAATTCCGAGCATGGGACTGCCGAATATTTCTTTCAGCCTTCCAAGAACCTGGAAGCCGAAACCCCTGCAGCCCGTGAAAAAGAATGCTGAATTTTTGCGGCCTCCTTGCTTGCGGTTCTTGATCGCCGAAGATCACCTTTGGCGAGACCTTCCAAGAAGAACCAGATTCTTCCCTCGCAAGGTTGCTTGAGTGCCGAGTTCCTCCCTTCTTCTTGATTCCAGCCGAAACACCTCTAGCCGAGAAGTGTCGTTCTTCCCACAGACGGCGCCAATTGTTGTGGGATAATCGTCGTTGCTAGAAAAACATCAAAGGAAAAAAGACAAGAAAGAACACAACAAGAGACACAAGCAATTTACGTGGTTCGATCCAAATGGATCTACATCCACGGGAGGAAAAACATCGTCGATCTTACTTAAGATATTTGCGAGAGAATACATAGCTTAAGATGAGCCCTCATCTTGAGGATCTTCTTGGCTCCCAAGACCCTTAGGATGCTCTCCTCACCTTGGCCACAAGCTAATCTCCCTCACTAGAATTCTTGGACAGAAATTCTCTCTAGGCTCTCACGAATCCTTAGCTTCATATCAATGTGCTTGGACCTTTCATGAAAGACCTGATTCCTAGTGAGATGAATAGTACTCTGATTATCCCACAACAGCTGTAATATCCTTAACATCTTATCTGTGATATACCGATTTTATATTACTCTTATATTACATAGACTTTAAGAAATCTTGCTGGTATCAGTTAACGCAATGAGATGGCGATTAGTGCTTTTTGCGGAGCATTATTCTACGAAGAAATTAACTGTCCATACTGAAGACTGCATGAGTTTCACAGTTTTGTTGAACTTTATTACAGTGGACAAGAGTACATTGGCCAGTGGCATATTAACAGAATTAAAATCAGAAGTTGGTGATTCAGATTGGACATATGTTGTCTTCGCTTCAACCCATCAGATTTGACCCACCTGCACCAATTTCTTTCCAACATTGAGACCTTCATATAGCTCTACGAAGGCTGAAGGAACATTCTCAATGTCATGGGAGATGTCTTCAACCGCATGCATTCTGCCATGTTGAAAATGCTCAGAGGTGACAGACACAAAATCAGGATATAAGTGAGCATAATCAAAACTCAAGTAGCCTGAAATGGTAATTCTCTTGTAAATCACATCCATCATGTCTATTCTGGCGTGCTTGTTCTTGTCGGTGTATTCTGAGATGGCACCGCATGCAGCAACTCGGCCGAATGCATTCATGTTAGCTATTGCCGCCTGTAGCATTTCTCCACCCACATTATCAAAGTAAATGTCTATACCATCTGGAAAAAACCTGTTAGCAGTGATACATTAGTGAACATTCAATGTGGCTTTATGCGTGGCGGAACAATGTTCAGACCTTCTTAGTGCAGACTTGAGATCAGGTTCTTCTTTATAGTTGAATGCATTGTCAAATCCCAGCTTCTCCTTCAGCAGATCAACCTACAATTACAGCACTGCTGTATTTAATTAAGGATTTAATCTCATGACATGAAACTGATGTTGGGAATTTTTTTTTTTCCTTTTATAGGATTTGAGTTTTGAATCCAAGAAATCAATTTGTTGCTTGTGACAATAAAACTGCATGTGATGTCGCCTATAATCAGACAGAACATGATCATTCAATAATTGTGTTATATTGGTAGGCACGTTTTTTAATTAAAAAATTTATATGAAAAAAATTTGTGGAGGGTATATAAGCTTTGCCTGATAAAAGCTGTCTATTCTCAAGCTATTTAAGGAAAAACGCACAGGGATGTTGTCCATGCACTAATTTGAGAGGCTTGTTAAAGTAGTGGGATATTAATTGTTATATTTGTAAGTGAGATGCATCTTTTTTAGGGCTGTCAAAACAGCTCGTTGTTCGCGAACAGCTCGTGTTCAGCTCGTTAAGAAGCTCGTATTCGACTCGTTCGCTAAGTTAACAAGGCTTAGCCAGCCGAACAAGAACAAAGATTTGTTTGTTCGTGTTCGATTAGTTTTAGCTCGAAATATCTATCCCTCAATTTTATATATATATATATATATATATATATATATATATATAATGAATAGTATTTTTAAAAAAATTAAAAGATTTATAATCAATTAAAATTATTAATTAAGTAAACATAATAAAAAATATTAAATTGGATTCAAATGATGTTTTAATATAAACTATAATTTTTAAATATTGACTCAACTCTTAACATCTTATGATTACGTGATTAGGATTGTCAAAACGATTCTTTCTTCGTGAATAGCTCGTGTTCGGCTCGTTGTTCGACTCGTTAATGAAGCAATGAACACCAGCACAACTTTTTTGGGCTCGAAATATAAACGAGCCGAACACGTGCTGAGCCTTGGCTCGCTCATGTTTGGCTTGTTTACACCCCTAATCTTTCTATCGGTAGGTTTATATTACCAGTGTTATAAGTGTAAATATTAAATTTTAGAGGTTAGAAATATGCATATATATATTTCACAAGAAAAAAAAAAAATAGCCGTAAATTACGTGAATTTTTTAATGGTAATTGTATAGCTGGGATTGAAAGGTACAGCTTGATTAATGATTTAGTAGTTTTTTCAAAAAATTGACAAAGGAGTGATGGAGGAGTCAGTAAACTATTCATTATTTTGTTTCAAAGGTGTCACCTTTGTCTTACTCCCCGCACATCCAACCACATAACAGCCGGCTAGTTTTGCATACTGGCCGACGAGGTTGCCGACTGATCCGGCCGCCGCCGACACGAACACCTTATCACCCTTCTTTGGCTTGCAGATATAAAAAAATCCTGCATATGCTGTAAGCCCGCTGGTACCTGCTCCAGGAAGAATAAGTTGTAATTAAATGGAAAAGTTAAGAAAAGGTTGAATCTGGGACAAAAGTTCTGTAGACCATAAGTTATGCCATTAGGGGTTCTACCCACCGAAGACGCTAAGATGGCGAGACAGTGGTAGCTGATCAATAACCTCGACCTTGTTGGGTTCCGGCCACGGGTTGAGAAGAGAGTACTCCTCCCAACCGAGGCGTCCAGTGACCAAGTCACCTTTCTTCCACTTGTCGTCGCCAGACTCCACAACTCTCCCCAGTCCATACGCATCAATCTTCTGCTTCCCAAAATAGAAAATAGGAGAGATTTAAAAATAAGAGGTAGTAGATGTCATAAAAGAGGGGCGAACCTGTCCTGGAGAGATGGCGGCCGATGAGATGGAAGCTTTCTGAGAAGCACTCTGAGCTTTCAAGCGATTGAGCTGGTATGGATCGATGGAGACGAAGATGTTCTTCACAATAACATCTTTGGAGCCTTTCTCGACCTCCAGCGACAGCTGCTCAGTTCTTAGCTCGAAGTCAGACTTTGATGGCTTGCCTTCGATATGGTGTTTGATTGCAACATATCTGTTCTCCACCTTCATCTTCAACAACTTGAGCAATAAGGGTGACCTCCTGGATTAAATAAATAAATGGAGGTTCGATCTCCGCTCTCGCTGGCCTGTATTAAATAAATAAATCGAGGCCGGCTTGGCTAAATTTTCAGAAGGAGCTCATTTAATTTCCTAACGTTGAAGGAGCTCCATTATTATTATTTTTGTAAAGCTCCATAAATCATAGGTACGGAATATGAAGATGGTATAAAAAATACAACAAATACAAACGTCCACATGGATACATTATGGACGCCAAATAATTACTTCTTAAGATAGCATTTGTTATATTAAAAAAATAATAAGAATAACATACATGCAATGACCCACTTCTATATAAAATAAAGTAGGAAAATTCACCTGCGTAAAATTTGTATGTGTATAACCCGAACCTCGAAGTAATTAGGGTCATAATATTACCGCACGTGACCAGACGGGAAAATGGTTTGCAGGACATAGAATAAAAAATTAGTTTTAGAACTCTGAAGATGAGAAATTTAAAACAAAAAAGAAGTAAGTTTGAAGACGAAAACAATATGTGACGAAGATGGATAGCAAACAACATATTGGCGATATCGGTGATTACTTCTCATTTTGGAAAGCTTGTAAAATGGTATTTTATAAAAGTAAAGTTATGCCAAGTCAAAAATTTATGTTGGGTTTTTTCTTTAATATATTGTATATACGACAGAGAAAATCAAATTTATGATTAAGGGCCTGTTTGGCGCAGCTGCAGCTTCTCAGGTTTGTAGCTGCAGCTGCAGCTGCGCTGCCCCATGAAGTTGTTGCGGGGAAGCAGCTGCGGGGAAGTTGGTTGTCTGTTTGGTTCAGCTATGTGAAAACAAGCTGCGGGGGCAGCTTTTTTCTGTAAAAATGACCAAACTGTCAATGTTTGTTAAAACTGTTAAAAAATAGTAATGTATTTATGTATATGAAGGTTTAATAGACGTAAAATTTTAAAAAATATTATGTATTAATTATTCATATGAATTAAATTGAAGTTTTATATACGTGTTTATGTATATTTTTTAAATTCCTATAAAAATATTTACAAGTATGATATTTTGTGTTTATATATATTTATATGAGAAATTTAAAAGTTTGATTGATTTACTACTAATATGACAAAGATAAAGATTCCAAATGAATTGAAATAACAAATGTCAAAATAGGTACTCAGATTAAAGCATGGATAGAAATACATTGCTATAAACCAAACAATATAAATAAACACAGAGGGACAAAGCAATTTACGTGGTTCTGTTAAACTGACCTACATCCACGGGAAAGGAATGATATTTCTTTATTACTGAAATAGAGAACATATACATAACTTCCTATTTACATAGCATTTCAAACTAACAGGAACACTCAACTCTAATTTACTGCAGGTTACACACCAAACTGCAGGTTAAACCCATTTCGAACCGACAAGAACCCCCTAATTACAATATGTGTTACAACAAACCGAAGACCCAAACTGCAAATTACTCCCAGATTGCAAATTGTTGTTCATTTTCCAAAAAGATGCATTTGTTGTTCATATGCTCTTGATGACAGAAAATTACAAAGGTTTCAAATCTGTTCTAACAAGCAAAATATATTAACTCCATAACAATTCCTTAAGTAAAAACTCCATATGCATTTGAAGTTTGGGAACAAAAACAGAAAGTATATAAACAAAGTATATTAACTCCTGCAGGGCCTGCTCAACCATTCCCAAAGTATATAAACTCCATACTGCAGGTGAAAAAGTGCAAGATGATTTTCATGCATCCCGAACAAGCAAAGACATACCTCCTAAATGAAAATTATATTAAAGCCTTAATGAAAATGATAAATCCTTCATATACTCTCCTTGACAGAAATTTTAAAACATGTCAAAATGATGAAGAAACTAAACCAACCATGCTCTTCATATGCTTTGCATAGGAAAAAAATTATGCAATGTTATCACTCCTAAATGAAAATAATTCTAAACTCATTTGATTCTAAGAAATTATAATAATTTAAAATAAGGATGTGGGATGCAAATATACAGAAATATACTAAGGTGGGACTGTATCACTCCTACAAATATCCAGGAACACATTAGAATCCAATTCTATAAGCAAGAAATTTCAATGAACAATGACACCCATTTATAAAGCCACCCAAACTTCATAGAGCTCATCCTTCATGGCAGAAACATATAGTTAAGGTGAAGATCTATAAATCTTATGAATATGGAATCCTTATGAATTTGGCAAATTTATCAAAAAGATTTTGCAATGATCTATTAATCTTATGAATATGGAATCCTTATATGCAAAGCCAACAATTGCAATTTTATGTATAATCAACAATAAACCATTTGTTTTGTTAAAGCCATTATATTAACCTTAATAAAAATTTTTCACCCACAACCACAAGGCAACCCCCTACATCCACAAATCCAATCCCTATATGAATTTATACAACAGGGCCTTCTTCAGCCATGAATAAAGATGAGAAATGAAAATTTTCTTAAGAAAAGGAAAGCCATAAGAACAAGGTCTTCTTCAGCCATAAAAAAATCCATTCGAATAGATCAATAAACCCGCAATAGATCAATATTATAGGACGATGATTTATAGTTTTCACAGATCCGAATGCGTAATGCTGCAGAGGAGAAGAGAGAATCGTGCAGGGGAGAAGAGATGTTTGCTGCGGGGGAGAAGACGATTCATGCAGGGCAGAAGAGAGATCCCCTTGAAAATTTTAACCCCGTTTGGAAGGAGAGGAAAATAGATCGAGATTCATCAAAACACGCGAGGAAGAAGAGGGGCATTACGGTTTACCTTCGAAGTAACGAGCTTGGTCGAGAAAGACGAAGGCGCAGGCGGCTTGTGATAACCTCTAGGGCGGAAGAGGAGAAGCTCGCGAGGGCAAGGGTAACAAAGTGAAATTTTTGTGGCAGCGAAGTGAAAGTTGGGGACCGCGACCCGCTTTCACCCCAACTTCAAGGTGAGTTGTCGCGAAGCTGAGACGCACATGCCCGCGGCTAAATAAATTTGCGGTACCTGGCCGCATCACCCCCTTTAAAATCCGAACCAAACAGGGCCTAAATCTTGTCTATTCTTTTCCATGAGTTGTTTGTTGAAGAAACACAATATAAGTCAAATTATGCCATAAATAAAGTTCATATACAACATGTAAAATGCTACTTTATTGTTTTTTAGCAAAAATATTCAGAAGAATATGGACCTAATTCTTTACGAAAAAAGCACAATACAAGTCAAATTATGCCATAAATAAAGGCTTTGCTTCAACAAGAACTCAATGCACATCAGGAAAATTTATGAAATATAACATGTCAGCATTGTTATAGCATTTAATAAGACTTTCTGCTTTAATACCATAAAAAAATAACAGACAACTCAATATATGGAATTACATTTATTCTTCCAACTGATGTTAAAAGAGTATACAAAAAAAATTTCTCAGAAATCAAAATTCCCAAATGAAAGACAACCATTTTAAACATAAATTGAAATATTACATAAGGTTTCTTTCTAATAATAAATGTTGTACATTTATCTACAATAAAAGTTGCTCGCGGAGTAAAAAATTTTGTATACTTTACTACCTTAAATTTTAGTTGGCTTTCATACTGTTGATAATGACATCTCAATGCACGATCGACGAAAAACCATGACTAACTGAAGTAACTGTTTCGAAAAAGGGTTGGTACCAACCTTAAAGTCTTCACTTCTTGCAGCCCTATTTGCTCCAACTAGAAGCTGACATAATAAAATTGGAGGAAGAGGAGCTCTCTTTGTGAGAAATCCTTCTTTGTGCACCAAAATCCTAGCTCGACAAATGAGGAAATCGCGCGCCGCAAAAAAAAAGAAAGCTTTCGTGGTAATATAATAATTACGCGGTACGTGGGCCGAGTCATTGTCTGGGTCATACCCAATCAAATTTTTCGCGCACGAATTTTCCTGTTTTATTTTCTATGAAAGTGGGTCCTACCCACATGGTGTTATGTTGTTGGCGTTCGGACGTAAGAGAACGTGCGAACATCATACGTAATATTTTTCGCTTCTTTAGAGGTGTGTAGCACTCTCTCCCCTCCCCTCCCTTACATGGATGGAGCTTCCTTCTTTTTCATTCTTCTTCTCTCTCCTATATATTTTTTTTCTAGGTGATTCTAATATTAATTATGTTAATTTTTATACTAATATATTATAATGCGAGTTTTTCTTTAAATTATTTACGATATCCTGAAATATTGCCCAATTTTTTTGAATTTTTTTTACTCATCATCATTATAATGCTTGCAATTTTCTTAAAATTTTAAATTATTACTACTATGTTGAAATGATGTATTGCTATCTGTAATTTATTTGATTTATTAACGACGTACTGAAATACTACCTGTTTTTTGATAAAAATTTTTATTTGACGTCGTTATAATGCCAGTAATCTTCCTAAAATTTTGAATTATTTATACTATGTTGAAATATTGCCCCAAATTTATTTAAGTTATTAACAACGTGCAATAATAGTGCCAATTATTTTCAAAATATTTTGATCGACGTCTTTATAATGCTCGTTATATTAATTAATATGTTACTATTGTATTGGTTTGTATGTATTCTAGAAACTGGATGGCGCGTGGCTACTATTTTGAAGGAGCTTGAAATAGTACCTCGACTGTTCCGTATAGTTCTTATACAATATTTAACATCTTAAAATTTTCAATTATTTTCTCTGTCTTGTACTGCTGCTCGTAAATTTTGTGGATTATTTATGTCACCCGAAATAATTATAATGAGTTATGCCATATTGAAATGCTACTCGTGTCGTCGGGATCTTCTCTCACACTTCTGTGTGAGCATGGTACGAGTAGTTTGGTTGTATATTAATGTGTTTTGTTCTTCAGTTGTTCAATTATATTTATGTCTATACTTCATTATTTCTTATAACGAAAACACAATAGAGTAATCCTTAGGATAGGGATATATGTGTATGAAATGTAGTACACTTGAAGTTACAAAGAACTTTGTCAGAAAGGTCTAAACTGACTAAGGAGAGCTAGAGACATAAACAATCTTTGTACCCCCTCCTCACCTGGAAGTTCTTATAGATACGGGTGTTTATTTCGTTGCGCTTATTAGAACACTTAACACTTTACATTCCACTCAACTTCTTAAAGCAAACTAAAATAAACATATCTATTATAGCCAAACACAAAAGAAATCTGAATTAAGTAAATTGTTACTTCTTTCTTGTGAGAACGGAAAGTACAATAATCCTTAGGTTAGTGATATATGCATATGAAATTCAGTGTCTTTGAAGCTATAAATGACTTTGTCAAAAAAGTCTAAACTGCCTAAGGAGAGGTTGAGACGTAAGTAGTATTTGTACCCCCACCTCACCTCACATGAAGGTTCTTATAGCAACAAATGCATTTTTTCATTGCCTAAACTGCCTGAGTTTTAGCTCATATAAATAAAATCAACTGCAGGATAGGACTTAATTTTAAACTATGAGTACAAACATGTCACGATAGTTAATATTTTTTTGATGGTAAGCTGCAAATTGCGGAAGACTTCACTCCCACTTATGTTGATGGGCGTAACCCGCCGCCTATCAAGTCTCACAGTTGATAACACTGTATGAATTGAAGAGAATAATACTTCGTCTACTGGGTACGGACAATTTAAGATATATCGTTAATATAGTTTGCCAGTTGTTGGTGAATGACAGTTTTACTGCAACTCAAGTCGATGATAATAAATGTTGTGAGTTTATGTTGTTATAAGCTACAAAACACATTCTAGTTATTTATGTCGAAGCTGAGCCATTACCTGTTGATGCTTCAGACATTGTTGGATCTTCGACTATTGCTGGTCATTCACACCCTTTGGTAGTGCATAATGAAAATGTCACCGAAAATTTTATGTACAAAAAAATTACATATATATAATTCATGTAACAATTAAAGGTCCGTAATATGAACTTTCTAAAATTTTGCGACTACTACTTTGTAGGCCAACTCCAATTTCTCTCAATACATATGTCATCGGGTTACATAATATACCCGACCAACCAGTGGATAATTATAGTGCACGTCGATCATTTGACCTATCACATTCATTCCATCCTTAAGTTAGCAAGAATGTTGAGCCGGTCACGCAACTAAAGTCATAGGGTATGCACTTGGATAATAACACATACGATTATGAAATGATGGATAGTGGCACTAATGAAAATTCGAGCGAGGCCGAGACAAATGAAGATTATAGTCGGCGAGATGGTGTGCTGAATACTATATTACCTGGACATGATTTATTGCTCCAATATGTAGTGTTAAATATAGAGATAATAGATTCAATGGTAGAGAACAATTAGTTTGTGAGGCCAATACGAACGACTGAAGAGTGGGATTCAGTTAAAGATTGTGATGCTCCTATAACTCAAGTACCCATACATGAAGATGATGTCATCCCATATGTACAATTTGAGAAAATAATATTCTCAAGTAAGGATGCTCTACATTGTGCTCTTAATGGTTGATCGATAATTATTAATGTTGAGTACATTAAAAGTACTTCAAATAAAAAAAGACTTACAGTTCGGTGTATGCACTATGACCACAATTCCCCTCTGTGCCATAGACATCTACACACTAAGAGAAGCCAACGATTAGGAGGTGCATGGAAAATATTTGTAATTGGGTCAACACATACATGTACTTGTCCAGTAATGTTAACTGGACACTGAAGTTACACTTCAAAGCTGCAAGTCTTGTAGTGGTGGCAAGAGAATGACAAGTTGAGTGCCAATGATTTATCTATGCATTGCAAATTACATGAATCAAATGTATTAGACACTTGAACTAAATAAAATTATACCACAATATTATAACTGTGTTGGTCGAGCGGTGTTCCAATACGTTTTTTTTTTCCTGTCGGTAAGATAAGTTTACATTCACGATTTATATATTACTGTGATAATTTTACTTTTCTTACTTATATACTATATATATATATATATATATATATATATATATATATATATATATATATATATATATATATATATATATATATATATATATATATATATATCTGGACAGAAGAATATCACTCTACAAGATGTTCGAGTACTCATTGGCATTAGGACAGATGATAATGCCCTAGTTGGACCTAATGTTGTTGGCCTTGGGTTGTGCTCGCCGGGTTGGCCTATTTGTTGTGATGAACTTTTTGGTGACTGTCCCAAAGATGAAGTTATCTATCACCACCTCATAAACCATAACATGACAAAAAATTTATATATGGGACAGTCACCGTCAGAGGCTATCCTACCATTACGTTGGCTCCACTCACAATTCTATATGGAGTCTTATATGGATTTACATCTATGTGAAATTTTGAGACATGTTAGGGCTTATATTTTGTTTATGATGAGATGTTTCCTAGTTACAGATATCTGTGGATCACATGTTCGCTTAAAATATTTACCATTATTGGAGGATTTGGATAATTTAGACTATTCGTTGGGTGGCGCCGTTTTAGCATATATTTACAGAGAATTGAATCTGGCAACCAACTTTACCCGTGCCATGAATATTGGATGTTTGCACTTGCTTCAAACTTGATCATGAGAGCACTTGAATGTTGGTAGGACCACTCTTCATGTTCTGGTTCCTCAGGAAGTAACAAACAAATCGCTCGAATTCATGTACGAATTTTTTTTCTTCATTTACATGACATTTTGAAACTAATTTTTTAGCTATATTCAACTCATTTGTCTAGAAAACGTCTAGGTGGGCCGAAGAATGAGTATGAGAAGTGTCGGTTCTAAATATCATGATGTATAAAGATGAACTTGATAGACTCAGACAGAGTACGATATATTAGTGAATTTTTATTTAATCTTGTATTCTTGTCTTAAATATTTATCAAATTTAATTTAAAATTTCAATCGCAGGTTATTTTTTCACCATATTTAGATGTAAATATAGTCTTGTTACATGACATGAACATAGATATTTAGACTGCCCGTGTTCCACTAATAAATTGGAAGCGTGTCCAGTGGAACCTTCCAGATCACTTTATGCAGCAGTTTTCTAGCATTTTTTAGCCCATAATCATTGAAACTATCGTAGAAGGTTTTAGAAGAGTCGATGGGTAGGAACTGACTGAGAGCAGTATTACAATATATACATCGAGATATGGAATAATGGTCAGACATATATTGTACCATTAAATCCACTACAAGGAGACATAGAGAATGAATTAGGTCATTATTTGTAGTAGTATGGATTTTGGGCATCGCTCTACTTAACAAAGCCTCCAACTTAGCCTCGTGATAGCTATTATGCACGATCACCAGAAGATGGAATAGTGGTATGTATTTGTATTCTCTTATAGCAACAACTAATTTCTTTTATTATAGTACATAATAATAATTTAAAGTTATCAATTATACAACTGGATTATTTCATTCGTAAAAAAGACATTGCAGAAAGTTTTGGAGGGGATCGTGTCGCAAGTGCTAGTTATGAAACAAGGTTATGACCAGATTCTGGAACTATCGTACAAAGTGGAAGAATCAGTACACATTGATTATATTGCATTTAATCGTCTAAGTGGACATGACTTTGAAGTAGAGCCGTCTCGTAGAATAGATGTTAGACCGCAAGACCCCCGTAGATCAACCTCTTATGCTCCACGTCGGGCATCTTCCATTGATTCGAGATGATAATCAGCAGATGCTCCAAGGAGATCTTCAGTTAATAGAACACAAAGATCGTTGTTTCAAAAGTCATTGGAACAACCTTATCCAGAGACATATGCTTAGTCTGCACAATCAGTATTTGTGGGACTCTCCAGTTATGCAAAACCCTCCAACTATGCAGGACAATCTAGCTATATAGAAGCCTTCGGCTATACAGTACCATCAGCATGTGAGTTTCCTTCATCTGATCTACTGTGGACAACTACTACTGGTGGAGACTTAGATTTAAACTTTTAGAACATTCTCATATATGTGCCCACTTCTAATGTAAACATGCATTTTAGTGCACCACAAATTTATTCTCTACAAAATATCAACGAAGAAATTTACTGGATGCCTTAAAATGCTACGAATGATACAACTAAAAGAGATGAAACTGAATAAGAATTTCAAGAGCATCAATTACGAAATTATTCACTGAGACCACCGCTCGATATACACGGGGCTCATACGCAATTCTATCCCGGCGTAGAACATAGTTTTTTTTTTTTTTTTTTTTTGTATGTATCATGTTACGAAAATATGTAAATATGAGATTAATTTTATGAATTTGATATTTTATTCGTTAATTTAATTTATTCAATTATTTTTTTGATTAATAAAAAATTAATTACAAGCCCTTCATTAATGTAAAAATTTCATTTTATTATTTAATTTTATGATAATTTATGATAATAATTGCTTTATATTAATTATAATCATGTTTTTTTTTTTTAAGGGACAATCGCTCCCTTCTCGAGCGTGTATAATAATTTATGAGAGCATGTATTATACACGCACGGAAAGGAGGCGTGTATGCTCCTTCCCACATATATGTATATACCCTTTATTTTTCTTTTGAGAGAGAGATCTACATACCTACCCCATCCAATTCTTATGTAGGAACATATTAAGCAACTATACATTTTACGTTGAGAGTGAAGTTTGGATAGTTGTGCTAATAAATAAGAATTGGGTGGCACTTATGCAAATGCCCCCTTTTTTTCCTAGGAAGTTTACATACATTCCACTTAATTCCAGCGTGAGCGAAGAAGCGAACCTCTACTCGGCAATGACATACATAACACCCAATTCTTATGTATTTATATATCTAACTTATAAACTATAATTTTTGCATTTATACCATCCAAATCTATTATATCACATAAAAATACCACAACTTCAACTTTTAAAAAGTAAAATACACCTTTTCATGTATAGGTATGGTGGCATATATGTAAAAGTTGAAGTCTAGATATATAAATACATGAGAATTAAGTGTTATGTGTATAAATCTTCCAATTAAATAGTGTTATGAAAGTAAATATGCAAAATTAAATATTAACCATCATAGCTTTCTGCAGGACAATTGCGTATGAATAATTTAAATGTAAATCCTGAATCAAATTTAATCAAGAAGATTTTCTTACAAAAATAAATATAATATATAAACAATCAATTAATCCTTATATTTATTTATTTCAAAATTATTATAATGAATAAAAAAATCATCCAATATTTGAACAAGGATATTTGCTTACCACACTGATAAAGCTATTTAAGTTAAACCTTTTGTTTAACATTAAAGATTAACAAATAAAAAAAGAACAATCATACTAGTTTTAATATCAATATTTCAATATTCAAGAAAATAGAAGTTCTATACATATGAAGCAAAATATACTTCATAAGTGCCTTTAGAAAAACAATCAAATAGTTAACTGTGCCACAGAATAAATTCTCTATTTTGTAGAGGAGTAAGCTGGAATCTCAGAAGTTAGGAAAATGTCTCCTTTTTGATGAAGCAATTTGTAGCTTATATGATCATATTTTGCTCGAATGTGGGGTACAATCTGGACTGGATCATCATTTGTGACCATGGATCATCATTTGTGACTATGTAAATGAGGGCCAAACAATTGAATCAAGTTATTCATGAACCTGATATAAAATCCACAAAAGGGATTGTTATAACGCTATTCATACTGAGAAAATAATGCACCTTGGTTCAACATGCTTTTGAATATTGATCATTGGATATAGATATGGACAAGTGGCCTGAGTGACAGTTATAATGCTTTTGAATTGAGAAAAGTAATCTAAGCTATGTTTATAATAGCATCTGAAAATCAGAATTTTGTTTATAGATTGAGAAGCTCTCCGTTTATATACCAGATGTCCAACTGCTCAAACTTTGTAAGAAAGAACAAAGCGGTGAGAGATTAATATCTTATCTGAAACAGGCAAACCTGTGGCTCATCTACTGTTCAAATAAAACATAAAGCAATGAAAGAAAAACATTCAAAGTGTGTGATTCATTGCAACACCTCTTGTTTGAGAGTTCTTTATTCAACGACCAAAACGTAATAAGATGAGTCTGTTTGTTCTCAATGTTATAAAAAAGTATTCTTTTCCTTGCACCTACTAATTCTCGAAAGGCTTGCGAGTTAAGTTGAAATATGTGCTAGGTAGCATATGCCATCAAAGAGAGTGCAATTGTGATGATGTCTCCACCGGCTCAAGGAGCAAAGTTTTGCAAGCAATATCTAGGGGTACTGAAATTCTAACTTGAGGGGTAAATAGATGTGGGTCTAGGTTGATTGGGCCGAAAAATGAGAATTCAATGTTTTTTTGGTTTTACTTGCATCATGTGCAAGTTTTTATCACTGTCACACTTAGAATTTTTACTTGCAAAAGAGTCTATAAGCACCAATTTAACACCATTGAGATTAAGAGAAAAGTCATTTCCCTCCATTATTTTCTTGAGATGTTGTCATCACCAAATACAAATTTACGCAGCACAATTATATTTTAAAAGAACATAATCTCTTTTGTATCAAATACAATAATCGAGAGAGCGATTTTGTAGTAGTCATTGGAACGAAAATAAGACTCAAGAAGAGAAATACTTTAGAGGCTCTAGTAAAACTATGAGAAGAGCATGAAGAATGACAAAACTCTCCGAAGGGTGACACTAAGATGTCCACTTCTTGGTCAAACCTCTTTTGTGATCATTACAAAAAGATTGACAACCATAGTAATTAAAAGTATTAGAAGCTTCGTCTAAAGCACTTTCCGGAGAAGTTTAAGACGTAGGACAAGGGGAAGAAAGAAACAATATCCATAGACTTGAACAAGTAATTGGAATAGGTTCAACATCTAGGCTCAAGTCTACACTTGATGACCATGCTAAGGGGGATAAACAGGAGAGAGGAACTTTATTTATGTACTAGAGCCATGGGTAACTACCAATGCTACCACTGACGTGGGGACTGAAAAGAATTTAATCTCCTCACATTATTAAGGGTTAAAGCCTATGAGATAAGTTGAAACTTACACACCACCACTTTTTTAGGTCTTGAAAGAACGAAGCTTATTTTTGTACTAGTTGAAGTATTTTTTTTCCTTTTTCCCTGATATAATAGATGTCGTGATCCGGCTCAAAGTCTTGGAATTTCCAAGACGAGAATAGAAGGTCGGCAATTAAAAAAAAAAATTATTTTCTATCACTAATAGTTTATAATTTAAATAAATTGAAAGAGCTACTAAGAAAAATAATTTAATTTATCAAATAAAAATTTACCTTTCTACTTGCTAACATCGTCTTCTGTACACATTCTTTCTCCTATTACTCATTTTCTAAATATGAAAAAAAAATGTTAAAACAACATAATGAATAATCTAAAATAACCCAGTGAAATACTTATACTTATAAACTAGAGCAACTCGAACAAAAGAGAAAAAGTTGTATATTGATCTTTCCTATTTAATTATAGAAACTTGTATAATAATCTAAATAGTGTATTTAAACCAGTTTCTTAGGAAACAAATCTAAATTTTTATATGCATTAACTTTTGATTTATTTTTGAAGGTGTAATATTTTAACTCTTAAGAAATTTCTTACTTTTAACTTATACATATGTTAAAAGCGTTGTTTAAACATAGCCTAACACACGCTGACCGATATACACCCCATCGACACAACTGAAACTGTAAACCGAATCAAGGGGCGACTCTCAATTTTAAAAAGTGCAACCTAAATAAATGAAAAGAAATGAAATTGTTTTTTTTGTTCTCTTTTACTGCACATTCTTTTACTGTTACAGTACTTTTACAAAAATAATTTTAAAATAATAATTATTGTAATTAAAACTATTTGCCCACTGAATGGTTTTAACTCAAACCTTAGTTGCTAATAGTTTTACAGGAAAATAACTGTAGACTGGATGGACCCTAGAGAGTATTTGTACAGACGTTGTGGAGTGCAAGTTAAAAGATATAGTGATTTAGCTTTTATTTCTGTTAGTTGTAAATATTTTTTAAAAAAATCTGTACGAACTGGTTATAACTTTAAATTCTACAAATAGAATGACTTTTTTTTGCTTTGAATTTTATTTTTTATTTTTAAATGAAATTGTTAGATAGGTTTTCTTTGTCCAGCAGTTAGTTCCTGTTTTGGTAATTCCAAGCTCCCGGGCTGAGTCGTGACAAAAATGGTATCAGAGCGATGGTTTAAGATTAACTAATTAAATATTAATGAAAAAGCCATTAGGACAATTACAAAGAAATTTATAATGATAAAATTGAAAATTTAAGTTAATTCTAAGTAATTATATTCATTCAGGCAAGAAGATGCACCCGAGATTATAAAAGAAGAGAGCTCGTTAGAAAATGAAGACGTATGATCACCTGATGTTAATGTTAATACAAATGTTTAGACCTAGATGATGACGGCGATGACTTAATTGAATCAGATCGCAGCCTGTTGAAAGTGATATAGTTGTAGACTAAATGGTCCTCCGGGAATACGTGTACAAGTGTCGTGGAGCACAAGCTGATATGTATAGTGACTTACCTTTCATTTTTTGTTTGATCTAAATATTTTAAGAAAATATGTACGAACTTGTTGCAACTTTAAATTTTACAAATATAATGACTCCTTTGTGCTTTGGATTTTATTTTCTTTTTAGGATGAAACTGTTATATAGGTTTTCTCGGTCTGACAATCAGTTTAGGCCTCAATAATTCCAAGCTCCCGGGCTGGGTCGTGACACAATCTCCTGGTGCTTTCTGCTTCCTTGTAAACATTCCCAGAAACTCATGATATTCATCGGTAAAAACCACATCTGTCTCTCCTTCGTCCTCTGCTACCATCGAATTTGCTCGATAGCCCCCTTTTCCACCTCTTCGACCACCACGACCATGATTACAACGTCCAAACTGTCCACACCTAACTGTCTCTCTCTCTCTCCTTACGTGACCTGGGACAAACCTTGCTTTGTGGCACTTTTGAGTCCCTCCCCGAACACCTATCATAACTGAGCTGGAGGCAGTCAAAAGGCTGATCGCTTACCTGAAAGTCCACTCGACTCGGAGTATAGCCTCATGCGACTCTCCTCCTGTATCATCGCATTGATGGCCTCATCCAGAGAAGGGATCGTAGCTTGGACTAGGAGGACTGAACTCCTCTGATCAAAGGTTGGGTTTAAATGAGTCAGAAACTGCATAATCCTCATCTATGCAAAGATCTCCCCCTTCTTATACCACAGATCATCACAGCTATACATCAAAGAGAAGTGATTAAGATCTGCCCACAGACGCTCTAGATCTATGGAGTACTCATGAATCGATCTATCACCCTATACCACAACCTCGATCTCAGGTTGAATCTAGAACACCATCATGTGGTTCTCAACTCTAGCATATATCTTCTTCAGCTTCACTAAAATGTTCCTCACCTTTCGAATGCCATCTACAAATGAGGCAATTAATGGAACCATCGAGTTGAGTAGCCAGGTGTAAAGCAAGGCGTGTGTGGTCCTCTACACATCCTCCTCAGCACTATCACTCTGTGGCGCGACCCCTGTCAGGTATCCCTCCAATCTCTTTCTTACTAGAGAAGCCTTGATCGATCGTAACCAACTTAGATACGTGCCTGATCCATCAAGCTTCAGATCCACGGGAGGGAAATCTAGCTTCACCAGTGTCATAGAAAGTGTTGAGGTAGTGGCTCCCTTTAAGATGCTAGCGTCCTATATGAGCCCAACCAAGACTTTCAAAACTTCAGGATCTATCTTCCCCAGAAGTTCTAGTCCTTTATCTCCTGCGCTATCTCTGTCTCCTGACATTCTCAATCACAAGGATCCAAGTCTAGATCACATGGATCACTCGTGACTTCCATCTTGAAAGTTCGTGTGATCCACTTTGCCTTAACCTATACAAAACTACAATCCCTCTATCTCGCATACAAAATCGCAGCCGCTTTGATCCTTTGCCACCCTATCATCGAGAGCAACTCCAGAACGAAGACCCTACTTTGCTACCTTCCTCACTCTCGAGTCGCACGCAAGACCGCACCAGGCCCACCTTACTATGCTGCAATTCCATGTCATTTCACCAACTTCGGTGGTCTTCGTATGCAACAGTCCCGAAATTGCCTTCTCAACTAGCTCTAACCGCGACTGCTTCGTGAGGAAGAAGCGGAAGGAAGACAAAAATTGGAGTTTCAAGTCTCTATACACCGATCCCGATCAACAGTTCGGTCATTGTCATCTGCTCTAGTAGTGATTGTTAAAATTTTATTTTTGGCTCACATTTATTTTAATAATTTATCAATAACTTATGTCATTTATTTTATAACTCATAATAACATAAGTTCTTTATTTTCTTAACTCATAACTTATGTTATAATAAATGTTAACTTATGTTATTTTTTTTTATAACTCATGATAACTTAAGTTATTTATTTTCTTAACTCATAACTTATGTCATAATAAATTATAACTTAAGTTATTTATTTTCTTAACTCATGATAACTTAAGTTATTTATTTTCTTAACTCATAACTTATGTCATAATAAATGATAACTTAAGTTATTATTTTTTATAACTTATGAAAACTTATGTTATTTATGTCATAACTTATGATAACTTATGATATTTATATTTATAGCTCAGGTAACCCCTAAAATGAATAGAAGTTACTAACTTATGTCATTGATTTTAATAATAAAAATCAATTAATTTATTAAATTATGATAAATCATATTGGTTAGTAACCCCCTTGATAGATGATGGTTAAATAGAGCATAATTTAGAGAATGGGTCATCTATCTTCTCAACACACACCGTACATTTCCCTCTATCATAAAGTATAGAAAGTTTCAAGGGATTAGAGAGAGAAACTTCATCATGAATACATATATGTGTTATTTTATTATAGATATGTAAAAATCATAAACTTAAAAGATCTTGGCTATTCTGTATTTTTAGAATTTGTCATAAAGTCTAAACATGAATTTCTAACATGTGGTATCAGAGCTTTGATTACCAAATTTATGATTTTTCATATAATTTTATTTATGTTAATTGTATTAAATTTCCGATGTGAATTAGATCACTAAAGTAAATTGATGTGATTGAAATTATTATTTATTTGATGTCGATGTTATGTTTAATTTGTTAGTCATCAAAGTGACCAAATTAGTAAATTTAATAGACGTCAAATTAAATAAATTCAATTACTCACGAGCTTGCGATGCTTGTTATGAAATAATTTAACATTTTATTATGAAAATATTAAAATTCATTAATTATAAAATATTTCTGAACGCCCAAATGTTGATCATTTGTTTTATAATTTTTGAATATAATTGTAGTCTATCTATATACTTAGTTAAGATATGTTATATATCCAAAAATAATAGACATTTCTAATTTGAGCATAAACAATTACTAATTATTAAATTTAAGTCAAACATCAATTATGTTTATTATAGTGTATTATTATATCATTCAAAGGAGATTTCAGTACACTATTATTATTATAATTATTATTTTAATTTGATTTTATATGAATATCTATGTAAGTTTAATGTTCGAAGCATTAATGTATGAGCATGTTTTATTTATTTACAGTAACTACCGTTTCTTTTCATTCGCAAGCTACATTTGTTCAAACTTTCAATAAACTTAATTTCTCTGAATGGCGCGAGCAAGTCCAGTTTCACCTTGGTGTTCTGAATCTTGATTTGGCACTCACGACTGAGAAACCCCCTGCTCTTACTGATTATAGTAGTGTCGAGCAAATATCTTTCTATAAATCTTGGGAAAAATCAAACAAATTAAGTTTAATGTTTATGCGAATGACTAGCAGATAATATAAAGTGCACATTTTCTAACACTGAAAGTGCTAAAAAATTTATGAAATTTGCTGAGAATTGTTCCCAGTCTGATTCTGCTGATAAGTCTCTTGCTGAGACACTATTGAGTACATTAATCAACATGAAATTTGATGGTTCTCGTACTGTGCATGAGCATGTCGTTGAAATGACGAACATAACAACAAGACTTTAAGACCTTATGAATGGAAGTGAATGAAAATTTTTTTTTGCAATTTATCATTAAATCCTTGTCTCCTGAGTATGGTCCATTTCACATAAACTACAACGCTATGAAAGATGAGAGGAATGTGAATGTACTACAATGTATGCTCATTCAAGAGGAAGCAAAGCTTAAGAAATGAGCAAATTACTCCATTAATCTCATGGGTCACCAAAGAAGAGCTGTAAAGAAACTTTGGAAAGAAGAATGGAAAGGGCAATCAAGGACCACTAAATTTGTAAATAGTTGTTTCAGTTTGTTTAAACATAATCATCTCATAGGTTTTGGTATTCTATATAAGCTTAAACTTGATAACCTTTTCGCTGAGACTCTGATGACTTTGCATCATAATATTGGTACTAAATGTGATTTTATGAATGAAAGTTCAACTTATTTGTGGCATAAACGTTTGGGTCATATATCCAAAGAAAGAATTGAAAGATTAGTAAAAAATAAAATCCTTAATGAATTGGATTTTACTGATCTTGGCATCTGTATGAATTGTATTAAAGAAAAATACACAAATCACACACTTAAGAAAGCCGCCAGAAGAAGCACACAGCTCCTTGAAATTATACACACTGATATTTGTGGACCTTTTGATGTTTCATCTTTTGGTTGAGAGAAATATTTTATCACCTTTATTGATGATTTTTCACGTTATGGGTATGTCTACTTATTGCATCAAAAATCTCAAGTTATAGATGCATTAAAGATGTATATAACTGAGTTTGAGAGACAATTAGACAGAAAAGTGAAAATTATCAGGTCTGATAGAGACAGTGAATATTATGGAAGTTATAATGAATATGGACAATGGAGGTCTATTTGTTAAATTTCTTTAAACTAATGTACATATGTGCTCAATACACTATGACACAAACACCACAACAAAATGGTGTTGCAGAAAGACGAAATCGTACTTTAATGGAAATAGTTAGGAGTATGATGAGTAATTCTTCTTTACCCTCATCATTGTGGATGCATGCTTTAAAGACTGTTGCATATTTGTCAAATATGATTCCTAGTAAGGCAGTTCCAAAGACTCATTTTGAACTGTGGACAGGAATGAAACCTAGTTTAAGACACCTCCATGTTTGGGGTTGTCCAACAGAAATAAGGATATATAAGCCACATGAAAAGAAACTGGACTCAAGAACAATCAGTGGTTTTTTCATTGGTTATCCAAAAAATCTAAAGGGTATAGATTTTATTGTCCTAACCATAATACAAAATTATTGAAGCTGGAAATGCCAAGTTCATTGAAAATTGTGAATTTAGTGGGAGTTTGGAACCATGTAAAGTGGAGATCCAAGAAATTAGGGTTCAAGAGTCCTTTACCCAAATTTTCTTCTCAAGTTGTTATTCCTACAGTTGTTGAACTGTTTGACAACTTACAGAAACAACAAATAAATGATCAAACACCTCACAATGAAACTGTCACTAATGAACCTACATTATATGAACCACATGAAGTAGCATCTAGAAAGTCTCAAAGACAAAATGATCTGCTATTGTTGATGATTATGTGGTTTATCTACACGAGTCTGAGTTTGAATTGAGAGTCAATGAAGATCTAGTTTCATTTTCACAAGCCATAAAAACTGAAAATTCTTCTAAATGGCTAGATGCAATGAAAGATGAGTTAAAATCGATGGATCACAACAAAGTATGAGATATCGTTGAATTGTCTGAGGGTTGTAAAAGAGTAGGGTGTAAATTGGTCTTTAAGAGTAAGCGCGACTTGAATGACAATATTGAACGATATAAAACCAGACTTGTTGTCAAAAGTTTCACTCAGAAAAACGGTGTCGACTATAAAGAAACATTATCTCCGATTTTCTAAGAAAGATCCATTCAGAATTATCATGACACTATAGCTCATTTTTATTTAGAGTTACACCAAATGGATGTGAAAACTGTCTTTCTGAACGGGAATTTAGATGAAGAGATCTACATGAGTCAACTTGATGGAATTTCGATTGAAGGAGAGGAACACATTGTGTGTAAACTTAAGAAATCAATATACAGACTTAAGCAAGCTTCCCGGTAATGGTATATTAAGTTCAATGATACAATCATGCCCTTTGGATTTAAAGAAAATACTGTTGATCGATGTATATATCTAAACGTCAGTGGGAGCAAGATCATATTTCTTATTTTGTATGTTTACGACATCTTGCTAGCTACTAATGAGCTTGGTTTATTATATGAAACCAAGAATTTTCTCTCTAAGAACTTTAAAATGAAAGATATGAGTGAGACATCATATGAGATTGGAATTGAAATATTTTGTGATAGATCACAAGAATTGTTAAGGCTGTCTCATAAAACATATTGAAAGAGTTCCTAAGAGATTTAATATGGAAGGGTGTGCAGTAAGTATTGCTCCAATTCAAAAAGGAGATAAATTCAGCCTTATGCAATGTCCAAAGAATAATTTGGGACGTAAAAAAATGGAAGAAATTTCTTATACAACTATCGTTGGACGCTTAATGTATGCTTAGAATTTTACCAGACCAGACATTAGCTTTGTTGTCTGGATGTTGTGCAGGTATCAAAGTAATCCAAGAATAGATCATTGAAAAGCTGCAAAGAAAGTTTTGAGGTATCTATAAAGAACAAAGGACCACATCCTCACTTATAGAATATCTAAAGATCTTGAAGTGATAGGATATTCAGATTCAGATTTTGCTGGTTGTGTTGATACCAGAAAATCAACATTTGACTATCTGTTTCTTTTGGCTGAAGGAGCAATCTCATGGAAAAGTGTGAAGTAGACTATCATAGCTGCTTCCACTATGGAAGCTCAATTTGTGGCTTGCTTCGAAGCTACAATTCAGGGTTTATGGCTACGGAATTTTATTTCAGGACTTAGAATTGTTGATAGTATTGTCAAGTCGCTGAAAATTTATTGTGATAACTCCGCAACAGTCTTCTTTTCCAAAAACGACAAGTATTTTAAAGGTGCTAAACACAGAATTAAAATACCTTGTCGTTAAGAAAGAAGTTCAGAAACATATGGTGTCAATTAAGCATATTAATGTCAATCTCATGATTACGGGTCCTTTAACGAAAGGGTTGTCACCGAAGACATTTAACGAACATTTCATGAGAACGGGCATTACCAAAATGCTTTATTAGTTTTATGCTCTTCGTACTTTGACACATTGAGATCAATTTTTCTTGTTTCTAATATTTATAAATATTATTTTTATCGTTAGTATACACTTTATGATGCATGATTTTTAACAATATTTGCCTTTTAATAACTGTTAATTTTTATTATGCTAAGTATGTAATTGATATTGTGATACATGGAAGGGACTGTGTCGATAAATTGATACATAACTGCTATGATTCATTTTATTTCATACTTATTAAATAATTTATATCTAACTAATATAAAGAAGAATTTATCTTACATTTTGTGCAGTATGTTATGCACTATTAAAATTAAGTGAGTCAAGTGGGAGAATGTTAAAATTTTATTTATGGCTCACATTTATTTTAATAATTTATCAATAACTTAGGTCATTTATTTTATAACTCATGATAACATATGTTATTTATGTCATAACTTATGATAACTGATGATATTTATATTTGTAACTCATGTAACCCCTAAAATGAATAGAGGTTACTAACTTATGTCATTGATTTTAATAATAAAAATCAATTAATTTATTAAATTATCATAAATCATATTGGTTAGTAACCCCATTGATGGATGGTGGTTCAATAGAGCATAATTTAGAGAATGGATCATCTCTCTTCCCAACACACCTCGTGCATTTTCCCCTATCAGAAAGTATAGAAAGTTTCAAGTGATTAGAGAGAGAAAGTTCATCTCTTTAAGATCAAATTTTTTAAGACTAATTTTTATCATCATGAAAACAAGTATGTGTTACTTTATTATAGATATGTAAAAATTATGAATTTAAAAGATCTTGGTTATTATATATTTTTAGAATTTGTGACATAAAGTCCAAACATGAATTTCTAACAGTGACTACTTCGCGAGGACAAAATGGAAGAAAGACAAAGATTGAGAGTTTTAGGTCTCTATAGGCCGATCATGACCTTGTCAAGGCTATCCCGCCATTGGCGTCTCGGTTAACTCTAGTTACGGCTGCTTCATGAGGACAAAGTGGAAGGAAAAAAAATGCTATGGCTCAACTCCGATGCCGGATAAAAAAATTGCTCTGAAAAATCTTAGTACATTACATTAATGACTCGGGCTTCTATAGTGTCTTACAATATTTTTTACAAATAAATCACTATACTTTATTTACAAACAAAACCATAAATTAAATATAAATCTCAACCCTGAGAGGAAGGCAATCGAGAAAGTGATATTATTAACAAAATGTTACTTTGGTCCAGAGCTTCATAGAAGCACGTCATTATATGAGGAGGTTGATCCAAAAATTCTCACTTTTCTATCACCTCTACTCTCCATTTGCTAGGGCGGTAAGGCTAACCAAAACTTAGTATGCATGAAAAAATATGAAGACACGCTCCTCTTGTTGAGAAGGAGAATAAGCGAAGTGCTTATTTTAGCCTTGCCACAAAGACCTTATGAAAATGAAATTGAGACATCATGGTACATTTTTGGGTTAGCTCTCATGCAAGTGGGGTAGCATGCAACAAATTAGTCCAATTCTTTATAAAGCGCAAACAAGAGATTCTCCATATGATCAAAAGTTATTTGTGCTTCAACACAAAAAATGAGCCAATAACTACCTAATCAATAGGGGAAGAAAAATGAGAAAATTTTTCTATCCGGACTCCGAACGTAGAGCTATGTCCGGAACATATCAAATATTGTCACGTGTCCTATACTCGGCCCACCTCATAATGGATCTGTGGAAGTTATTAGAGGGTTATTGAGGGTTAAACCGCGGAAGTTATTAGGAGGTTATTGCGGGGTTATTGGGAGGTTATTGCGGGTTATTGCGGGAGTTATTGAAATGGAACCGCAGAGGTTATTGAGGGGTTATTGTCGGATTATTGTGAGGTTATTGGAGTTAATAACTCGATAAGATTGAAATAACCCTATAATAACCTAGTAATAACCTCCTAACAACCTCCGCGGTTTCCACTCCAATGGAACCGCAGAGGTATTGGGAGGTTATTGTCGGGTTATTACGGGATTATTAGAGTTAATACCCAAAAAAAATCAAAATAACCCCCTAATAAACTCCGCGGTTCCACTCCAAAAACCTCCGCGGATCCATTATGAGATGGATCTGGTGTCGGCCGCATGACAATATTTGATAGGACTTCGGACGTAGAGCTAAGTCCGGACAGAAATTTTTTTTAGAAAAATGTGACTGACATTGATGGCAAGCCTATTCAATACATCTAGATAAAATCAAAACATTAATAAGCCCACCATACGAAATGGATGACTCACTAGCAATCAATAACCCCCGCCATAATATACAAGAAATGTGTTCAAAATAACAGAGAAGATATGCCCTTCCGGTCCATAAAGGTATAATTGACCTTGCATGAGGAATATAAGTGCTCCTACAATAATGATAAGAGCCTCAAAATGCCTATGAAGGTGAAAAAAAGGGGATAATTGTCAAAGAAGAACTACCTCACAAAGGGACACAACATTGTTTAAAAAGATGTAAATCATTAAAATGAATAAGAGGGGCACATACAACTATGGTAGCTGAACACTTTGGTGTCTCAAAAACTCCTCCAAACTGATAATGATATGTGCCCAGGTCATGCATACACTTTATATGGCGAGATTCAACAGAGGTGGTGATTTTATCATGCGTTAAAGCCATCTAATCCAAAACAAGACTTCCACATCCCTTTGTCACTTCTAAATTGACCATGAATAACATCATCAACAAAGGATTCACAAGAGTCATAATTATTTGCTTCTTGTGACGAGTAAATTTTCCAAGCTACAAATACTCATGTATGCAAACAAATACCCACTTGCTAAGATATGGCTTGATTATTCTTTTGTAATCTGTCACTCTAAAGCTACTTTATGCTATGGACACCACTTTGAAGAGAAGTGCAACTCTTTTATGCATTAATGTTGACCTCATTTTTGTTGAGGTTTAGTTTTCCTCCTAGGATTTAGGGTTCTAGCTTTAGGAGCTTCCCCGACAGTCTTAGATTCTTAGCAATGGGCCCACCTCATTTTTAGAATGCTCGAAACCACTTCGACACTCTTTTAGAGTCCCGGACGGAGTTCCTGATCTCTAGCTCACGGCGAGTGAGGTTGGAATTAGCGTTGTAACTCCAAATTGAGTTCCTATAGGACCACTGGACCTTAGGATAGCCTCGTGCACATTTTCTGCACTACCGAGCACAAATTCCTCGAGCCACGGCCTCGACGCTTTCAACCGCCTCGCAACGGGTCAAGATTGAAGCCAGAACGCCGGACGATCGACGTCGAGTCGAATTTCGAAAATGCCGGATTTGACGCGCTTTCGACGCGACCGCCGACGAGGTTGCCCGAACGACCTCGGATGACGAAACGGACTGCGTTGTTGCGTCTGGAACGTCGTTTCCGCCTAAAATTGATATTTAATTTGCGACGATCGCTTGCCGGAGCGGAAATTGCAATTTTTGGCTTATTTTAATAAAATTAATTATATATATATTTTTTAAAACCTATTTTTCTATCCTAAGCCCTAACCCTTACCCGTTCGATCGGCTGGCTCTCTCTCTCGCTCGTTCGATGAGAGTGCACGTTCCCTCCTTCTCCCGCGCTCGAGCGCGTCTCTTCCTTGTAGCCGTTGCCCTCTCGAGCCCCGCGTGGTTCTCCCCATACCTGCTCGAGTGTTATCCTGTGCGAGGGTCACCTCGCGTGATCTCCCGCGCGCAGCTCTGTCTCCCGCTCGACTCTTACCTGCGGCATTTTGTCGCCTTCTTCCTGACTCTTCCCCACTTGCGCCCGGCTCTGCAGGTAAGGGGCGGCCCTTCCTTTCCCTCCTTTGCCTATAAAGGCCCTGTTCTTGGATGGATTGAGGGTTGGTTGGTTGGGTTGTTCGGTTGCTTGCTTCCTCTTGAGAAATTGGTGTTGGAGTGGAGCATGGTTGTCTTTGCTTTTTCTTGTGTGCTCTACACTACCTGGTATGCCTCCCTTCCTTCCCCTCCTTCTCTGTTTGGCTTGAGGTGGCTGCGGTTTTCTGCAGTTGGTTGGGTTCTCCCTGCTTGTTGTTTCGGCTGAGCATTTGTATGCCATGGAATGTGTTATCTATTTGCTTAAGTGATGGTTTCTTGCTCCCCGTTTCTAGTGGCATGCTAGTATGATTGTGGTATTAAGAGTTGGGGGACATTTTACTACTCAAGCATGTTAAAAAATGGAAATATGAGCATGTAGTAGGTTTGGTTTTGATGGCAAACTATTGGCTCCCCTTTGCAAGTGTTTCGAATAGGGCTCTCCACTTTTTTTTTTTATGAAACATAGAGGAGCCTTTTTGTTTCTTTCATATGCATGTGGAGCTTGTCTTTTGCTCCTTTTGGCTTCTTCTTCATTAAAGGCATATTAGAGAAAGTTTAGGTTGTTTTAAAGGAGCCCCACACTTATTTTCGTTTGAAATACATTAAGGCTTATGCTTGGATATGTAGGATGTATGGAAATGCTTGTTCAAGCTTTATGTTTAGCTGAGTTTTTAGCCCTGTCTCGACTCATTGTGATCTTGTTTAAAAGTAAATTCTATTTCATTTTAAAGAGAGCTTTGTTGGGCTGTCTTGGTGGCTTTGTATTCTCGGTCCCGCCCTCCCCTGTCGCTCTCGGTTTTGGGGCTTCGTGAGTCCCGCCGTTGTTCGGTTTCGCCCACCGGAGCTTTCTTGAGCCGGCCTCGTGTTGGGGGCTGCTTTGAATCGAAGTTCGGCTGTTTATTTTTCCAGCCTTGTGGTGGTTTGGGTTGATTTCTTCTATTCTCCCTAGCCTTGGCTTCATATTGGGAGCTCGTTGTGATTTAAAATCGGATTTATTTTTGTTTTACCGTAGTTGGTTTTGGCTCTTTAATATCCCCGGTTTTTTTACCCTCGTGCTCGAGACTCGTTTTGATTCAAATTGTCGGGTTGTCTTCGAGCCCTGCCGTTTTCTTGGTTTTGGGTTGAGTCGAACCCTGCTGCTGCTCGGTTTTTGGCCTTTGGGACTCTCTTGTGCTGGGCTGTGTGTTAGGCTGTCTTAGCTTGTGTTTGGGGTTATTTCTTTGAGCCTTGTGGTGGCTCGGCTGCACCCTTGTTTGTTTATTTAGTGGCCCGGCTGCACCTTTGTTTGGATCTCAATGGAATTTATCCTTTTGTGTATTTATGAGGAGCTGGAATTGATGTGGACGGCCGGTTAAAGCTTGGCCGTGGCAATTTAGAATGTGTTTGGTGGGGGGTTTTACTCCTTGTTGCCTCCTTGGCCGTGGGCCTCTCTTCTTGTTCTTGCCTTGGCCGAGCCTTGAGATGAGATTTGATGGATATGGTGATGTTATTTTGCTTCTTGCTACACTTGCTTATGAAATTGATTTAATGAAATTTGGAAGAGCTCCCTAGCTTACTTGTGGGAAATAAATCGGGCACGATACTCGAGACACTTTTCGGAGGATTTATTTGGTGAAATTGATGCTAGTTTGGTGGCTTATGGCTCATCCATTCTCTTTCTTATGTATCAAAAGTTTATCGATTCTCCTATCGCTACGACTTGAGTCCCGAGCCCGTGGGAGAACGTACCGGGAAGTGTGTGTCGTGAATTGAAAAACAATGTGGGTACTTAGAGCTTGGAGGAATCCCGAGCGATGGTCCGCAGTCCAGGAATCGGTCGGCATCTTTTGGTCATGATTTTACAAGTTATTTGGAAAAGGGAGTGCGTTCCAGGGGTCTAGTCCTCATCCTCTCCGAGAGTGTCGAGGTGCCTTTAGGTCCTTTTTACGGGACATGTGAGGTCTGGTCGGAGTCCGGGGTGACTTACGTGTTTTTCCGATTATTGGAAATCGACTTACTTCTTTTCGAAATTGTGTTAAGTGAGCCGCTTTCCGTCCTCCTTTCCTCGACCTCTCGTCCCTAGTTTCACCTTGTTTTCGGCTCAAAGCGCACACCTACGGGGGACGTGTAGGTGTGCATATATAACCTCCTCGGGTTATATATGGGGCCATCGAGCAAGACTCGTAAGTGCGGTGGGGACATGGATGAGACTCGCAAAACGAGAAAATTACGAGAATCATAGATGGGGCCGCCCGACTCGGAGACTCCGTAGAGAGTAGAGCGAGAATCACGGAACCGTTCGACCGTCCTCGGGGTTTCTACTCGCCGACGCTCTAATGTTCGTAGACCTACGTCCTATTAGTGATACTCAACCGCGTGATCGAAATGTTTTAAAACAAAAAATACATATGTTCGAAAAATACAAAATTACCTCCACTACTATACGAACTTTACTTACCTACGATCTTGCTTGCATGAAAACCAAAAAAATGAAATGTGTGAAAATTTATAAAGTGTCCACGGTTGGCTATTCGAGCCGGATTAGGATCGCCTTCCGCGAAGGTCTGGCCTGCAGTAGTCGACACTCAAGTCCGGATATTAGCACGAGCTCCGAGTCTGAAACACCACCGTGCTTACGGGTCTTTCTTTCCAGAGGCCCATGCTTTCTTATGGTTAGCCATGAGTTTAGCGGGTCGTCTGTGGGTTTCTCACGGTGCTTTTTGCAGTTGTCTACAGTTTTGCTTTGTTTTCGTTTGTGGCTTTTCTCGGAGTTTTCTACGGACGTTTCTTTTCTTTCTTTCCCGACTTTCTTAGTCCTCTTCTGTGATTTTCTCGTTTTCTCGCAGTTTTCCTTATTTTTTATCGTTGAGTTTTCAGTACTTTACTTTTTTTCGTACACACCATAAGTACTTCGCTAAGCTAGTGTTGTTTTCGCTTACTACTTCTACTCCTCGCTCTTTTGGTATCGATAAATCTGCTGCAGAAATAAGAAAAATATAAAGAAAAAATAAAATAACAATAAACGAGTAACAGCACGTCGAGGATAAGCAAAGCATACGGTACTCTCGCGATGCTCTTTACTTTCCTTATCGTTATACTGCTTAAGCATATTTTACTTTTCAAAGACATACTCCTCGCTAGTTGCTAGCACGTTTACTTTCGGCGCATATACTTGCTAAGCACGTTTTATATTTCCTATACTTTCTCCTGCTCAGCATAACCTGCTTGTGATACTTGCTTCCTGTCTAGCTTGCTATAAAGCATATTCCCCGCTTACTTGTTTTCCGCTTTCTTTTGCTACTCTCATCATCACAGACACATTCACTTGTAATAAAAATGAAATAAACGACTTGCATGCTAACTTTAACTTAAGACTTTAAATCTAAACTGCGATCCTGCTACGACGTGGAGCTTGGAGCACGGTGGGCAAGCACGACCATCTTCTTCAAGAAACCCGTGTCGACATCAGCAAAACCCCTTCTTTAGTTTAAATAACAAGCCCTGAGACTTCGAGCGTAGTTCGCCTAGCGCGACATAAATCCTCACTCGTTCTTTTAGGCTTTCTACAGACCCTCCCGCGCGATATAAGCCCTAACTCGCTTAGGTTTCCGAGGTTGTCGTCCGATACGACGTAAGCCCTCCTATCTTTCGGGTAGTTTGCATAATCGTGACATTATGCAAACGTAATTCCTATAATTAATTTGCGGGATCGAAATTAAAATAAATCTCTTTCCAAAATTTAAAGCCCAACCATAGGATGAGTCCGGACGTTATCGAGCGTCCTCCTCGAGATCCGCGACATCCCCTACCCTTCTCTCTTCGACTCCGTAAATAACCTGTTCCGCATCGCGCCTTTCACCTATCGGATTTCCTACTACCAAATTTCGTCGAAAACCCTACCTTTTCGAATTCGTGAAGATAAAACCCGCGATCTAAATCGAGAGTTCTCTCGAGTGACTTCGGTCATATGAGGGGTAATTAACTATAGTGGCTTGCCTCATAGTGAGTTTTAAAGACCTCGGATAATATAAACCCTATTTAATTCTTTTGTATTAAATAGGTGAATTCATCGGTCCACATAAAGGTTCGTAGACTCGTAACGGATGTCATGAATTTTGTGGTTTATTTGATCGAGCGATATCGTCGAGTAGGGTGTCTATTCTTCGAACGTATGCGTTATTCGCGATATTATGCTCGTTCATCCAAACTGCTAAACGAATGAGATCCGTCCTTTCTCATTCTAATATTTTAAAATTTAAAAATCTTATTTTCAAAACTAATATACATATATCCATTAAATTAAATCAAAAAAGGACACAGCTCTTTAAGCGGCCGACAATTAACTAAGGCCAAATTGAGGTCCTTAATTATAAGATGGTGCATTTTTTTAGTGGCTTCAACTACTGCATATAAACAGGATTAGAACCACCCATAAATCCAATTTGCTTTTAGCTATGCCATACATGACTTCATCCACCAGGATCCGTTTGAAGCATGCTTGGGTTAACTTCCTCAAAGCTATTAGAGTTTATCATTTGATATAATATCAATAATGAGTTGAGACAGTGCTGGTCCAGCAGAAGCACAATAATTTTCTTGAGGCAATTAGATGGATGCATGTGGAGGTGGAGAAGGAAATGTGTAAATCACAATAAAGCTGTAAACATCAGCATGATCATGTTCATGTTGAATTATAATATTAAAAAAACTCTCATTTAAAACTACGGCAGAAAAAAAGTGCCGTAGAAAAGAAGGAAACTCGAATAGATTTGATAGAATCAATTCTACATTAACAAAAAGATAAGTGACAATGGAAATCAAGTGGATCCTCCCACATTGGTTGGAATTGATAATTCCCTTTATAATAATGAAAAGAATGCTGATTTGAATTCCCAAATATTCCCTTCCCTTTAGTAATTGATCCCCACAAAATTTTTTTTTCTCTTGATTGGAAATTATCAAGCCCTCTTCTTTGGTTGCACACCAATATATTTGAATGATTTTTCCCTCTCCTAACTACCCTAAATAGCTGGATAGCAAAGAGAAATTTGTTAAAGCACAGCAGAAAAAAGTTTAGCGGTTACTGGTAAAATAATTTGTCATTCCTAAGCTTATAACTGAGGAGAGATCCATGCATGAGACCCAAATGAAGACTAAAATTCCCTCTTGACCAAAGAGAAATTCTCTCCAAGACCCTAGTTTGCTTGGTGGTTCCGCCAAAGGATCATTATCCACAAATCTTATTCAGTATCAGATCAATCTTAGAAATAAGAATATGTAAATTGAATCAATCTTTATGCACCATCCCCTATAAATAAAGTTTGTATAGAAGATACTACATGGCTACATCACCAAGATGCAAATACTTTACCTTTGTAGCAATGGAAATTGGCCTAACATAGTCAGTGCAATCATTGAACAAACTAGACGAACTGCTAATTATGTTTTACCAAAAAAACTATCCGTAGCTATTGAAAATAAGATACCGCAAACATAGCTCATGCATCTTACTTGATCTGCCTGTTACTTAATTGTCCAAACAAAAAAATTCATCCAGTTAAGTTCAATAAAAAAATTCCCTGCTACAAGAATAATGTTACAAGAGCGCCTAACTCAAGGCAAATTTGTCTTTTGTAAGCCTAAGGGCAATTTAATCTTTTATTATTATTATTGTTGGGTATAAATGGGCTTATTATGTTTAGAATTAGTTTTTATATATGAGATCGAGTTGTGAGTCTTTAGGTCTAGACTTTACGAGAGATTCCTACCTCTCTAATTGTAGGAATTGGGATAGATCACCTACCTTTCGAATTGTAGGTGTTTATCTTTGTTTTTTTTGTTAAGTTGTTTGATTTATTGAAGAAATATTGTGTTTGTCCTAATTTTTCGGAAATGTTTGTCAATTTTGAGGTCGAATTGTATCAAATTGGTATCAGAGTAAGTTTTCTAGGAAAGAGTGCTCGAGGTCGTCAGATTTAAGCCTAAACCCTAAGGCAGCGACGACATGCAAGATTCTATGACTTCACCTCACCAAATAGTTGCGATTAGAGCTAACTGGGAAGAATCACGGCTTGCGGCTTATCGAGATTCGAAACTCGCTTACAGCCCCATGCAAAGGGACGCGTTGTTGAAGGATCATGTGCAAGGTGACGGGTCTAGGACACTACGATAGGGATTGCCATACAGAGAACCGAAACAAAGTGATACTGTCACGATCATTGCGCGGAGAAGGCAAGAACAGGCTTGCAGCTTATGGAAGAAGGCAACGACTGGTTCGGAGTGTCCATTGGCCTGCATTGTCGTGACCAAACGGTCTATTTGGGGCAGTGCAACAATCTGCCGATGAGCAGCTGATTTGGATAAGCTATCGATCGAGAACGATCCGAATAGTTCGATCGATCGTTTGTTTCAATCTGATGGAAAACAGCTGATTTTCAATTGTTTCTGAAAAAATAATCATTCTGCGCCTGTACAGTAAAGTTGTTTATAACAACTGTCTAAGCAACATATTTGATGAACAAGAAGCAGAAAAAGGAGTTCAGAATAGTAAATAAAATAAACTACAAACCTCATTTAACTGTCATAATAAAGAATTTTTTTGTTATTTTTTATTAAAATTATTTTCATTTATAATCATGTTAATCAACAAATTAAATTAAATTAAATTAAATTGCCTAACAGGTACAGGCCCAAGAACGAAATCCAAGCGGCGCTGCTCCCTTTCCCCGCAAAACCCCATTTCCCTTTCCTATTCTTCTCCACTGTCACTCTCGTGCGGCCAATACAAATCGAAAAGAGATTGAACATGAGGAACATGAGGAGGAAAACATCCACCATCACGAACCCCTCTCAGGGCTCCGATTAGGATAGATTAGAGATTTATGATGGAGGCGGTTAAACCAAAACATGGAGAAGAGATTATGCCAGAGTATGGAGGAACAAAAAAATAAGGGAGAGAAGCAGGGAGGGGATATGGCTACGATTGAAGGAATGGCTTTTAACCTTGATACATGGGGGGAAACAACGGAGGAAGAGGAAGTTGGAGTGGAGATGTTAGAGTTAGGAAGGTGAAGATGTCGATCTTTGAGGGAGAAGGCATACATGGGTGGGTGATCATGCAGAGTGATACTTCGAGGTGAATAAGTTAGATGGGAGGAGAAACTCATGACGGCAGGATTATGTTTGGAATGGAAAGCCATAGCCTGGTTTTGTAGATGGAGGCTACATACTCGATTCGTTCGTGGGATGAATTTAAGAATTGTTCGAACATTTCCAAGTCATTCGGGAAGGAGTCCTACACGAGCAATTCTATATCTTCACTCAGAAGGGGACGATCATGAAATATATAGAGAGATTTGAACTATTGTCGAGACGATTGTAGGAGATTTTTGAAGCAAGACTGGAAGAGAATTTCATGAAAGACTTGATGCACGACATATGGGCAGCATTCAGACTACTAAGACCGCGGGGATTGATGGAGATGATGGAGCTAACCCAGATGGTGGCCGACAAGAACCGGATGAAGAAAGCCAACAAAGCAACACAGATGGAGTGTCATATAGAACTGCTGCAACCACGACGATACCAAAAGTTATGTGACAAGAATAATGAACCACGATTGGGAGTAATGCTCAAGCGCCTTACAGAGATAGAGATTTGGGAGAAGCAAGCCAGGGGGTTATGTTTTCGGTGTGATGAGAAGTTTACCCCAGAACACCATTGTAAGGATCGAAGATTACAAGTTCTCATACTGCAGGACGAGGAATCAGAGCATGAAGAAATATTCCCAGCTGTGAGGGAGGAGAAACATTCTCATTTTTTCCCACCTTGAAGACAAGGTATCTTTTGAGGGGAAAGTATTGTTATGAAGGTGCCTAACCTAAGGACAAATTTGTACTTTGTACGCCTAAGAGCAATTTAGTCTATTATTATTTTTATTATTGTTGGGTATAAATATGCTTATTATGTTTAGGGTTAGTTTTTTATGTATGAGATTGAATTGTGAGTCTTTAGGTCTAGGCTTTGGGAGAGATTTCCTACCTCTCGAATTGTAGGAATTGGGAGAGACCGCTTACCTCTTGATTTGTAGGTGTTTATTTTTATTTTCTTGTTGAGTTGTTTGATTTATTGAAGAAATATTTTGTTTGTGCTAATTTTTCTGAAAAAGCATGCCAATTTTGAGGTGGAATCATATCAAATTACTATAACATACAATACCTAGAGATGCAACATTAGTGGTTAACATGGATGATATAAAAGAATTCCAACAGAAAAAAATTAAAAAAGACAACGGTAAGAGATTTACCAAATGACCAGCATGACAAAAGCTACAATCCACAAAACATACTGATATACTTTGTGCTTCGGTGTGATATGGTTCATGTCATATCCAGGAGGAAAACTATTCTGATTAACCCATCCAAATTGAGGGCGTATGAGAAGAATAAATCCAAGCAAGAAACCAGATATAAATCCTCCAATATGTGCAGAACTGTCCACATGCGGTACCATTCCAACAACCAAGTTAAGAGCAATCACGACTAATAAGCTCAAAAGTGCTGCACACTAGGTAATATCATACATATCAGCAGGATTTGAAAATTTTACTGGCAACTGAGATACTTACAAGTTATTTAAAATTCACCTTATTGGCATATAATGCCCAATTTATCATGAGCTCAGAAAGCATAGCTCCTAACAATCCAAATAGCGCGCCTGATGCTCCAACTGAGATTTTGCTATGAATAGATAAAGAAGACATCAAACTCCCACCAATGCCAGATATGATATACAAAGTTCCAACCTTCCCTTCAAGTGAAAACATAACAAAGACAACAAAAATATCAAACAAGACGTAGACAATAATTGCACATGGCAAAAAACTGGTAAGAACAAGATAAATAGATTCACATTTAAATGGGTGCACATCAGCCCCTTATGTATAGACTAATTTGGCACCAGTATTTACATAAAAAAAATAATGCAAATTAATTGCATCCTGCAGTTAAAACAAGGTTGTTTGGTTGGATGAATTTAGAAATACCTCGTAAAGGAAATGTGATGCATTTGATTTTAAAAATTCATTTAGTTGGATTCAAATCAAATAAAATGAAATGATTTTTATTGTTAGGATAATGAAAAAAAAAAAATCTCTTCTTGGTAAACTGTTCTCTAACCTGCTCTTTCGTCTACTCTCACTAAATCCTAAACCAAAACTTTGTTATGGAAAACTACGACAATAAAACAGAAAACGGAATGAAAAAATTAATACACAGAAAAACAAAACACCAGAGTGACACACAGATTTACGTAGTTCGACAAATTGCTTACGTTTACGGAGCTGCAGAGGATTTTCTTAGCTTGAGGAATTACACCCGTCGATCACCTCGACGTTTACAGAAAAATTCTCTCTGTCTCTTTCTCCCTCTCTCTCTCTCTCCTCACCATTCTCTCTCCCCTCTCTCTCTACCAAAGTCACGTGAAGAGGAATTAAAGGGAAAAGCAAGAATCCTTTTTCCCGTTCTATAAGCCAGAAAAAGGAGCCAAAGGAAAAAGGTGGAGGAGCAGCTTTTCCTTTAAACTTGTACCCTTCTGCCAATTAGGTGGTGTACTTGAGATTAATTCTTGCAGGTCTTTTTATAACAAGCCAAAGAACTCTGTTTAAGGAAAAGGAGAAGCTTCATGCTGGAACATGATTCCGCATGAGGAGAAGAAGCGGGATCGCAGAGAGGAGTTTGGCGGGATCCAGGTGATGCTTGAAAAGGAAGGAGTAATTTTAATTAGTTGATTTTGTGGACCGGGCTCCATCACTCAACAATTCTCATACTCGGAGACTGTGACACAGACTGCTCTATCCACTAGTTGCGTCTCATTTTCCTTCAAATGTGATATTCTCTATATCTGCAACTCAAGCCTCTGTCTTCAAGCTAGAAAACCAACTGAAGTCGAGCACAACTTCAGTTTCTCAAGTGTAACACCTTTTGTCAACATATCAACAAGATTCTTGCTTCCACAAATTTTCTCAAATAACAACTGTGTTATCTAACAATGATCGTATGAAGTGATACTTGATCTGAATGTGCTTGGTTCTGGATTTAAATGCTGGATTCCTGGCAAGGAATATAACGCTTTGATTCTCACTATAGATAGTGCCCCTTTGAACCTCCTTACCCAATTCTTCCAAGAAACTTTGTAGCTATATTATCTCCTTTGCAACATCTGATACTGCAATGTACTCAGCTTCTGTGATGGACAACGAAATTATCTTCTGTAGATTTGAGCCCCATGTCACTGCAGTACCACCAAGAGTATAGACATAACATGTAGTACTCTTCGACTGTCAATGTCTCTAGCTAAAATTGCATCGACATAGTCCCGTACATCTAAGCTATTTCTTGAGAAACACAAGCAGGTTTCTGAGGAGCCTCTTAGGTATCTCAAGTTTCACTTCACAACTTCTCAATATTCCTTCCTTGGATAACTCATGTATCTGCTCACAACTCCCACTGCATGGGCAATACCTGGTCTGGTGCAAACCATAACATACATAAGTGAACCACTAGCTGAAGTTTAAGAAATCTTACTCATGTAGTCTTGTTTCTCCTCTTACTTGGGAGCCTGATCTTTGCTGAGTCTGAAATGACTGCTCAATAGTGTGTCAACTGGTTTGGCCTTGTTCATATTGCATCTGTTAAACACCTTTTCACATATTCAGCCTGTGAAAGCCTCAACGTGCCCCTGACTGTCTCTCACAATCCTCATGCCAAGAATTTGTTTTGCCGCTCCCAAATCCTTCATTGCAAAGTGATCTAACATATACTTCTTTAGATTATTGATCTCATCAAAGCTGACCCCTGCAATAAGCATATCATTCACATACAGCAGTAGGATGATATAAGAGTTGTCAAAATACCTGACATAACAATAATGATCCGCCTGATATCTGTTGTACCCTGCATTGAGCATGAATTTATCAAACTTCTTGTACCACTGTCGAGGAGCTTGTTTCAGGCCATACAAACTCTTTTCCAATTTGCAAACTGAATCTTCTTTTTCTTGTATACGAACCCCTTAGCCTGGTGCACGCAGATGTCTTCTTCAAAATCTCCATGAAGAAAAGTTGTTTTGACATCTAACTGGTCAAGGAATAGATCTTCAGAAGCAACTGTAGCCAACACCATCCTGATAGTTATGAGCTTAACCCAGGAAGAAAGATCTTAGAATAGTCAACGCCCTACCATTGCTGAAAGCCTTTTACAACAAGTCTATCCTTGTACCTCTTACTGCCATCAAGCTCAGTCTTCACCCGGTACACCCACTTGTTGTGCAATACCTTCTTCCTAGTGGAAGTTTTGTCAGCTCCCATGTCTGATTTCCCAGTAGACAATTTTTTTCCTCTTCATGGCCACATCACACTTGCTAGAATTCTCATATGCCAAAGTTTCTTCATAGCTCTTTGGTTCTCCACTATCTGTCAGCAGGATGTAGTTCAAATTTGAAGAATAACACTGTAGAGAACGTCTGCTCCTGACAGACCTACGAACGACAGCTGAAGTAGTGGATGACTCAAAACCTGACTGTAGAATAATAGAAATGAGTGCCTCGGACCCGCTCTCCTCGTCATTCACATCTCTATCATATATTGTGACCTCTGGTAGATCGTCAAACCGTACGAACTCCAATCCCCGAGGAACTGCTTCAGAATTTGTACTAGCATTGTCCTTGTACATCATCTTCTCATTAAAGATCACATCTCTACTTCTGATAATCTCTCGATCCTGATAATCTCATAAACAATAGCCAAATACTCCGTCTCTATAGCCAATGAAATAATATGAAATAACATTTTTATAACTTAGTCTCAAGCTTACTACGAGCATCAGGATTGATTAGAACATAAGAAAGACAGTCAAAAGTCTTAAGATGAGAAAATTGGACCTCTTTATCGCTCCAGACCTCCTCAGGTAATTGACAGTCTAATAGGACGAATGACCCCATGTTGATCAAGTAAACTGTAGTGTTGACTGCATCTGCCCAGAAAGTTGTTGGTAGTCCGGCGTGCAATCTCATGCTCCTGGCACGCTCATTGATGGTCCTGTTCATAAGCGCTGCAACTTCATTTTATTGTGGTGTCCCGGAAATAGTCTTCTCCATTCTGATACCCTGAGTTGCACAATACTCCTTGAACTCACCATCGATGTACTCACCACCATTGTTAAACCTCAAACATTTCAGTTTTAGATTTGTCTCTGCCTCAACCATAGCCTTCCAAGTTTTGAACACAACAAATACATCAGATTTATGCTTCAAAAAGTAAACTCACACCTTTGTGTTGTGGTCATCTATGAATGTAACGTAGTTAGCGAGAGCTTCCAAGAGATGTCACTAGGGAAGGTCCCCACACATCGGTGTGTACAAGTTTCAATTTTTCTGTCTTTGACGCTCTGCCACCTTTCAAGAAACTGACCTTCTTCTGTTTTCCCATAATGCAACTTTCACACATGCCGGGACCAATAGACTTCGGTTCGGGTAGCTTGCCTCTAGACTAAAGTTCTTTCATGCCTCTCTGACTCATATGTCTAAGCTTGCAATGCCACATGTCTTTTGTGCTCTCTACAACTGTAGTATCAACACTGTTAATTAAACTAGTAGTCATATACAGTGTATCAGTTTTCTTACCCCGAGCCAATACCAGTGCTCCTTTAGTGACCTTCCAAGTGCTATCTGAGAACACTACTAAATGCCCTCCTTCATCGAGCTGCCCAACAAAAATTAGATTCTTCTTCAGCTTGGGAATGTGTTTGACCTTTTGCAATATCATTTTTTTCTTGTTAGGGAGTGAAATTTCAACATCTCCCATCCTCACCAAGTTCAAAGCTTCTCCATCAGTCACATACACATTTCCAAAGTCACCTGCAATATAGTTTCACATTAACTCCCGGTGGAAAGATGTATAGAAAGAAGCATCTGAGTCCAGTATCCAGTCGTCAACAAAGCTGTGAACTACAAGCAATAGTGCATCATACACTTCTTCAGTTACAACATTAGCACTGACGTTCTCTGTCTTCTTAGGATTTTTGCAGTTCTTCTTTATGTTGTCAGTTTTGCCACAATTCCAGCAGGTTGCTTGCTGACCAAACTTTAACTTGCCCTTGCCTCTGTGTTTTGATTTTGATCTTCCTCTATTCGAGTTCCTATCCTGTGATCTCCCTGTGGAATCAACATTCAATGCTGAACTAGAACCCAATGTCTCGCCAGAATCTTTCCTGCGCACATCCTCAGCCAAAATCAAATCACGAATATCATCTTCATGGCTTCCGAGCTATTCGACAATAAAGCCAACAATATTAGCACATATATCTCTTCATCAAATTTAATTCTGACAGACGATAATTGATTTGTAATAGTATTAAAGTTATTGAGATGTATAACAGACGTACCCTCCGCTATCTTCAAATTGAATAATTTTTTCATCAGATGCACCTTGTTATTTGTCGAGGACTTTTCATACATACCTGATAAAGCCTCTATGAGATCCGCAGTGGTCCTCTCTTTGATGACGTTGTGTGCAATGAATCTCAACAGGGTCAATCGAATAACCCCCAAAACCTATCGATCCAATAGATTCCAATCAGCCTCATCCACTATTCTCCGGTCGCTTTCCCAGTAACGGAAGATGAAGTTTCTTCCCATAGAGAAATCCAATAACCAAAATCTGTGTCGTCGAACTTCTCGATCCCCGAAACCTTCACTTCATCTCTAGCCATCGTTCTTCCTCAGATCCTAACCGGGGCTCTGATACTGATTTTTATGAAAAACGACGGAAATAAAGCAAAAAACGTAATGAGAAAATTCAAACACGGAAAAAATCATCAAAGTGAGACAGATTTACGTGGTTCGACAAATTGCCTACGTCCACGGAGCTGCAAAGGATTTTATTAGCTTGAGGAATTACACCCATCGATCGCCTCGATGTTTACAGAAAAATTCTCTATCTCTCTTTCTCTCTCACTCCTCACCTTCTCTCTCCTCTCTCTCTCTCTCTACCAAAGTCACGTAAAGGAGAGTTAAAGGAAAAAGTAAATCCTTTTTTTTGTTCTATAAGCCAGAAAAAGGTGGAGGAGCAGCTTTTCCTTTAATCTTGTACCCTTCAGTCGAACAGGTGGTGTACTTGAGATTAATTCTTGCAAGCCTTTTTATAACAAGCCAAAGAACTCCATTAGAGGAAATAAAGAAACTTCACGCGTGAATACGATTCCACGTGAGGAGCAGAGTTGAGACTGCAAAGAGGAGTTTGGCGGGATCCAAACGATGCTTGAAAAGGAAGGAGTAATTTTAATTAGTCGATTTGTGGACCCAGCTCCACCACTCAACACCTCTTTGCCACCCACTGTTTATGCCTAAACCAAATTCCTCTCCCAATGCAAGGCAAACCTCCATGGTTCAAATGTAGCCACCTCCCCATCCCAGTAGCTCTAACAACTATCAAAGCAGTGTTGAGTTGTGGAGCCCGGTCCACTGAGTCCTTAATTGGCAAATATTTGAATTTAATTTGATTAAATTAAATTCTTTCTTTGCTTTGCCTGCTTTTGGGAGTGCCGCAATTCAAGTTTACTGCATAAGAGAAAAGGAAGTAATTAATGGGTTTTTGCTTAATTACTTGATTAATTCCTTAATCAAGGCATCATTTAATTCATGCTGGAATTAAATGCGTATCTCTCTCTTTCCTAAATCAATCTCCTGCCATCCCAGCTCTCTTGTTTCCAGAGGAGGGTCACGCCACCATCCATTATAAATAGCGGAAAGAGAATTCTTTGGATGCTATGTTTGATGCGTGAAACGGTGAGATAGCAGGTGAAGATTTTTTATTTTGGCGTGAAGGCTGCTACTCCCTTCGGTCTTCTTTCTCGGTGTAGCTCTCAAGCAAAGAGTGAGAGAGAGAAGGAGAAGAGAGAGAGAGAGAGAGTTCCTTCTTGTAAGTCGACGTGGTCGACGCGTAATTCCTCAAACTAATAAAATCCTCTGCAGCTCCGTGGATGTAGGCAAATTGCCGAACCATGTAAATCTGTGTCGTATTTTTCTAGTGTATTTTTTCTCGTTCCAACTTTCGCTTTATTGTCACGTTTTCATAACAACTGGTATCAGAGCCCCGGTTCGGATCTGAAGAAAAACGATGACTGGAGACGAAGTGAAGGTTTCAGGGATCGAGAAATTCGACGACACAAATTTTGGTTACTGGCGGATGCAGATAGAGGACTACCTCTATGGGAAGAAACTTATCTTCCATTACTGGGACAAGCGACCGTGAAGCATGAACGAAGCCGATTGGAATCTGTTGGATCGACAGGTTCTGGGATTATTCGATTGACCCTGCCGAGATCAGTTGCACACAATGTCATCAAAGAGAGGACCACGGCGGATCTCATGACGGCTTTGTCAGGTATATACGAAAAGCCGTCAGCAAATAACAAGGTGCATCTGATGAAAAAGCTTATTCAATTTAAAGATGGCGGAAGGTACATCCGTCGTACAACATCCGAACGACTTCAATACCATCACAAATCAATCGTCGTCTGTCGAAATCGAATTTGACGATGAGATAAAGGCGCCGATATTATCGGGCTTCATTACCGAATAAATTGGAAGCTTATGAGGATGACGATCAACGAATTTCGCAGTAAATCTAAACTAAAATATGATGATATTCGTGATTTAATTTTTAGCGAGAGGTGCGCGAGAAAGATTCCAGCAAGACTTCGTGTTCGAGTTCAGGACTCGAATGTCGATTCCGGAGGAGATCACATGACAGGAACTCAAACAGAGGAAGGTCAAAATCAAAACACAAAGGCAAAAGCAAATCAAAGCCTGGTCAACAAGCAACCTGTTGGAACTGTGGCAAAACTGGCCACATAAAGAAGAACTGCAGAAGTTCTCAAAAGATGGAGAACACCGGTGCTAATCGTCAGAATCGAAGAAATTCGAATACGTTGTTGCTTACAGCTCACGACTCCGTTGACGATCGGATACTCGGACTCGGGGCATGTTTTCATACATCTTCCCATCGAGAGCTAACGCAAAACTATGTTGCAGGTGACTTTGGGAAGGTGTACCTCGCTGATGGAGCAGCTTTGAACGTAGTGGGGATGGGAGATGTTGAAATTGTACTCACAAAAGCAAATGGATTTTGCAAAAGGTCAGACATATTCCTGAGCTGAAGAAAAATCTAATTTTTGTTGGCAACTTAGATGAAAGAGAGCATACAGTAGTATTCTCGGATAACACCTGGAAGGTAACTAAAGGAGCACTAGTACTGGCTTGAGGTGAGAAGACTGGTACATTGTATATGACTACTGGTTTAATTAACAGTGTTGATACGACAGTTGCAGAGAGCATAGTAGACATGCGGCATCGCATGCTGGGACACATGAGTCTGAGAGGCATGAAATAGCTTCGCCCAGAGCAGTCGCCGACCGAAGTCGGCTGATCTCGACATGTGTGAAAGTTGCATCATGCGGAAGCGAGACAAGGTCGGTCTTCGAAAGGTGGCAGAGTGCCAAAGACAGGAAAAAAAGAACTTGTACACACCGATGTGTGGAGACCTTCCCCAGTGGCATCTCTTGGAGGCTCTCGCTACTACGTCACATTCATAGATGACCACAACAGAAAGGTATGAGTTTATTTCTTGAAGCACAAATCAGATGTATTTTCTGTGTTCAAAACTTGGAAGGTCATGGTTGAGACAGAGATAAATCTAAAACTAAAATGTTTGAGGTCTGACAATGGTGGTGAGTACATCGATGGTGGGTTCAAGGAGTACTGTGCAGCTCAGGACATCAGAATGGAGAAGACCATTTCAGGGACACCACAACAAAATGGTGTTGCAGAGCGCATGAACAGGACCATCAATGAGAGGGCTAGAAGCATGAGATTGCACGCCGCATTACCACCGCATTTCCGGGCGGATGCGGCCAGCATCGGTCACTATTCGATCGGCAGGGGTCATCCGTTCCATTAGGATCGCGAATTACCTGAGGAAGTCTAGAGCGGTAAAGAGGTCAAATTTTCTCACCTTAAGACTTTTGGTTGTCTTTCATATGTTCTTATTAATCCAGATGCTCGAAGTAAGCTTCGAGGCTAAGTCGAGAAGTGTTACCTCATCAGGCATAGAGATGATGCATTCGGTATCGTTTCCGGATGATCGGGATCGGAAGATCATAAGGAGCGAGAACGTGATCTTTAATGAGAAAATGATGTACGAGGACAAGTCCAAGATGGCTTCGAAACAAAGATCGCTGAAATCTGAGTTGGTAAAGTTTGATGATTTACCGGAGGTCACAGTTCAGGGCAAAGATGTAGGTGATGAAGAGAGTGGGTCCGAGGCACCCATTTCTATTGTTCCGCAACAATCCACCCCTATAGTTGCAGTTTGCAGGTCAGAAAGGGCTAGACGTTCTCCACAGAGGTATTCTCCTACTTTAAACTACATTCTGCTGACAGATGGTGGAGAACCTCAGAGTTATGAAGAAATCTTGCAAGATGAAAATTCGATGGAGCTAGCCATGAAGAAGGAGATGGATTCTCTGCAGAAAATCAAACTTGGAGCTAACGGATCTTCCACTGGGAAGAAGGCTTTACATAACAAGTGGGTGTATCGGGTAAAGATCGAACATGATGACAAGAAAAGGTACGAGGCAAAACTTATCGTAAAAGCGTTTTCAATGTATGACATGGTATTGATTATTCCGAGATTTTCTCTCCTGTGGTAAAGCATACAACCATCAGAATGGTACTGGCTATGGTGGCTATTGAAAATCTCTTCCTTGAGCAGTTGAATGTGAATACAACTTTTCTTCATGGAGACCTTGAAGAAGACATCTACATGCACCAACCCGAACGGTTCATGGTACAGGGAAAGGAAGACTCAATCTGCGGATCGAAAAAGTGCTTAGATGACCAAGCAAGCTCCTAGACAGATGCATACGAGAAGGTTGATAAATTCATGTTCAATGCAGCAGTACAACGGATGTCGGCAGATCATCATCGCTATGTCGCATTTCTGACAACTCATATATCATTCTATTGTCAGTATGTGGATGATATGCTTATCACGAGAGCTAGCATTGATGAGATCAATAATCTGAAGAACCAGATGTCAAAACACTTTGCAATGAAGGATTTGGGAGCGGCAAAGCAAATCCTTAGCATGAAATTTATCAGATACAGGGTCAAAGGTATGTTAAGACTTTCACAAGCTCGAATATGTGAAAAATGTGCTTAACGAGTTCAATACTGACAAGGCCAAACCAGTCAGCACACCTTTGGGCGATCATTTCGTACTCAAGCAAGAGCCGCTCACCCATGTCAAATGAGGAACGAGACTATACGAGTAAGGTTCCTTACGCTTCAGCCATTGGTTCACTTATGTATGCTATGTTCCGCACTGGACCGTATATCGCTCGTGCGATGTGAGTTGTGAGCGGATACATGAGTAATCCAGAAAGGAACATCGGGAAGCCGTGAAGTGAATCTTCAGATACCTAAGAGGCTCTTCAGAAACCTGCTTGTGTTTCTCAGGAAAAAGCCTGGAGGTACGTGGCTATGTTGATGCTGATCTAGCTGGAGACATTGATACCAAAAGGAGCACTACATGCTATATTTATACTTTTGGTGACACTGCAGTATCATGGTGCTCCAATCTGCAGAAGACAGTTTCGTTGTCTACTACAGAAGCATAGTACATAGTAGTATCGGAGGTCACGAAGAAGATGATATGGCTACGTGGCTTCTGAAATAATCGGTAAGGAGGTTCGAAGTGAACTCTTTACGATGATAATCGTAGTGTTATATTTCTTGTCGAAATCCAAAGATTTCGACCAAGACCAAGATATTCGGATCAAGTACTCACTTCATACGATCATTGTTGATTGACGGACGATTGCTTACCGAGAAAATTTGTGAAGAAAAACTCGCGATATGTTGACTCAAGGTGTCACTCTCGAGAACCGAAGTTGTGCTCGACTCGCGTTGGTCTTCTAGCGTGAAGACGAGGACTTTGAGTTGCAGAGGTGGAGGATATCATGTTGAGGAAAATGACGATATAGTCAGTGGATGGTACAGTCAGTGCCCCAATCTCCAAGTGGGAGAATTGTTGAGTTGTGGAGCTCGGTCCACTAAGTCCTTAATTGGCAAATATTTGAATTTAATTTGATTAAATTAAATTCTTTCTTTGCTTTGCCTGTTTTTGGGAGTGCCGCCATCCAAGTTTACTACATAAGAGAAAAGGAAGTAATTAATGGGTTTTTCCTTAATTACTTGATTAATTCCTTAATCAAGGAATCATTTAATTCATGCTGGAATTAAATGTGTATCTCTCTCTTTCCTAAATCAATCTCCTGCCATCCCAGCTCTCTTGTTTCCAGAGGAGGGTCACGCCACCATCCATTATATATAGCAGAAAGAGAATTATTTGGATGCTATGCTTGATGTGTGAAACGGTGAGATAGCAGGTGAAGATTTTTTATTTTTGCGTGAAGGTTGCTACTACCTTCGGTCTTCTTTCTCGGTGTAGCTCTCGGGCAAAGAGTGAGAGAGAGAAGGAGAAGAGAGAGAGAGAGAGAGTTCCTTCTTGTAAGTCGACGTGGTCGACGGTGTAATTCCTTAAACTAATAAAATCCTCTGCAGCTTCGTGGATGTAGGCAAATTGCCGAACCACGTAAATCTGTGTCATATTTTTCTGGTGTATTTTTTCTCGTTCCAACTTTCTCTTTATTGTCGCGTTTTCATAACAAGTACCACCTTCTCCTGAGGACTCACATAAACTATTTATCAAATTCAAACATTTCTTTATCAACAAGGCCACAATGGAGAAAGTTATGGTAGTTCCCGTGCATTGCTGAGAATCTCAAGTGTGTCATTGATGTGCATGAGACGGAAGCTGGGAGAAGAGCGCATAACAACCGAGTTGGCACCATCCTTGAAGACCGAGAAGCCAGGATACCGTTGTGGAGGGTTATAAGTGACATCAAGCAAGTCGCAATTCTGGTATTCAATGAATTTGAAAATCACCAAAAAATAACCAATGGCCAACCAACTGAAGGGCTAATAACCGGCCGAAGGGTTGCCTAGCTCTGCCAAATATCTACAGAAATTGCTAAGAAACAACAAGTAGGCTAGTCAACCGGATACCCTAAGGCCAACCGGCTGCCATACTCAAAACTGACCGGGTTCCCAAAGCGAAGGCCGGCTGGTGCCCAGATAAAATAGCCCACCGACACCAGCTCGGTCGACTAACGTAAGGACCTGCTGAGCAGGAGGTCTATGCCATATGAAAATGTGTCAAAATTAGTTATAAATACGAAAAAGTACAAATAATAATAATAATATCCTATAAGACCCCTATTAAAGTAGGGGAAAGCATATAATTGTACACTTTTGGCCCTCTATCTTCTATAAATAAGGGGTCCATAACAAGTATTTAGAGTTTTTGGCTCTCTTTCTTTAGACCGATACTTTGTAAGGAGAGTTCTCTCCCCTTCTCTTTTATAACCCATAGTTAAAATATATAAAATGGGTCATAGAGCTCAGGAATACCCCATCTCGCCCCTACGGGGCAAGTTTTCGTGTGCTTTTTCATTCTCTCTCTCTCTTTGTCTCTCTTTGCCTCTCCCTCGGAGTTTATACCGCTCCAATCCTTGGGTAGGACTCACAGGACAAATATGGATTCAACAATGACTATAAAAAACTAATTGTCACCACACGAATTTTAATAAAACAACAAGAAAGTTAGTTGTAGCCAAATAGCACTATGTCAGCAAAAAGAAAAATTATGAAAAATCCTTAAAAGGACCTTAGGTTAGAGCAGAAAACCTCCTCATTGCAAGTTATAGACAATATAGGCCTCTAGAGAGAGAGAGAGAGAAGCAAATCCATTCAGTTAGATCACTCACAAAATCCAAATTCTTGTTCTAGGCGAATTCCTATAAACAAAAGGCTGAGCATGTTGACAAGTAAGTGGATAACTCCACCATGCAACCATATGCAGCTGATGAGGCGCCAAGACTCTCCGCTTACAGTTTTCTTGTAATCAAGAGCACCCAACGTATCAAGCCTGCATAAATGATCGTAAATTGAAACAAAAAGGGGGTTGGGCGGGGGTGGCGGAGATGGGGGGAGGGGGAAAAGCATATTAAGACAACTATCAGCGATGCAATTCTCTCTTTCATCCCATTCCACCCGCAACCAGTGTAAGAAAGCGTTGTCCAAAACCAAAACTTGAAATGAATATAACAAACAAATCGATGATGGAAACTTACGTTCCAGGGGCAGGGCCAAGCAGAGGGTTAATGTAAAGTGGTTCAAAAGAGTAGCGGCCAAGGTAAGGGAACAAGATACAGACGTCGCCCGGAGGGTGGCGAGCAGGGCAGTCGTTAGCGTACATGCTGTAGGCGAAGATAACAATGTTGACTATGGCAATGGTAGGGATAAGCCAGGAGATCCACCCCGACGAGCCCTCGCCTCGCGTACTCATATTGTGATTCGTTGCCTCGTCGTCGTGAGTTTTCACCGCAGAAGAAGGATGTGTTCAGATATCGAGTGGCAGAGAGTAGGCGGCGGCGGAAGGCGGAAGGCGGAAGGCGGAAGGCGGACGAAGGAGGAAAGAGCCGATCCAGCTGATTTTGGCAGGGAGACGCGTGAGCTGAGCATGCTACGCGGGCTCGCGCTTTCGATTTTAATACCAAACGGATTCAGTTGAACCGCCTGATGGATTCAGTTGAACCGCCTGATGGCCTCATTCATGATGGGCTGCCGCAGCTGAATAAAACACATATCTAACACTAGATTCAATTTTCACATATGCCACCATTCTAAAAGCCAAAATAAGACGATACAAAATATGTCAATGAAATTGATAAATAAAAATTGGGCGGTATGGATGTAAATGCCCCTAACAACAAAACATTATTATGGGTCAGCTTAACTATTGTTCGTGATGAGAACGAAACATATGAGGCGTACTGTACTTACGAACACCACATAGGATTTAGTCTTAGAAAGGATCACATCAACTACTGACTAGACACAAAGAACATAAAGTAAAAAGATTATTTATGTGTCAAGTCTGATTTTAAGAAGACATTAGAACTCAGTAAAAGCATGAAGTCCCAGAAAGGAGAAACTATGATTGTTTTCATGTAATGATAAGGTTTGCCTTTGATTCTGATGGTAACTGGAAGATTAAGAAATTCATTGAAGATCACAACCACTCATTAACATAACTTAGTGATTTAAATCTATTGATATCTCATCGGAGTGTCAGTGAAGTCACTATGTTGCATTCGATGATAGAATCAGGAATAAGAGCGACTGATGCATTTAACTATCTTGCTGAAGAAGTAGGAGGAGCTCGGTTTTTGTGATTTATAAGAAAATATGCATATAATTACAACCAAAAGAAGAGAAGATCACGAATTGAGAAGGGAGGCGCAAGTGCTCTACTACAAATATTCTCGGAAAGACGGAATAAAGATAACTTGTTTACTTGGGATGTGCAAGTTGATGATTCTTGTGGATTGTTGGATTTTTTTTTTTTTTTGAAGCGATGGAATATCAGAGATTGAATATGACTGTTTTGGAGATGGGTCTTTGATACATGTTATCAGCTTAATAAGTACAACTTAGTTTGTGCATTTTTCGTTAGAGTAAATCATCTTTGACAAAATATTTTATTTGGGGTACCATTTTTATCAAAAGAAACTATTGAATCATTTACATGGCTAGTCAAAACCTTCGTACACGTTATGGACAAAAAAATTTCCATAACAATATTCACGGATCAAGATCAAGCAATGGTGAAAATTACAGAGGTTGCACTACCTCATTCTCAGCATTGATTATGTTGATGACATATTTTAAGGAAGGCCCCTTCAAAAGTGCATTATTTTAATAGTGAAAAGATTATCCAGAGATTGTTTAGCACATGCATGACTAAATGTGATTTTGAAGATGAGTTTGAGAAAGTATGGGCTGAGATGATATAAAAAAGAAATCTAGAGGATAATGCAGGGTTGAAAGACCTATACATAATAAAAATTAAATGGTCAACTACATTCAATAAAGATACTTTTTGCCCGAAAATTGTGTCAACACGACGTAGTGAGTCTACAAACAATGTCTGTCATGGAATGTCCAAGCCCGCGAGCTCGATTACTGACAATTTATTGGGTTTGTAGTAGCTCATGAACACATGAAGTTGTAAGAAGCAGGACAAGGAATTTAGATGTTAGCCCGTCTGGAGTCATTCCAATTTCTAGAGGTAGTCCTTTATTGAAACAAGCTGCGACATTTTACTCTAGAAAAAATTTTTCTTTCTTCGAATAGGAATTTTTGCATAGAGTAGGTGGGCCATCAACAAAAATTAGTAATAATAGACATATATGACACATTGCTAGAATCTGATTAGTAGAGAAAATTCTAAGATATGTACAGTTTATTTTGACCAATAACATTCAACATAATCTGTAGCTGCAAGAAATTTGAAATGATGGGGTTATTACGTGTGTATTGTACAAAGGTTATGTGTCAGGAATCTGTTGTAGTCATTCCAGAAAAATACCTTCTAATGAGGTGGTCTTCAAGAGCTAAGAAGAACATTTCCATTGATGCTACATATAGGAAAATTAAAAAGATACATGTCAATAGTAGTTCTTTGACTGTTTTCATATTTCAAAACTGCATAAGCTGTTATTCATATCAAATAAGCTGCAAAACACAAGGTAATAAAGAAGTTGAAGAGTATATGCTAAAGTCACTGAAGAAGTTATCATATGATATCGATGTAATTAGGGCTAACTTACTCCAATCAATAAGGATGACAAAAGAAAGAAGGTTGGAAGGGAAGACAACCATTGTAGTGGTGCAATTAAAGACCCATCAAAAAAATGATCTAAGGGTATATCCAACGCAATGTTGAAAGAAAATTGGGAGCGAAAGATGACTGGGAGAGGTAATTCCCTTGCCTGTTAATTAACTGAACAATTTAATCATAGCGAACAATCAAAAATCATCCATTTTTGACAAGAGTGTAGAACATCCAACTTCATCCAATTGAGATGCCTCCATAGTCCAAGCCAATCAAGATATTTCAAGGACATTACAACAAACAAACTTTTTAGATGACGAGAATATTGTGCTATACATAAATGTTCCTTTTTGTCCAATGTCGTGCTGTTATTTCGAGGTATTGTAATAAGTTAATTTCATTTTATTATGTTATACAAACTATCCATGACAATTACACCCAAACACCATTGAATGTTAAGAAGAATTCATGCAAAGATCTAGTGTCAGAGAAATTCCCAGTATTAGTCAGCCAACACTGCATTACACCCAGATGATGATGGATATAATCGAGCATCAAAACCTTCGTTAACTTTATCCTTTCTTTACTTATTCAATTGAAATGATAGTTGTGTTGTTACAACTCAATCGAACAATACTAACTTTCATTGTTCCTCACTGAAATATTTATTGTACTAAAGAATTGCCTTTAATATTTTACTTTGGAGAGCGTGAAACAGTGTGATAAAAGATGTTCACAGGTCAACCATGTTGTATTGTGTTTTGCATTGTTAGAAGTCACCAAATTAATGTTAACACCAACAATTTTAATCATCTCAGATATATTACTCCGACAAATATGAAATATTGAAAATATACTAGTTGTACTGAAGAAATATTCCGGTACAACCTTATTGTCTTGTGCTTTCTCACATTTTACAAGTCACAAAATAACCTAAACACCCATAATCTAAAATTTTAATTAATTTTTTACAATGTCGTATATGAAATGTTGTGATAATAGATATTGCACTGAAGAAACTTATCTGTGCAAGACAAAAAATTAGGGCATTAGATTTTAAAGACAAATTTTATTCGAACTTCCTTGTGTATGAACAAGCAAGTTGTATGACATGCAAATATAACATTTTTGTTGTAGAAGACATTATAATGAATATACTTTACCTACGGACTGAAATAACGTTGTGTAAAATAGTGGCAATGCCATTGAAGCAGAAGCAATGCTGGGCTACCAATGAAGGCTAAACTTCTATGACCAATTCTGAAAGAAATAGCATGTATGCCTTAAATATAAACGAGGAGCTTCGATGAAGAGGGAAATGAAGAAGGTGAAAATGCGTGAGCGGATGAAACCCTAAAAAACTGGAAACTACCCTATTTCAAATGCGATACTGCGATAATATTATGGACTTGTGTTGGGTCGCATAAAGTTCGCCATTTTTACCTGACATAATTAAAATAATATATGTATACGTGTCAATTTTTCATTGAAGTCTAGACGGATAATAACATCCAGACTCCGCACGTAATATTTCGCCTATCCAGAAAGTTTCTCTGCGACAGCGCACATCAAAATTTGATAGAGAAAAGCAAATTTTCTAATATTTTTAAATGAAACAAGTAAAGTTTCTTCAATAGGATCATCAGACAAGTTTGGGCAACGAAAGGTCAGGTCAGGCTGTACATTAAAATTCAGCAAGCCAAAAACAAAATGTGGTGCTGCTGTCAGCAATGCTGGCTGAGCCGCGTTAATACTATTTGGGCGTGCTGGTTTTCGAAGGTCCAGCTCGCTCCAGCATGACATTATATAGCTGTTTCCCATTCTGCAGCGAAAAAAACAACATTACAATCAGAAAGCAAAGGATAACAAAAGAGAAGAGAGATTCAAAATACCCACAAATATTACTGGAAAGAAGTGAATTTGTCCTTGTGGTTTAGTCTGCGTCTCCTTGAAGTACACTAAAATAGGAAAATTAGGCCACCAAAGCTCCCAGTTCACAAAAGTTGAGTACCTGTGCTAAATTTTAGTAACATGCTTATTCAAACGAGTTTTCTCAAACAAAATTTAGGAAGGCGACAGCATCTCACTTCCAACGGTTCTTTCCGCCAACAAACACATTTTCACCTGACTCCTCAAGCTGCTCGCCAATTCTTACTTCCTGAACTAGGTGAATAACGGATAGCACAATGGTGAGACAAATAGTAGTTGAGATTTACTCAGAAAATGCAAAGATTACAGCTTTAAACAAGACTGGAGGGAGAAGAAGGATTCCTAAACCATGAAAAATGGTTTCAGTAAATTTGATGAAGACTGCAATGCTTAAAAAATGAGAAAAAATGATGACAAGTTTGCGCTCTAACCAGTGCACCTGTTCACCTTTTTTAGAAATCACTAGAGAAGAACAGTTGTAATAAGAGTTATACAAGAGAAGATTATAACGGTCAAAATTATGACCTACTCAGATGTTCCATCCATGTTTACAGGCTGAACAAGGAGAACTGGACACACAAAATTAGATGGACTTTCAGCAATCAAGTCATGTTTTTTATAACGTGGATTGCACAGACTTTGTTATTAAATGCTTTTTATAAAAACATAAAACAGATCATCCCATTAAAAAGATTTGAAGTTATCATCCATTGTAAAAGAAAGTTTAATTAAGAAAGATGTATCATTTTATGAGCTCAATAGTGAAAGTAGAGAAGGTTCTTGAAAAGTTGAAGCATTTTCAAATAGTATGTGAAGCCAAAACACAAAATACAATACAGTCCAGTATATTAATTTCTTTTACATTAACTGTTTAATTTACAGTTCCAACATACATTTCCACGTTTCAAAGTTAGGTAATCAAATAAATTAATTTAATTCATCTTCCAAAATCACCTATCTGACCCTTTATGAGATAAGTTGAATAATGTCAAGGAGGGAAGCAACAAACCAGGGCTTCCTCATCAAAGACAAATCTCACTCTGTTTGTCTGCAACATGCACAATGACAGACAGGTTAGATTATTCAACAACGGAAAACATATTAAAAAAAAAATTAAGGGTGCAAAGAGTAAAGAAAAAGTCAACATTACATTCATATGCAAGGGAAAAGGGTTAATAATTGTTGTTCATAAAAGACAATTTACCTGAATGGGACAATCTAGGACAATAAAATCCCTCATAAACAGATAATATCTTGTGAGCTACTCCATGCTTAGATTAAGGAGGTTGAGATTTGTCCAAGGCTATGCTGATGCAAGTGTGCGAGAGTAGAGTTTGCCAATATGAGCATTACTTGACAGCCAACTGCAACTTAATGCTCCCTTCTTGGATCATTAACTTGTTTTATTTGAGTGCAGTGAATGGTGGAATGGATTTGGTGAAGATTGCATGTTCATCTTTGGTGGGTATGTTATGAAAATTTATGAATTTGGACTTGTGTATTTGGTGCGAACATGAAAATTCTCGATGGTGAGTGCTAGAGTAGAGAAATTGTTGCAATAACGGTGTGGGCTCTAAAAATTTGTGCCCCAACTTCTTGCGAGAGAATTTTTGTTAATTTGTAGAATAAAATTTTCAAAACGGCAAATTAGAATGCATATATGATTTAAAATTTCACATTGGTGCAAAACCTTATGATAAATTACCTCTCAATAAAGAGAAATAACTTTTTATTAAGACTAGTCATCAAAAAGCTAATTACTTAGTATATAGTAGCAATAATTTGGGTGTTATACTTTGAAAATTTTATCATTTTTAGCTTAGTATGGATAGTGGGAAAAATGATAAAAAACCCAATCAAAATCCTTTGATTCTATCGTACTGATTATTGGCGACCATGGCCTACTTAGTCCGAGGTAGTAGACCAAACCTAACATAACCCGACCCGGTTGTTTGAAATTTTCAAAACGAGAATGGACGTTCAGACGGTGAAATTAAAATTTCCAATTTTCCTTTTCTATCCCAAAAATAAATGAAAAAATAACTACTAAAATAAAATAAAATTAAACAGTTAAATTTACTTTAGTTCAGGTTGTCTGCCGCTTTTATAAATGCTTCCTCATCTATTATTCATTTTTAACTAAAAATATTAAAATACTATAATAAATTATCTAACTCAATGGAGTAATTATACTTTTAAATTACAATAAATCAATGAAAAAAAAATAATATGTACGATGATCTTTCCTATTGTGCTATAGAAAATCACAAAATAATCTAAATAATGTATTCATAACATTTGCTCGTGAAAATAGTCAAGAAATTATATATGCATTTACCTTGGTTTTATTTTTCAAGGTTTAATCTTTTAAAATTTAGTATATTTCTTACTCGTAATTTTTACATCCGTTTCGAGAGCACCTTCTAAACAATACCTAAACACCCGTGACTTGTACATACCCTATCAACACAGGGAGAGGCAGAACATGTCTACAATTGTTTGATGTGGAAAAGTACTTACCCATGACCGATATTCTTTCAAAGACAACAGTTCGTGATCCAAATTTTAAGATTATCTAAGGTGATAAGAGAATATCTACATGTGCGGGTACATTGGCATCATGTACATATAAGTAATTTTTGTATAAAATATTTGTATTTAATTCTTCATAGCATACGTTTTTATTAAATGAGACACTTTATATTTATCTACCAATCAATGCATTTCTAACAATATCTAAAAATATTTAATGATTTTGATGTCTTTTATAGAAAAAATTATTATGCAACTATTTTAATATAATTATTAACATGCATCTATCATGTTTAATAACATTAAGAGTTAGATGTAATTTAAATTTCACTGATATATAGGACAACTGAAATTATAAATAAATTTATAAAAAAAATATAACTATCATTTAGAAATATAATTACTCACATCAATTATTATGTTAAATTCTCAATCCTCGGGTAACCAACTTGACGACTTGATAACTCTTACTTATAAACAAAATTCAAAATAGCTTCCGACAATTATTATTATTATTTAACTTATATTATTTGCATTCCTTACTCTCTTTAATAATTAAGTTAAGTTTTTAATAGATGCATTAATATTTTGCTTCCAATTTATCAATAATTATCCTCCATTGCAATTAATAAAACCAAAACTTTACCAAATTCAATTTCCATCTTAAATAACTTTCATATATTAAATGATATTCTTATCCTAATATCAAATTCCTTTATAAACATTGAATTATTGCAAATACCTTGTATTTAAAATTTCATCAGATAAATTTCAGAGAATTATTCAGTTTAAAGTTGAGTTCATATACTTCTTAGTCATATATATCTTATTTATTATACTTGTAAGATTATGCCAAAATTATTAAATTATTTATAATTACCTATATTTAATATCTTCTATTTAATTTCTCCTATTTCCAATTTCTAATTATCTTAATCACACAAAAAAGTTTATCTTTAACCTAAAATTTAAGGCTTGTTTTGTTTCTGCGCATAGTTTTTTAGCTTTAGAATGTAGAATTACTATTGCTCGTGAATACATGTATGAAACTCATTGTCTGTTTATTCATGATATATGAAAACAATTGCGTGACTGTTTTTTTGTAAAAATGATCAGATCACTTCTATTCGTTAAAACTGTTCAATTTTACGTTCTGTAGCTTTAATGAATACATAAAAATTGAAAAAATTATGTTTTATTTATTCAAACGAAATTAATTGATTTTTATATATCTATATATTTTAAAAGTAGGAAAAGATATGTTTACATATATTTATGGTAGATATTTTGAAGTTTTATTTATTTGTAAACATATGTAGGCATAAAATCTATTATTTTTTAAGTATATTTTGAAGTTTTATCTATTTGTAAAAATTTTAAAAGTATTTGAAAATATGCTGTTGACATATATTTATAGTGGATATTTTGAAGCTTTTATTTATTTTAAAACATATGTTTATAAATTTACTTTCGTAAGATGTTATTTACACAAAGCATTAAAAATTTTTGAGCTTTGAATCATCTAATCGTAGAAAGATTTGAAACCAAAAACATCAGTTAACAATCGCATATCCCAAAAAGTCATAAAGTTCATGAGATGCACATAAGTCTCTTCAAGACGTGCTAATAAAGATATAGTGAAAAAAAACTGCATTTAATTATTACAACAACAATTAACACGATAATAATGTTAACTTTAGTTTTAAGTTGTTGTAGCTCCCGTATCACACCATCTTCCAGCGAGCCGTCCACTCCCTGGATTCGACTCCGAGAATCCGTCAACCTGTCTCGCCCATCGCAAGAAACCGCATTGCTCCGAGGACAATATAAAACTTTCAAATAGTATCTGCGGCTATTATGATGTCAAAAGAGATGTTTGAGGCGCATAGTGACATAAAGACTCGGCGAGAGAGAATCGACATGTCGCAAGTTTCATATCTTCGAAATGAAAGCGAATATAGAACTTAATTACTTTGATTCACAATTACGCTCAAACAAAATAATAAACATCAAACCGTACAAAGCGAGAGACATTACTCTTACGGACTAGCTTAATGTGAACAAAAGTGTTCAACAGAATGTAAATCTTAATTTTAAAATGTAAAAATAACCTAAACATCATCAACATAGCTTTGCTTCAACACGTAATCACTCTCCAACTAACGAGCTAATAATCTCCTCTCGAAGGGCCGTCATTTCATTCGCACCCTCCCCATCTTTCGTGCAAATCGAGCGCATTGTTGTTCTCCTCCTCCGATGCAGATCGCCAACGCGTGCCTTCATAACCTTCGACCGTAACTTCCTCGTCATCGAGTTCGACACGCTCGAAATCAACATCACTCGAGTCGGACGTCGCATAATATATATATGCAGAATATGTGGCTAACACTATATTCAATCGTTTCGAAATCGTATAAGCGTGGCATATCTCGAAGCACGACCCATTTCTTCTTCCAAACTCCAAACGTCCTCTCAATTACGCCTCACAACGATGAATATCTTTTATTAAACACCTCTTTTCTAGTTCTCGTACGATTATCCGACTCTCTCGAAATCCGAATACGATACCTCGTGTCGTGATAGGCTTAAGCGTACCTCCACGATCGGCAGATCCAAGATCTACCAAATAATACTTTCCGGGTGAGGAAAATTGTAGTCCGAATTTCACGTTGCAATTTTAAAAACTCTACTATCATGTGCGTTGTCCTCTCATCTAGCCAATGCAAATGTAAAACACATGTTGAAATCACAAACCGCCATGATATTTTGAGTTTTTCTCCCTGAACGGCCGCTAAATGCAACTTTCTCGTTATCCGACACTACAGCATGAACGTGCGTTCCATCGATTGCGCCGATGCAACCCTTTAGAAACAACAAAAATCATTTCAATATGCAATCCATTAATATGTAGCTTAAAGATGTATAGTGTACCTCGAAATATGACATATATCGATCATCGTTGCGAATCTATCAGGCGTCCTCGCTAAAAGTCGGATATGTTAGTTTTATTACGAGCTAGTGCTGATCAGACGAGAGAACTCAAACCAACTACGAAATATCTGCTTATTGTTTCGGACGAGTGTTGGAAGCGTTCCATGACTCCCCGCTTTGACTCGTTCTCTGATAGTATGTAAAGTGTTATGCCCAATACTTCACGGTCTGTTGTCCTAGAAGACCCGTGAAGTCCATGAGATGTTGTTAGATCTAATAAAAGATCACTGAAAACATCATGAGACATGTGGAAGATGTTTCTAAATCTCGTTGGGTGTCCTAAAATCATTTCTCCCATCCATTTGTCCCCAATCTGAGATGATGTGTAACAGGGCTCACGATCGACGTACGTGTTATGGAACCGTACTAAGTATATTTACCGCTGCATTTCGCATTCGGCGTCGGACTTCCTCTGGGTCAATGACGATATAAACTGTACCTTTTAATTAAACCAAGTTAATGTTTATAGAAATCATAAATGGACTAAAACAAGCACATGAATGTACTATATTTAGAAAATAAATAACTTAAACATTAGTTCAATCAAATATAACTTGTCCAAACAACTACATGAGTGGCAGTAGTTCTCATAGATGGAATAAATTTAAACAGTTCCAGATAAAATCACATGGTATGACGGTTAAAATAATAGCGTATGTATTCTAGTCGTCGCTCTTTGCTCAGTGCAGTAAAGAAGTCTCGATGGAGTGAATCACGGAAGAGGTCGACAACAAAGTAGAAAAGATCATGATCCCCTATAAAGTCTGGGTCGTCTTTAAGAAGTCTAATGACCTCATGGACGTCGGTTTTTTGAACTCTGTGCGGGGCATCATTAGATGAGTCCACTAGGTATGAGAGTTGATCTCTCATAGATGCAGCACCACTCTTTCTCTTTCTTTCGTTCCAGGGGAGCTTTGTACGGTTTGTTGAATGAATTTCAGGTTGCTCGTACATGCTGAATTCTGCTGAATCGTTTGATAATTCTATGGCCACATGTTCAGGGGTAGTTTCAAAAATTGTTTGGCTAGGGGTAGTTGAATATTTCCCTGTAGCTACCACCCCACCAAACATCCTATCAAGCTTGTCCTCCAATCCGGCTCTATCCTGACCAATACGAACTTTTTTGCCGCGAGAAAAATCAGTAAAAGATAATGAAATGTTATTAGAAAATAAGAAAGAAAACTACTTAACATTAAGAAAATTAATTCAATAATATCTTACCGCAAGCCTTTCAGTCCACCATGCTTCTGAAGCAGCAATAGTTCGCTTCACCGGATCACATCCCAAGCAAGTCGATCCTTTTTTTAAATCATTCCAAAGTTTCTACTCTTTCTTGAATTGGTCTCATTTATTTTTTAGCTGGAACCTCTTATACTCCCTGCCCGCGACCTCCCTAAACTTTCAGCAATAACGTTTTGCTAACCTTCTTTGTTGAAAAAGAATTTGACATATTCCCCTTTTCGACTTCAGTTATGCATAGATCGCAGAATATTATTTTAATATCCTTCTCCCAAAGTGCAAGAGTAGCAATTTCTTTATTCTTATTAGCCATACTATGAATGGGAGAAATATTAGCGATATTTTAACTTATATTAGCATGGAGAGATATAAATTGCAATTAACCAAATAATACAGTTAAACACAGAAGGAGACAACAATTTACGTGGTTCGGTTAAACTGACTTATATCCACGGGAAAGAAATGATATTTCTTTATTGCTGAAATAGATAATATGTACATAGCATTTCAAAGTAGTAGGAATACTCAACTCCAATTTACCTTAGGTTACACACCAATTACATCAGATATTACAGCATGTAAGGAGATAGCATTTCCAACCGACAAGAACTTCATATACATAACAATTCCTATAACATGTGTTTGTTATTCATATGCCCTTCATGACAGAAAATAAGCAAGGTTTCAAATCTGCTCTAACGAGCTACCTATATTAACTCCATAACAATTCCTAAAGTAAAAACTCCATGCATTTGATGTTTGGGACAAATATTCCTTGCACAATAGCTATATATAACTGTTCCAAAGCAATGAATTACTTTGCGCCCTCTGATATGAGAGGCCTAAACGAAATGCACCAGGCCTAACAGGAGAAGCAACAAAGAAATATCATTTCAAGTTAATTCTAGCTTACCATTGCAATAAATATCAGAATAGCCAAAGTTTGTTTCAATTATTTGATTCGGACACATGAAATCCATACAAGTGGCACTTAATTTTCGGACTTTCATAAATGAACCTCCCAAACCTCTAAATTTTGCAAAAGTCCGTGCAAAGCTTTCAGATTTTGTACAAGAACACCCCGCAAAGCTTCAGATTTTGTAAAACAAGCCCCATGCATTCCAGATTTTTACAACATAAGCATACATTCCCTCACATCATCACCACTTGACCCACCCTAAATTTCAACAAAACTGCAAGGTAGAGAGCAGGTACGGAGCAAAAAAGGCTCCAAAATAACATTCAAATCATGCCAAAAATGAAGTTCAAAGCATTCCCAAGTATACATCTAAAACAAGCTCGTCACAATGAAACAATAATCTTGTGTTATGGGTAAAAGAATGTATAACACAGCTTAAAAAAAATTAAATTGAAATGTTTCAATTAGACTTGGTCCAAAAGAGTGCCTCAAACTCAATTATTCTTAGCAGCAATTGAATCAAGAGGCGTTTATGGGCACAATACCATAATTAAGAGATAGATTTTTAAGCAAGATTCGAATCAACAACGATGAACACCCCACATTTGCCATACTTTCCAGAACATTAGAAGTAGTAGAACAGCTAGATGGAAGAAAGAGAAGGGACAAAATCAGCAAGCAAAGGTCCACCCAAACTCTTCATGTATATACATATATAGCACCTAAATTCCAGATTTTTACAAATGAAACACCCAAATATTCAGTTTTTTTTTTAAACAGAATGCTGAAACTTTCAGGTTAAGCAAAGCACCAAACGAGCCATCTAATTAATGGCTTTTTCTTTCTTTTTAAATAGAGAATGTTTCTTCTAACAGGGACAAAGTGGCAAGTATGTGACAATTAAAGTTTAGGTGTTAAATATGTCAATATATGAGAATGGAGTGGTATATATTTAAATCTTGCTAAAAGAATTGCTACAGTTTCCCAAAGCAAATAATTGGAGCAATCCCAGATGCTAGATATGTAAGTGCGCAGGGATTGTGTGGTAGATATGTAAATGGCCAATAAACTGAACAACATAAACAAGCAAGGAGAAGTCACAACCTTCTTTCGCATTTCCCTACGAACGAACGGTACTTGCATCAAAAGTATACAGAACTTGGATAATGAAGGTCGGGCTATATCACAATAAACTTTTATCCCAACCAAAAAGAGAAGGAAGAGATATCGTTGACACATCAAATCAACTATCAAAACTGTCTACACCAGGCTAGAGCAAGAACTTACCATCTAAATTTTATTATTGGCACTCGCAGCTTTACAACCACCAAGCATGCATACTTCAAACAGGATGAAAGTATGACACTATGAATGCGCATAGTAAAGACAAATCATACTGCCTAACAGGAGAAACAACAAAGAACAGCAAACGCCCTCTGATATGAGAGGCCTAAACGAAATGCACCAGCCCTAATGCCCAACAAATGTTCAAAATTTCAAAAAAATCACATAATATCTGTAGAGAAGATTCTTATTAAGTCGTATATCATCGCTAAATCCATAAGCAAGAACAGACGAAAACAGATCAAGACATAGGAGATCTGCCAAAATACGAACACAGAAATGCGGAGAGCAGACGAGAAAATCCAGATCCAACAGAAAGAACAGGGAAGAACGGAGAAGGAATGCAGAGAAGTCTCCGAACAGACCCGGAAAAGCAAAGATAACACACGGATTTGTCATACCTGAAGTAGTTTCGCGGTAGAGTTCGCGAGTGAAGAGGTAGCGGGGAAGCAGTGAGATAGGGGTCGAATGCAGGGTAAAGGGTAAAAATCCCTAGGGAGAAGCTGGGCCGCGGGGGTTATCCCGCGGTTGGCTTCGAAGCAACTTCGCGGCCGCTGTGCTGCGAAGTTGCAAGACAAACAAACAAAAAAAAACCACGCTCCGCTTTCACTCGCCCGCCGCGTCAATACCACGCAAACCAAACAGGGCCTAAGTGAAATCATTAAACAAAAATACTAAATACTCTTATGTAAAAATAATCTTTGATTTAATTTTAACCAACAAATCACCATTTTTAAAATGATAGAAAAAGAAAATATGATTAGTTTTACCTTTAAACAAGAAAAATTGAAGACGAACTCTCTCTGAAATCGACTTCGGCTGCTTGAAAAACCTAACAAAATATTTTAAGCAATTTGCTTTTAATCAAAATATAAATTTATTCAAATTAAATGTAATATAATTTTTTATAAAAACTTACTTGGATCAACCCCGATTGCTCAATTAACTCTGAAGCTTAAGCTTGTCTCCAACCCAACATAATAATTTCATGTGTGTTACTGCCTGATTGTCCTAAATGCGGAGCACCAACTCATACATGCAATTAGCATATTATGTAGATGCCCTGACTTGATCATTAGCATTGAAACCTGCCATTGTCCACTCCTCTCTTTTCCGAATGTCAAACATCAACCAATGCTCGCAATCGGCGCTTGATCTGGCTCATTACTTGCCCTCGTCCTTAGCATTTTAGGCACGGCCAGAGTTGGCATTTCCTTCGCTTGCGTTCAATCGACACCTCCTATAATTGTCGTCTTCATCACCTTTCCATGTGTGATGCTCACAGCTTGTGACGGTTTTTCTCACTCTAGCTCCCATGAACTTCTTCTTCCTTCTTCCCATTCGCTTGACTGCAGTGTACGCATGACTCCCTCATTCGTCTCCCCCACTTCCTATATGTTCTCGCTCTCGACTAGAATTCAGAGCTCACACTGAGGCCTCGTCCCTAATTAATGAGGCATTACCACAGTTACGATCCACAGCTCGTAACGAGATTCGGTCCTAATTAGCGAGGGGTTACAAAACCTAATCAAATGATCCTTGTTGGTAATCATAATTATGTCATCCATGTAAATTTTATATAATGAAGTAGGTATTTTTCTAAGAGAATAATTTTAAATCGATCTTAGCTAATAAAGTGTTTTGCACTCCATCAAAGGTGCCTCAAGATTCTAAACTTAAGAGACAGAGTCATTTGAGAACATATGAGTTGAGGCACAAACCATGTTGTCATATGACTAGCTGCAACTACTTTTTTTTGTAATACCATTGAGAGGCAAAATCAAACAAACATTTGACAAAAACTACATGCCTCTTGACGTTGAGATCTAGGAAGAATCTTCACAACATGTATAATTTTAAATATACTATAGATTAAAAATATACATAATGTAAACTAAAGACTACTGGTACATAATAACCATATATGAAGTTAATCAAAAGAAATATGGTCTATTTTTGATGATTTAAATAATGTACATTTATGTATTAATAATTATGATGTATCAAAATGATAATTTTAGAAATATAGTTATGCTTCGTAACACTCTAGTGAGACTAATTTTCTAGCCATTTGATCTTTACTTGTTTAAATGAAGATGAGTGTTGGTAGAAAATATGTCTAAAGAAGTTGTCCGACTCTATTACATATCTCATGCTTGATTGAAAGAGGTAAAATAAGCCTTCATATACTATGATGCGGGGAGGACAACTTGCCCAATGTGAGTGATTTAAATTGTTTGGCCACTACCAAGCATCACCTATTGTATGTCATTGTTTAACTAGGGTAGTTATATTATATTGGATCCAAGCTAAGATGTAATAAAGCGCCAAAATCTAGGTATACTGCATGTTGGATAGGGAGGCTCATAAAGAAAGCATGTGAGTTAGATAAAATAGATTGGCGTGATGTTAGCACTTGAACCTTATATTGCCTGGTTTGTCACATATTTGGCATTCAATGATAGTGGTGGATGTGCTGCAGCGAAAAAGAGTTTAGGTCATTCTTCCTTGCTTGTATTTGCTGGATGGTGAGTGTCCCATGCTTGAATTGTAGCGCAATACTCAAGCTCTGCCCAACCATGGATTGCTGTCAAGGTGAGTTGAAGATAGGGTTGGAGCATGGGTTTCAAATGTGATGTTTTGCCCTTCAATGTAAAGAAAAAAGTGGAGATCATCCAGATTTAGCTGTCGGAGGTTTGAGCCGATGAAGTCTTGAATGTCTTGTAAGCTGGAGGGAGTCCATTGAGAACATATTGATAGATAACTTGAAGGTTGAGGTGTAGTTCTGTTGTAGCAATGGCATCCAATCTTGTTCTGTCATTACAGAGTTATTGAGTCATGCGACAGTCCTTCATTCGAATGTGGTGGAGCTCATATTTCAACTGTAGAATACGGGAAGGACTGCTAGCTAGCAGCCTTCTTTCAGTAATAGTCTAAATTTCTATATAGGAGTCAAGAGTGTGGATGTAGGGTAGGTGCAGTAAGATTGGAATGGATGGCTGCAGTAAGGTTTTGATCTACGAGTATCTTTGTGTAAAAATTAAGGTTAGGAGTGATATTTCCATCATCAATGATGGTTTGTTTTGTTGGTTTGGGGTGGAGCCATCGAGTTAGCCATTGAAGCTGTTGGCCTTGAGGAGTTTCATGATCTGTTCTCGTCATGTTGGTTAGTTGCCAATTGTGAGTTGTGCATTAATGATAATTCTGATATTGGACGTGAGAAATTTGGGTTGAGGGGTGGTGATGCACCCATTTTCAGTGGGGCATGATCATATTGTATTGGGGTGTTCAGTGTTAAGGAGCTAAGCGAATTCATCAACATAGAAGAGGAGGAAGAGAGTAAAGAATAAGTTGGAATGGTACTTCATATCTTCTATTGAGAGCAGCAAATAATTTCATAATATGAGAGATCACATAGGGTCTGCTGAGATCTAACGAAAGATATGCTGCTGACAGTAGAGTTTTTTATTGTGAGCATTGCTCTACATATCTAAGAACGCTGGAAATTACAAATTGTAATTAAGCAAGAACAAATTCACAAAAAATATGCTATGGATTTTCTCTGCTCCACTATGTTTCTTGATCTCCTTAGTCCCGTGTTAGGTTCCTTTCAAGACTTGTGTAGAATGATCTAACTCGTTATAATTTTTTGGTTTCAAGTTGGGCGGGGTTTGTTATTTCAAATTTGTTATCTAAAAAGCTCCCTGCTTTATTTTAACATTATTTTGGCAGCGTCCTTTGTTTTTCCCATCTATCTTGTTCTTGACTACAATTCTCTGATCAAAAGAAAAGTCTTTTGTAATTAAAAATCCATTTTTGGGTTTTGATTACTCCTGTGAAACTCATTTATCAAGTTTTCTCACCATTTTCTTGATTTCTGAGAGTATAAACTTTCAAAAAAAAAAAATAAAGCAATAATGTAAGCTCAATACAATCATAAATTTCCTCTAAGGTTTGAGGATAAATAGGAAAAAAATTGGGTGAGGATATTCACACCAAAATTTGGTCAAGATGAGTTTTAAAGCCCCTTTAATTTATGTTGAGATGAGTGCCATACAAGAGTTGATTACTTATCCCAATCTAACACTAATCTCAAAATACATCCAAGGATTTAAAATTCCATCCCAACCAAATTTTCTCCGAGTAAATGAGAGTTTTCTGCTTGAATCGAAATGGCAAATATAAAACAAAAAACGGCATACTACATTCCAAGTTACGATTTATGCCTTTATGATTCAATAGCATGAGCTTTCACTAGCAAAACTCTGAAAAAAACATTCAGTGATACAAACAGATAATGAAGACCAAACATCATCGATAGCATTATACCTGGACTAGCAGAAGTAATCCAAGTAAGCCTACTGCAGCAGCTGGAAGCAAGTTTTCTTGGTAAAGAAACCCGCCTGCTAAACCTGCACCTCAAGAATCATTGATATTAAAAAAACAATGCAGGTTTGAAATGCCGGTATGATCATTGAATTTACGAGGTATATTAAAATCAAAAGAGTAACTTAAAAAGCAAAGTAGAAATTGGCAACTTAAAACACGAGTAACCACATGAAATGAGCCGTATCAACAAGACTAAAATCATCCCCAAATATGTAGGAGGCTGAGAAAGGTGGAAGAGTGATGATCATTTGGAAACTAAGAGCAAGAAAATTCATTAAAGCTCACCGAATAAGACAATGGGAATTCTATAATCTGGATCAGGGATGACAGTCTCTCTTTTCTCAGCCTTTCTTTGAAGCTGTCAAGCAAAAAAACTATATTTCATACACAGAACAGACCTTGTGTCGCTAGTAAATCGAAAAAAATGGCAGAAATATAGTAAAGGCACGAGAAGTTATATCGTAGATTAATCTTAAGTAACCACATGAGACTGCATTTAAAATGCTACTATATAATATCAAGAACTTTTGTAGTAGAGCATACACTTGAATAAACTAAATAAATGAAAAACAAATAAAGAGATTTTATAATCTTATGCGGTATAGATCTACAAAATCGCTGTATACACGAAGTAAAATATAATATTTATGCATGTAGATTAAGTACAAAATAAATCACAAGATGAAAATTTAGGCCTAATCAGAGGAATTCATGCTCTTGATTTGTGGTTTTCCATGAATATAAAACACAATGATTAATTATTTCTCCTGATCATAATAGAGAACTCTCGATTAAATAGTTGAATGGCTCTAGAGTAGTTGTACCCTGTGATGACTTCTTGAATGCTTGGAACTACAGTGATTTTTTTTCCCTTAATTGCTCCTCTCATGTTGAACAAAAAAAAAAAAGAAGAAGAAAAGAAAGCAAGGGAAATAATGAGAAAACGAATCATATTCTCTTGCCTCCATCATTGTAGATGACAAAGTGTCCTTAGCCAATTATTTATACATACTTCTCATAAATCAAACCCAAGCGGTCAAACCAATCAGAAAAAGAATTCAAACAAACAAATTTTTTAAAATTTCTAGAACTATTATTAATTTTGGTTGAATTTCATTTATTTAATTAGAAATTATAAATTAATTTGTATTAAAAAAGGATAAGGATTATTTATTTTTAATTATAATTGAGAATTTTAATAATTGGAGACTTTTGGTATAAGTATAGGATTATGAAATAAATGAACATTTCATGCCCACCCTTGCATTGAGAATTTGATAATCCAATTTTTAAAAGATTCAAAATAACAATTTGAGAATTTTCTCTTTGGCATATTTTATTGTTCTTTTTTCTAATCTTAATTTTTTCAATTACATTGCATATGATATAACAATTTGGTATCTCAACTCGGTTCCTATTAATTGTCTATTAATTATTTTTATTCTTGACTTTAAAAATCATCCATTTTTGCAATGTTCTCCTTACAATAAATTGTTGGGTAATGTGGAGACCCGGTCCACATTGATTTAATTAACTTCCTAATTAAGAATCCCACCTACCGCTCATCTACCCTTCCACCTACCGCTCACCTACCTCCCCACCTACCGCTCACCTACCTCCCACCTACCACTTCTTCGAGTTCTATTAATAGTCTCTTTTAGCTATTTGATGAAAAGCAAGCATGTGTAAGAGCTGCCAAGCAAATGCAAGGGCTAAGCTAAGTTCTCAAGAGAGAAAGAGAGGAAGAGAGAAAGAGAGGAAGGGAGAGAAGAAAAATAGAGATTTTTTCTGTATACGTCGAGACGCTCGACGGTGTAATTCCTCGAAGTAATAAATTCCTCTACAGCTCTGTGGACGTAAGCAAATTTGCCGAACCACGTAAATCTGTGTGTCGCTTCTAGTGTTTTTGCGTGCAATTTTCTCGTTCGATTTTTCGCTCCGTTGTCGTCGTTTTTTCACAACAGCTGGTATGATGAGACTTTGGGTTCGGATCTAGGAAGAACGATGGGCGGAGACGAGTGATGACGATCGGGGATCGAGAAGTTCGATGGCACGGATTTTCTTCTTGGAGGATGCGAATAGAGAATACATCTATGGAAGAAACTTCATCTTCCGTTCTTGGGAAAGCGACCGGAAAAGATGGACGAGGCGGAATCGGAATCTGTTGGATCGACAGGTTTTGGGGGTTATACGATTAACCCCGTCGAGATCGGTCGCCTACAACGTCATCGAGAAAGAACTACTCGAGATCTCATGACGAACTGTATCGAGTATGTATGAAAAGTCGTACTGAATATGAGGTGCAGACTTGATGAAAAAGTTATTTAACTCGAAGATGGCGGAAGGTGTGTTCGTTGCTCAACACTGAATGATTTCAATACGATCACAAATCAATCATTATCCGATTAAATCGATTTGATGGTGAGATACGTCATGTCGATATTGTTGAACGCATTGCGAAATATTTGGGAAGCATATGAGATGACGATAAGCCGATTCTATGAAGTAAATCTAGACCGAAATATAGATGATATTCGTGATTTGATTTTATTGAGAAATTACATGAAAGCGTTCCACGAGACATCGGGTTCGAGTTCAGACTAATCGTTGATTCCGGAAGGAGATCGCAAGACGAGAGCTCGAACAGAGGAAGATCAAAATCGAAGTCCGGTCGACGAGACAATCTCGTAGAATTATGGCAAATTTGGCTAGCATAAAAAGGAGCCGATAGAATCCTATGAAAAAGGAGAATGATGGCGCTAATGTTAGTAATCGAAGAAATACGGGATGCTTGCTATCTACGGATTCACGATTCAGTTCGATGATCTGGATACTGGGTTCGAGTGCTTCCTTCCATACATCTTCCCGCCAGGAGTTAATGCGAAATTACGTTGCGAGTAACTTTGGGAAGGTACATCTAGTCGATGGAAAAGCTCCGGACGTGCGTGGGGATGGGAGACGCTGAGTATAGCACTCCCTAACAGAAGCAAATGAACCTGAGTCGAGAGTCGACACGTTCACGAGTTGAAGAAAACCTCATCTCCGTTGAGCGGCTCAATAAGTGCCGGATTATTCCGTAGTATTCTCGGATAAGCACCGGAAGGTTACAAAGGAGCATTAATACTTGGCTCGGGGTAAGTAAAGCCGACACACTATATACGACTACTAGTTTACTCAACGACCGTTACTACTACGAGTTAGCAGAAGCACGAGAGATCCGTGGCATTGCAGCGTGGACACATGAGTCGGAGGTGCGTTATGGGAAGCGAAGAAGATCGATTTCTTGAAAAGTGGCGAGCGCTAAGGCAGAAAAGCCGGACCTCGTACGGACAAATGGTGGAGAATCGCGGTAGCTATGAAGTAAATCTTGCAGAGATGAGAACTCGAGCAAGTGAGAGCCGACCGAGGAGGAGATGGATTCCACCGCCGAGAATCGGACTTGGAGTTAAAAACTTCCACCAATGAAGAGCGTTGCACGACAAGTGGGTGTACGAGGTGAAGGCGCGACGATGACGATAAGAGAGTAGCAAGTTGGACTTGTTGAAAAGGGCATTTAACGAGGAGCGAGGATAGTGCTCGTGCGGTGGAAGTTAGTAGCTAGACACGAGAGAAGCCAAGAAAGAGCTTAGAGTAGGTCAGCCATTGACGGTGATGACATTAACCGAGGGCTGTTATTGTGAGAAGTCGAAGTCGTGCTCGACTTCGATGATTTTATAGGCGTGAAGACAGAGACTTTGAGTTGCAGAGGTGGATGAATGTCGAGGAAAGTGGAGGATATCTTGTTTGAGGAAAAGTTCGTACAGTTAGTAGATGATGCAGACTGTAGGTGGTGCAGTGAGTGTCCCAGTCTCCAAGTGGGACAATTGTTGGGTAATGTGGAGACCCGGTCCACATTGATTTAATTAACTTCCTAATTAAGAATCCCACCTACCGCTCATCTACCCTTCCACCTACCGCTCACCTACATCCCCACCTACCGCTCACTTACCTCCTACCTATCACTCTTCTTGATTCTATAAATAGCCTCTTTTGGCTATTGGATGAAAAGCAAGCCAAGTGAAGAGCTAAGCCAGCAAGCGAGGGCGAGCCAAGTTCTCCAAGAGAGAAAGAGAGGAAGAGAGAAGAGAGGAAGGGAGAGAAGAAAAATAGAGATTTTTTCTGTATACGTCGAGGCGCTCGACGGTGTAATTCTCAAGTAATAAATTCTTCTGCAGCCTCAGTGGACGTAAGCAAATTCTTGCCGAACAACATAAATCTTTGTGTCGCTCTAGTGTTTTTGCGTGCAATTTTCTCGTTCCAATTTTTCGCTTCATTGTCGTCGTTTTTTTACAACATAAATATTTCCTAATAAATTGGCTTTCCCTGAACCATCACTTGTACCTTTCTATCTCCTCTCCCTAACCGATTTTCCCTCTACTTATGTAAACTCAAAAATGAATCCAAATTAAAGCCATCTAAACTCTATTTTGAACCAAGAAAATAGGTGTGAATCATTCTCGATGTGCAAGCCATAACTTCTACCATATCATGCCCTTCATTGTATCAAAGCAAACCGTGCTCAATGATTCGGCTATCACAAACTCCACCGCCTCATTTGTGTCTGCATGCCTCAACCATGCACATCATGCGCTCCTCTAATCCATCACAAGGATGTTCTGCCCTTGCACTAAGGACGTGGGTTGACAATCACTAGTAACTTTCTTTTTAAAGATAACTTATAGATCAAGGAAGAAAAACTTGCATATGAGGTCAATACCAAAGTTGGTAGAATTAAAAAGGGCTTCTTTCTCTACTTAGATGTCTTGTACTGCTCGCTAACTCATAAACATGTACTTAGGGAAATATTTGAGATAAAGATTTCAATTGATTAAGCAATTCAAAAGCAAGTTTAAGGCAAAGACCACCCAATATAAAAAGGGGGCATTTTGCAACTGCGTTAAAGATATAGGTTATTTGATTGTGATTGTTGGGGTATTTTGATATTAGCCCTCACCAGCATTGCTCAAGCTTTAGCCATGACTAAAAGCAAATGGGTGGCAGGTTGGAGCATCTAGCAACTATTATTTTTTCATTTCTTTTTTCTTTCGGATTTTTGATATTTAATAATATTTCTCATTTATTTATTTATTTATTTATTTATTTTTTTTTTTAGCTTGAGTTTAAGGAGCCCAATATTAGATATTGTATTAAACCACTAGTTTGATTCATTTTCTTTTATTTTTCAATCACTTGGGTTGGAATGATAAACTTGTGGGGACCCTACATAGATAGGTCCAAGTTCATTATTCTTCTAGGGCCCTTAATAATTGAGATTTTAACATTAACATAATTATTAAGTAAGGTGAGTGCGTGTCAAGTAAAGGTGCTTGCGTATCAAGTAAGGTGAATGCCTTGTCTTTTCTGGTGGCGGTGGCCGTGACAATACTCCATCTAACAAATATTGTCAATTGTTGCATTCATCAACATGAAGATAATACCTTTCGAGTATTCATATCATTGCATAAAAATACCCTAAAAGTGCATCGGTGCTAATGTTGAGGAAGGTTAAGACAGCAGTATGGATGGGGCTGATTGTTGGCTCGATCAGATCAGTAGAAAAAATTATTAAGCCAATTAAATTACAGAAAATAATAGACAAAATTGAACCCACCAAATAAGATATAAAGTCAAACCAAACCAAACAAAAATATAATTTGATTTATTTGATTTGATTTCGATTAAATAAACTTTGAAATCCTAATGAAGGTGCGTGTATTTGGCCAATTTGGATTGATTAGTTGACAAATTTATAAAACTAATTGGTTGATGGATTTGATTTAACCTCATAAATAATTCAATTTTTTGGTTCAATTAATTTTTTTTCAAACCGATCTAATAATCAAAACCAAAATAGCCAGTAAATTATAACAGAAATCTAATTGAGATTTCATCAACCAAACGAATTTATCCAAATATGCTTAATTTGATTCAATTTTTCGGATTAAAACGATTAATTCACGTCAAAGTTTTGAGAAAAATAGATTGAATTCTGAATTGGCTCGATGTCATTTCTCTTTGCTTTCATTCCATTAAATAATAATCTTACAATCTATTGTAGATACAAAATAAAGTGCATAATCAATTTTAGGTAACTTAATAATACATGTTCCTAATCTAAATATTCAGCTAAAAGGAAAAGAAATTATAATAAAAACATTGGAAATAATTTAAATAACGAAGCTCTTAATTATAGAAAACTCCTAATGTAGTTGTCTGACTTTCGTCCTTACTGATTGACATCCCCCTCAAATTAATGTTAACTGATCAGAAAACATTAATTTGCCAATAAGAAACTTTGTCGGTACCAATAATCCTCAAGACGTGAATGTCGAAGTCAAAAGTGCTGAAACCGAAAGTGTCGAAACCCAGAATGTCGAAGCTTCAGAGACAACTCATGAACCATAACATGATTTGAGCAAAGAAAAACAAGAAATCATTTATCATTATCATCTACAAATAGGATCCGATTACACGATCCAAATGCTATCGATCATAGTCCACAAGTAGGATTCGCGTCCTGATCCAAATGCTACCGATCATAGCCCACAAGTAGGATCTGCGTCCTGTTATACGATCCAAATGCTATTGATTCTTCCTGCGACGATGAGAACGATTTGTTCCCTGATCTTCACGCTAAAAGTGCTAAAGCCGATATGCGGAAGTCATGAGTACCGAAGCCGAGAGCGTCAAAGTTGTGAGTGTCGAAGCCGAGATTGCCGAAGCCGTGAGTGCCGAAGCTGAAGATCTAGGGTTTGCCGAAGTCGAAGCCGTCGGTCTAGGAAGGAGTGCCAAAGCCGAAGTCGTTTGTCTAAAAAGGAGTGTTGAAGCTGAAGAGGAAGACGAAGAAGAACGAAGATGACGCAGGCGAAGAAAAAATGAGACGACAAGTAGAAGTGCGAGAATCAAGACAAAGAAATACTTCCTCCCTTCCCGTCCGGCAAGAAGGCCTGCGGGAAAAGAATCTTGACAGTCCTCCAACGATTATCGGTGGTTAGGGTAAAAATTTGGCTCAGAGACCATTTCAAAGTTTTGAGAAAAATAAGTTGAATTCTGAATTAGCTCGATGTCGTTTCCCTTTGCTTTCATTCCATTAAATAATAATCTTACAATTTATTTTAGGTACAAAATAAAGTGCATAATCTATTTTAGGTAACTTAACAATGCATATTCATAATCTAAATATTCAGCTAAAAGAGAAATAAATTAGAATAAATACATTGAAAATAATTTAAATAAGGAAGCTCCTAATTCTAGAAAACTCCTAATGTAACTGCTTGATTTCTGTCCTTACTGATTGACAATACAAGCCACTAAGAATGGGATAATCACAGTAAACTTAGATAAGCCAAAACTGAATCCTCAACTCTTTGATTTTATCATATTTAGAAGTAGTGATAAATCAATGGCAAATCAATGTAGAATTTAGATGCAAAATATATGTTTAACAAATTTAAGTCTTTCAACTGGAAGAGTTAAACTTATATCCTTGGTTTGGAGGTTGCGAACGAAAACTTGAGATGATTAACTTATCAACATGAAATTTAAGATAGCAAGCACATGATTGTTTTTTTATAATGATTAGTTTTTCTTTTCTTTTTTTTTTTTTTTTTTTTGGAGTTTTGCGTGCTAGTTCCAATGGCCTCCAACATTTTCCAAATATCTAGAAATGATTATAGAAAATCTGCGAACCTGGTCATCAATTGTGGCCATGTTAAGCAATTCAGGTCCTGGGTAAAGTAGTTAATTCAACTGAATCCAAAAATTCTTGCAATTTGTTCGATAACTATCGAATTATAGATTATATCTCCACTATGCTCATCTTGTCAAAAAGCTTATTTAATTTCATATTCTTTCCTGCTATTTTAACCCTTTTCGTAAAGATTCTAAGATTTTTTACCATAAATTTATTTTATCAGGGAAAAAATAAATATTTTTCACTTAGCTTTGGTAAAAAGTAAAATTTCTCATGATATACTTGAAATTTTCTGAAAAATTCAGCGATAAAAGTGCCATATGGAGCCATTTTGTTTATTTTAGCTTGTATTTCAATAATACTGGAAAATTATAGGGACTATGCTTTGTTGTACTCTATGTCCATCTTCTCACTCCCTCGAGGCCAAGTACTCGTAACATCTACTAGCGTTTATAGATAGTGAGCGGTAGGAGACAATGCAAATCTATGATGTGGGAGAGAAATAATACAAAAAGATGAGAGAGAAAGGTGGTTTGAGGAAGAAAGATAGCTGTTTCTCCTCCCCCTATCTATTTAAAAGGAAAGAGTTCTGGCTCCCTATGCAGTCTACTTTATGAAGCTGCACCTCCATCCTTCTAAAGGTTTTCTTCTTTTTAATAAGTTATTATATCCATTTCTCCCTCTCTGTTTATTTATTTTTTATTTTTCTTTATTATTCACTTTATTTTTATTCATACTTCTTTCTCTCTGTTTATTATTTTCTTCTTTATGAGGCCATATGCTGACCAAATTTCCTTTTTCTCCCACTATAGATAGAGACAGTACATAATTCTTGGAAAATAGCAAAAATGCAACTTTGTCATTTAATATGTTGCACCAGTAATAAGATAAGATGAATTGAATTAATGTTTTGAGTTTTTAATGTAAGATGAATTCAATAACATTAACCAGCAGGAATTCACTATCATATGTTAATCAATGTTGGAAAATAGGTGAAACTAATTCAAAATACAGCAGTGAAAAAACAAAGCAGAAAAATAGAAAAGAAGATCAGCACACAAAAAACTCAACAAATTTTACATAGGTTCATCAAATTGATAAACTGCGACTTATTGCTGTTGGGTAATGTGGAGCACATGTTAATTAGTTTCTTAATTAAGAGGGCTTACCTACCGCTCACCTACCACATCCCACCTACCTCCCACCTACCTCCCACCAACCACTCTCCTTGATTCTATAAATAGTCTCTATTGGCTATTAGATGAAACAAGCCAAGTTCTCCAAGAGAGAAATAGAGGAAGAGAGAAAGAGAGGAAGGGAGAGAAGAAAAATGTAGCTTTTTTCGTATACGTCGAGGCGCTCGACGGTGTAATTCCTTGAAGTAATAAATTCCTCTGCAGCTCCGTGGACGTAGGCAAATTTGTCGAACCACGTAAATCTGTGTGTCGCTCTAGTTTATTTTTTGTGTGCAATTTTCTCGTTCCATTTTCACTTTATTGTTGTCGCTTTTTCACAACAACCCAGTATCGTAGCTTTGGGTTCGGATCGGCGAAGAACGATGGGCGGAGACGAGTCGATGACATCGGGGATCGAGAAATTCAATGCACATATTTTCATTACTGGAGGATGCGGATAGAGGACTACCTCATTGGAAGAAACTTCATCTTCCGTTACTAGGAAAGCGACCGGAAAAAATGGACGAGGCGGAATGGAATATGTTGGATCGACAGGTTCTGGGGGTTATACGATTAACCCTGTTGAGATCGGTTGTCCACAACGTCATCAAAGAAAAGACTACTGCAGATCTCATGGCGACTTTATCAGGTATGTATGAAAAGCCATCGGCGAACAACAAGGTGCACTTGATGAAAAAGTTATTTAACTCGAAGATGGCGGAAGATGTGTCGTTGCTTGAACACCTGAACGATTTCAATACTTATCACAAATCAATCATTATCCGTTGAAATTGATTTTTATGATGAGATACGTGCACTGATATTGTTGACTTCATTGCCAAATAGCTGGGAAGCCATGAGGATGGCAGTTAACAGTTCTGCAGGTAAATCTAAACTGAAATATGATGATATTCGTGATTTGATTTTGACTGAAGAGGTGCGCAGGAAAGATTCTGGCGAGACCTCGGGTTCGAGTTCGACATTGATTGTTGATTCCGGAGGAAATCACGAGACAGTGAACTCAAACGGAGAAGATCGAAATCGAAGTCCGGTCGGCAGACAACTCGCTTGGAATTGCATGGCTAGTGGCCGCATATAAAAGGAATCAGTAGGAATCCTATGAAAAAGGAGAATGATGGCGCTAATGTCAGAATCGAAGAAATACGGGATGCGACTATTCGACGAGTTCACGCTTACGATTGATGACCGGATACTTGGATTCGAGTGCTTCCTTCCATACATCTTCCCACTGCGAGTTAATGTGAAACCATGTTGCAAGTTACTTTGGGAAGGTACATCCGTCGATGGAAAAGCTCCGGACGTGGTGGGATGGGAGACGTTGATATCGCGACTCCCTAACAAGAGCAGAACTGACTTCTGCAAAAAGTCGACATCGTTCCGAGTCGAAGAAAACCTCATCTCCGTCGGGGAGCTTAATACGTGCGCGGTTATTCGGTAGTATTCTCGGATAAGACCTTGGAAGGTTACCAAAGGAGCATTAAGATTACGCTCGGGGTAAGAAAACCGACACACTATATACGACTACCGGTTTTACTCAACATTGTTGCTATCGCAGCAGGCAGAGAAGCACGAGAGATCGCGCAGCGTTGCAGGCGTGGACACATGAGTCGGAGGTGCATTATGGAGAAGCAAGAAGGTCGATTTCTTAAAAGTGGCAGAGCGCCAGGCGGAAAATCGGACGCAGTACGGACAAATGGTGCGAGAACCACATAGCTATCAAGAAATCTTGCAAGAAGAGAACTCGAGCAAGCAGGAGGCCGACCAAGGAGGAGACGGATTCCCCGCGGGAATCGGACTCGGAGTCGGCAAAACTTCCACCAACGAAGGCGTATCGCACAACAAGTGGGCGTACGAGCGCGAAGATCGCGTTTGATGACAGAAGAGAAGTACAAGGCTGGATTGTTGAAGAGCGACTCGCAGGGCAGGGATAGTCTGCTCATGCAGTGGAGTCAGTAAGCAGACACAGGTGAGCAACCTGGAAAGAGCCATGGTAGTACGAAGCGCAACGTTGACGGTGATATGTCAACCGAGGGTGTTACTTATGAGAAGTTGAGTTGTCATCGGCTTGATTGAGTCTTTTCGTAATGAAGACAGAGACTTTGAGTTGCAGAGGTGGAGGAATGTCGAGGAAAGTAGAGGATATCCAGCAAATGATGCAGCCTGTAGGTGGTGTTGTGAGTGTCTCAGTCTCCAAGTGGGAGAATTGTTGAGTAATGTGGAGATCCGGTCCACCACATGTTAATTAGTTTCTTAATTAAGAGGGCTTACCTACCACCCACCTACTTTCCCACCTACCGCTCACCTACCACATCTCACCTACCTCCCACCTACCTCCCACCTACCACTCTCCTTAATTTTATAAATAGTCTCTATTGGCTATTGGATGAAACAAGCCAAGTTCTCCAAGAGAGAAATAGAGGAAGAGAGGAAGAGAGAAAGAGAGGAAGGGAGAGAAGAAAAATAGTTTTTTCTTGTATACGTCGAGGCGCTCGACGGTGTAATTCCTTGAAGTAATAAATTCCTCTGCAGCTCTGTGGACGTAGGCAATTTTGCCGAACCACGTAAATCTGTGTGTCGCTCTAGTTTATTTTCTGTGTGCAATTTTCTCGTTCCATTTTCACTTTATTGTCGTCATTTTTTCACAACAATTGCCGCCACTGCAAATTTCATTATTATTCAATTGTGGATAATTACAGTCTTAATTTCTTAGATACAACAAAAAGATGAACCCCCTCTTTACAATAATAATAAAAGAGAAAAACTAAGCAACCACAAATCTAGACCGGCAACTAAGTTCGAGTATTTCATATGGCAAAAATAGGGCTCCACAACTTTATACAAAAAAACTTGTGAGTATATTTTGTGGCAAAAATATAACCGAAGTGCTACTTGCTCTTGCATTTAAAAAGAAAAAATGAAAAGGATCAAAGATTGCACTCTTCAAAAAATAAAATAGGGTGATTTACAGATATACAACACATTTACTGATATAACGCCAAAATTTTTAGATCATATAAAAAACAACATTAAAATTAACTACTTTAAAGTGAAATAAATCTTTTTATGCGTATGTTTTACTGTGATTGAGGAGCTAAATTGTATTGTTGTATATAAATTG